>CM031240.1:1017910868-1018303615 GCA_018340775.1 Taxus wallichiana var. yunnanensis
TAGGCAATTGGTTGGTTGGTAAAAATATTAAGATTAGTAAAGGTAAGGTTGATGGTGTTGGTAATGAATTGGTGATGTTGTAAAAGGTATGAGAGGAAGCGAAAGTTAGCCTACCCAAGTAGAAGGGAATCATGTCCTCGATTAAGATCAACACACAATCACTAGATGCGAGGCAAAGCGAAAAGAGTGCTCCGTAGATGAAGAGAGCTAAACAAACCACACCACGTAGAAACGAGTTTGGAGCCCTAGGTACCGTGCATAGACGAGAAGTCAATAGGTGAAAAGAGTTGTGTGATCATAATATATTGAGCGTACATTACGTCCCTTGAGTGAAACAAATGGTGAGGTGAGGTGGATGGTATAGGCGAGGTGCGTAGAGAACTTATTACAAAGTGAGTGTTACGACGAAAGAGAACCTACCCTAAATAGACAAGTCCATGACTCAAAAGTCCTTTTGAATGAGGCTTTTATTTTATTGAATGTGATCGATCGATGCGGAAGTCTACAAGGGATATTGATTGTATTATTCTTGAGGTCTTCTGGTGATCGCATCAATGCGAGAAGCTTCGATAAAGGCCGACTGTGTATAGGTATAGTCCTTCGAGGAGCAGCACTCTATTTATAGTAGCATGAATATGGTTTTAATGCATAACCTGTCCTTCGAGGAGCAAATATATATAATAAAGACAATAGTTCGGCATATAGCCTGTCCTTCGAGGGAGCAGATCTATATTTAATTTAGATGACTAGATGTTCTTTTGGCGTGAAGCATCTAGTGTAGTAGGAAGTTTGACTCAAGAAAATCCCATAAGAATACGGCTTATTTTAATACTTTGAAGTCATGGACTAGACTAAAAAGGAAGGCATCATCAAGGGGGAGGTGAGAATCAAACTATGTGAGCTTGATTGTTATTATGAGGTATAGGAAATAAGAGTGTATGTAGTGGTAAGTGAGCTCAAGGACGAGCTGAGCGAGGTAGATAAGAAGTGATATAATACTAATTTCAATAGTAGAATGGTCGAAGATGCACGCAAGGCATTAAGGGGTTCAGGCTCGGAGTTTACCATTAAGCGAAGCTAAACGATAAGCACCGATCGATAGGTGTGAGTGATTATATAAGGCCCAATCCAATTGGGAGCAAATTTTCCATGTTTGCTCTTTTCTAGTTTGGTTACATGTTGATTCTCTTTGAGGACAAGATCACCAACCTTAAAGGTATGCTCATGAAGTCGCTTATCATAAGCACGTTTAATGCGTTTTGATAGATTTGAAGGTGATCAAGAATCGCAAGACGACGTTCGTCAAGAAGCTCCATGGGCTAACCGCTCTTGGCGGAAATCATCATTGGTGAGAACATCCTGAAGAGATATTCTAAGGGAGGGTATTTGTATTTCGAGAGGCAAAACAGCCTCGGACCGTATACCAAAGAAAAGGTGTGGCATTAGTAGAGGTACGAATGCTGGTACGATAAGCCCAAAGGGCAAAGGGAATGTGATCGTGTGCCAATTTCTTCCGAATTCATTGACAACTTTCATGAGGATTTTGGTTAGTGTTTTATTAGAGGACTCGGCTTGCCCATTGGCTTGTGGATAGTAGGGTGATGAGAAACTAAGTTTGATACCAAAGTTATCGCAAAGGTCTTGCTGAACAACTTGTTTTTGAAAGATTTTCCATTATCTCGTTATCGGCGATGAGGAACACCAAAATGACAATGATAATGTGGTGGTTAATGAACTCGACAATTTTTTTTTTTTTGATTGAAATGAGTGGAATAGCCTCCACCCATTTTGTGTAATATTCGGGTTGTGATTATCCAACGGTGACGTTGTGAAGAGGTCGGTGAATCTCACCAATAAGGTCTAAACCCCATTGTGAGAAGGGCTAAAGATCTCGGCGACCTCGGGAGGCGGATGGCTAGGAGTATGTTGAAGGTTGGCATGTTGCTGACACATAACACAACACTTAACATATTCAGTAGTGTGATCGTTATTGAGAGTAGGCCAATAATAACCAAGGCGAAGGATTCATTTGGCCATGGCAAGGCATTAAAATGTCCACCACAAATACCGTCATAGACACATTGATGGTATGAGTGGCCTCGCACTGATTAGAAAACGGCGAAGGAGGATGCCATCAAAGCCACGTTTATAGAGGAGTCCCCATGACAACATAACGCGAAACACTTTTAAGAAAAGCACGTTTGCGTTACTAGTAAGGTCGGTGGGAGGACAAAGATTGTAAGATAATCTTGAAATTGGTGGTACGGGTATCCCGTGAATTAGTAGAAGCGGTATTTATCATACAAACTATCGGGGTTGAATAGGATGGGGAAAAAAGTTGTTGGACCACGACGAATAATTCAGAGTCAGTTGGTGCGGTGGGAATTTGCGAGGCTAGGCAAGCCATAGTGTCCGCAAATTTGTTAGTGGAGCGTGGAATGGTTTGTATAGAATAGTGAGTAAATAAGGCTAGAAGTGAATCCACGTAGTGTTTGTATTTTGAAGTTCCTCATTTTGCATTGGTAG
This sequence comes from Taxus wallichiana var. yunnanensis, assembly GCA_018340775.1. Classification (NCBI taxonomy): domain Eukaryota; kingdom Viridiplantae; phylum Streptophyta; class Pinopsida; order Cupressales; family Taxaceae; genus Taxus; species Taxus wallichiana. The sequence goes on from CM031240.1 coordinate 1,017,913,395, forward strand.
ATGCCCATAACTTGATTGACTACCAATTGAGAGTCGCCAAAAATGTTGATAGATTTGATGCCTAAGTGTAACGGCAACTCTGGAGATCGAGAACAAGGGCCTCGTATTCCGCTGTATTATTAGTGCGGGAAATCGAGTGGAATGAAAGAGGCATAGGTTCAGGGCGTCAAGAGGAATGAGAACAACGCCGGCTCCTCCGCCACGCCCGGCATTTAGATCCATCGAAGAAGAGGGTCATTGGGTACGACTCTCCGTGAGGGAAAGAGTAAAGCGATGAGTTAAGTCAAGAAATGTGAAATTGGTAAATTGTTCCCCAGGTAAAGGAGCTTCCGCAAGTTGGTCTGCGATGGTTTGTCCTTTGATTGATTTCTGGTGGACAAACTCAAGGTCGAGGTCGGCGAGAAGCATGAGCCATCTGGCAATGCGTTGGTTCAGATGAGGTTTGGCATACATGTAATGGATGGGGTCTGTATTGGTGATGACGAAAGTCTTGTGATTTAGAAGGTAGTGTCGGAGTTTGGTGGCCACGAATGATAGGGCAAGGCACAATTTTTCTACATGTGTGTACCTAGTCTCATAGTCCACCAAAGTACGACTTATATAATAAATGGCTTGTTCGCGATTCTCAGAGTCACGATGTGCAAGCATGGCTCCTACAAAGATGGTCGGTGGCGGAAAGGTAAAGGTAGAAAGGGCGGTCGTCTTGGGGTGGGATAAGCACGGGTGGGCAAGAGATAGGATTTGAGAGCTTGAAGGCTTGGTGACATTCTTCGCTCCATTGGAATGCAATATCCTTTTTAAGGAGGTGATGGAAAGGTTGACATCGATTTGAAAGTTGGGAGATGAAAGCGTTGGATAGATTGGAGCTTACCTTGTAAACTACGCAATTGTTTGAGATTTTTGGGTGGGGCATTTCTTGGATAGCTTTGACTTTAGATGGATCGACCTCAATGCCACTTTATGCAAAGAGACGATAAAGCCAAGAAGTTTTCCAGAAAGAACACCAAAGACACATTTCTTTGGTTCAAGGCGGATGTAATATAGTATGTGAAGCATCAAAAATAATGGTTAAAACATCGAGATGTTCACTACGATGTTTAGACTTGCGAGAAGATCGCCGACATAATCTTCAAGGATAGTGTGCATAATGTCATGAAAAATGTAGGTCATAGCATTGGGATAGTAGCACTAAAGCATTCTTAAGGCCAAATGGCATGACACGATAATAGAAGGTTCCCAAGGAGTTATGAAGGCGGCTTTTTGTGTTGACGCAGGGGCAACCAAAATTTGGTCAGTATCTGAAAAGCCATCCATGAGAGAGAGCATCTCATGACTGCGGTAGATCAACAAGTTGGTCAATGCTAGGTAAGGGGAAGTCATCCTTGGGGGCAAGCGAGATTAAGATCTCGAAATCCATGCATATCCGAAGTCCCCCTGTCGCTTTAAAGTGCAGTGCGATGTTAGAAATCCATTGAGGGTAGTCGAGACAAAGGCGGGATGAAGGAATGCAGAAAGGAGTCGTTGAGTTCCTCTTTGACCAAGAGAGCAATGCGTGGATGCATTTTCTCAATTTCTGTTTGGCGGTTTGGAATCGGGGTTTAGGGTGATGTTATGGATGGCAATGGTAGGATCAATTCCGCATGTCGCGTAAGACCATCACGAAAGTTTGATTACGAGCACGGAGAAAGGTAGTAAAGGCGGCTTGTTACGATGTGTTAAAGGATTGTCCAATCTTCACAATGTGAGGATCCTCCTCGAAGTGTGGATGTTGATTTCTATGGTAGATCGTTCGAAGCATGGTTTGGGTTTGAGATGGTAAGGCTGGGTCATGAATATAAGAATCATCCGCTCCAAGGTAAGTGAGGATGGAGTCGTCATCCTGACACTCAACAACATTAATCAAAGGTGAATCCTCTTCGATCATGTCCGGATACGTATGAAGGGAAGAAGATGGGTCCTCATTATCGCATTGATAAGTGAGAGGACCTATGAAGATAGCATTTATGAAAAAAAAAAGTTAGGAGGGATGGATTCAGGGTCTATAGATTCTGTGGGTGATGATGGCAAAGTGGGTGATGATGGTTTGGTAGGGGCGACGTCTTCTTCTTCCAGATACAAATTGGTGCAGGAGGTGTCTCTGTGTAGGTGTTTCCGGGAAAACCAAGACCACTACGATCATTATGTTTATGGGTAGTCACGGGAATGAGTGTATGTCGGCCTTGTTCATAAAGGCCAAAACCAAAGCCTTTCCACGCACAACGAGTCAAGAAGGTGAGGGCGAAACGACGATTTGTCAAGTATTGAAAATCGGATTGGAAGGGAACCACACCAAGAGGAGGTTCAGGGGTAATGGAGGATGCGTCAACACCCCCATACGTTAGGTTAGTGCGGCAATGGGGTGGTCCGTAAGAGATTACCTCCCCCACGCGACGGTCGTAAGTGGGATGTGCATGTAATTGTCCATACTCCTGCGGGGTAGGGAAAGAACTAACGTTATATAGGTGGTACTCCCCCAGCGTAAGGCGCTGAAAAACATCTACTAAGGGGTCGGAGGTTGGAATGTTAGTTGCGGGAAGGGAAGTGGTTTTTGCGATGGTGGTTTCATCGGTTGATGCGTAAGCGCGGTTGAGGTGGATAGTTGAGGTACATTTGAAGAGGATGGTTGGGTTGAATGTATGGGTGTCTTGATTGGTATAAGCACATCGTTAGGGCGGTATAACATCTTGAGGTTTTAAAGGGGGAGGGTCAGCTTTTACGGTGTAGGACTTCCCTCGTACTAAATTTTATGCATCATGTAATGTTGAGGAACGCATCCCATGGCTCGGATCAAGGGCCACCCAGCCAAAGAATATATTATATTGGAACTCTCCCCAAGACATAGAAGATCGGGTAAAGCACGTGGTCCTACCCGAATGTTGAGTATCACGGTGCCTAAGGTAGAAGTAATAGCGTCATTGAATGACATGAACATGATGGGGTTGGCACACATGCAACTAGAAGGGATATTCATTTGTTGGAAGGATTTTGAAGAGATGATGTTTAGGCTAGCGCCCCCGTCAATCATAACCCGACGTACCCGAATGTCCGGATGTAAGCTAAGATGAAAAGAGCAGGGTCAGGATCTTCTGTACCAAAGTCAACAATTTCGTCTTCGGAGAAACTGACTGCAGCAGCTTGTTGTACAGAGACAGAAGTGGTTGGGGCAGGGGGTTGTTTGGTGAGAGAAGCAACGTGATTGGGTGTTAGAATGGAGGCGACAGGCAGGGGTTTCATTTGTAAAACCTCTATCCTTGAAGGATCTCAACGAGAGCTTGTCGATGAGATTCAGAAGTCTGAATGAGATCATACAGTGTCATTTTTACGGGCGATTGGTGAAGCTGTTTAATCATATTTCGGTGGGCAATGCCATTAGAGACAGGATAGGCGGGTCCGCGAATGACCACTTTAGGTGGTGGTGCAATTGGGATGTTTGACGGAGAAAGAGATGCCGCAGGTGTGTTTTCTTTTGCTTTCCCATTGTTTTTCTACCCTCGAGTAGCGACACTAATCATATTAATCTCGTAGACCTGAGATGAGGAAGATGGTTGGGATAACTCCTGGTCTTGAGGGGTGGGGTTGTAATAATGATAGATCTTGGTGAGGCGGGGATAGATGGTATAGAGAGGGAATGGAAACTAAAGGTCTCTCCTTCGTAAGTTGTCTTTCTTAATCTTTCTATCCGGGGAGAGGTGATCCGACGAAGGATGGTTTTTAGAGCTTTGCATCCCTCCACATCATGTCTGGTGTGCGGTGATAGCGCAGATTTTAGACTCATCGTAACCCATAGGTCGGGGTTTAGGACGGGTCATAAGGCCTAAGTGGAGGTAGGGAAATGGTCGCATTCTCCACCAACATAGCAAGGATTTTGGCGTAAGATCCTTTGAGTGGGTCAAAATCGGAAGAGGATGAGGGTATTGGTAAAGTGCGGGTTTTGGTAATGTTTGGGCATGATTGGTTCGCACGGGTGGTGGTTTAGCCGAGGGTGTTGATACATGGTTTTTACTAAAGCGTGATTTCTTCGGGCTTTGAGCTATGTGGGATGATGAGGCCGCAGATGATGTGGTATCGTAAAACAACCATGGGGAAATAGGAGTGACCTAAAAAACAAATCTTTTGATGATGGAATTTGTTTAGGGTTGATAGGTGGTGACAGGATAAACGGTGACGGTGTTGCTTATACCACGGAATTTCTGTATGGGTGTGGAAGGCGTAGGTTGTTTTGAAGAAAACGCAAGAGGTATGATATATTGATGTAAGGTAGAGGATGGGGTCCCAATATGGAAGGTAGGTATGGCGATGATGGTTTTTATTGTGATAGGGGCACGGATTGAGTTTGTCTCCCTAGGTGGCGAGCGGATTTATTTTGGATAGATCGAGTCTCTTAGGCGGGTGCGTTAGGACCAGGCATTGGTGAGGTCCCAAGCGTAGGGGAAGATCTAGTTAAGTTGATAGAATTGGACGGGGCATTTGGTAGAGGTGAGGGGGGTGGAGGTGAGAACAGGGGCATTTTAAGCTTCTGTAAACACTTCGGGTATATGGTGGAGACATCGGGATCATTCATTTGCATTTGAGTAGAAAAAGGGGTACTCAAAGCGTTCCCATAGGAAGGCTGTCATCTTCTCGTGGAATGACAGTCTCAGTGTGATTTGTAATTTTTGTACTAAGAAAGGTGGGTTGTAATTCCAAAGTCCACTCTTGGGTGTGACATAGGAGGTAGATGAGGCCTTTGTATCAATAGATGTTAAGAGGTCAACCTTGGCCGTTGAAAAGATTTAGGCGATGAGGGACTAATAGGTAGGAGGGCGTGTTTGAGGGGATCTGTCATGTTTAAAGAATGTGGTGATGTCGGTGTAAGAGATTTCGTCTAAGGATGTCAAAAGGAGTGGCGAGCCTTCTTGTGCAGGCAAAGCGGTAGAAGGGGACATTTAGGAAATAGATAAATTAGATAACATCTCGCTCACATGATCTCGTAGGGATGTGGTGTAAGAAGACTCGTCGATGAGAGAACGAAGTCCAGGCGATTAACTCTTTTATGGGTAAAGGAATGATTTCACTTTGGCTTGATGGTGGTGAAGGAGGTTCAGACTCCTGTGTTGGTGGAGAGGCTTGATTCAAAATTTTTTCAATAGAGGCTTTTGGCTGAGAATCGAAGACTGCATGGATCTCATGAACACTCTCCTCGGCTAAGATATCTTGGTTTACGTTACTGTTGGATGAGTGATTCGGGAATGGCTTGTTGAAAATTTTCAGATTTCGGTTAGCAGGGGCGTTAGGATTATCGAGGGTTATATCCCCTGCGTCAACCATTTCCTGCACTATGTTTTTCAACATCTTGCAGTTTTCATGACTATGTCCTTTTACGCGGTGAAAGTTACAAAAGTCATTTTCTTTGTACCAGGAAGGTATTGCGTGGGTGGAGTCAAACCCAGAGTGAGGTTTAACAGGCAAGGTGATAGCCTGACTTTGAGCAATTTCTCCGAGGATGACGCCATAAGTTTCTCCCAAGGGAGTGTAATTGGTGGCTCAAATACTTTGTACTTATAGGTGGTTTTCGGTGGAGTATTGGACGGTGTTTGAGATTTGACCATTACCTGCGTGGACAGCTCCTTTTGATTTAGAAGAAGTGGACGCGTGAGGAGTGGTGGTGTTTGGCTTGTTGGTAGAATCAAGAGTTCGGAAATTGGGGTTTTTGTTACGCAACTGCAATTTCTCTTCTTCTAAGGCTCGAATTTCTAGTTTCCGAGCCATGGTAAAGGCCTCGTCGAATGTGTGGAAAGTTTGAATTTGGAGGGTAGGGGAGATGTGCTTAGCGCGAGCCGCGTAAATAGTTGATAAGTTCTGTTTGAGGCAAGGCATACGTAAGTTGGTTGATAAGGCCCCGCCATCGTCCAACGAAATCTGCGATAGATTCGTCTTCAAATTGTCGGATGGCATAGAGGTCGGTGATAGATACTTTCTTGGCAATGTTAATGGAGAAATGATCCAAGAAAGAGTGGGCTAGTTGGTTAAAAGAGAAGATTGAGTCTTTGGGTTAAAGCAACGTACCACTCAAGGTAGGTCCCGATAAGGACATGGGAAAGGTGCGGAGTAACAAGGCATCATCATGGGCAATCAAATAACAAGCATGTCTAAACGATCGCAAGTGTTGTTGAGGATCCTCTTTACCTTGTTAAAACGAGTAAATTTTGGCAACTCCCATTGAGGAGGATATGAATGAAGAGGGGGAAGGGTGAATGGGCTCTCGACAAACTTGCTTTCGTATGTCAAGGCGCTACGACTTCGAAAATGGTGAAGCCTCCAGGGTTGTGCATTTTGTCCATCATTTGTTTGATGAAATCGTGGTTGGATGAGATAATGGTGCCACGAGAATAGGGATGTCCCATATAAGGTGTTGAGGTTCTCTTGGATACGTGTATGGGAATGAAAAGGTAGGCGGAGCTTGAGAAGGAAAGCTCGTGTGAATAGGTGGCGAGAGAGTAAGTCATGAATGGAGGTCTGAAGAGAGATGAGGTAGGGAAGTTGGTGGTAATGATACGTGGGGTCTAAGATTAACCAAAGGAAAGCTAATCGGGTCGTATGAACCTCGAAGCCGTCGGATTGGGAGACGGGGCTGAGATGATGCAGGAAGTAAGGCGGTGTTATCTGGGAGGAGTGGGAGCTAAATGAGCAGCTATACTAATAGGCATGCTGATAAGGAGTGACCATCGGCGTACGGTCGGGGCATGAGACAAATAGTATTGCAGTAGCTGGGATTAGCATCAGGAAATTTGGCAAAGTCCTTGTCTCCTACAGGAATTTGGGGATCTCACTAGTGTGCATAGGGTTCCCTATAGAATGTGAAGGGGGTGATTCGAGCAAAGACACAGAAAGGCATGTGAAACCATGGCAGCGGCTTGCTTTTGAGTGATGACAACCATGGACAAGAACACACAGGAAAGTTTCAATCTATCAAGAACAAAAACAACCTCAGAATGATGAATTTGGCAAGTTCTTTGGTTTGTCGAAGGCGATGGAGACGATGCGATATCGGTTTACTAACCGGTGTTGGTCACAGAGCAAACGACGTCGGTCCCTTAACCGATGCCGGTGTCAAAAGTCTAGGATAAGAAGATATAAAAGGCTACTAATTTGATTTTTAGCAACGTTGAGTATATTTATCAACTTATTGATCACAGAAGACAAAGTATGACAGAGAAAACAAAATTTGAAAACAAGCAAGATGCACACGCAAATCCAGAGACTAATCCTAGGGTTAATTTTAGTTATCGTGGGCTTATGCCTTTAGACGTAAGATGATGTCAGAATCCTAAACAACAAGACCTAGGGGAAATGTCAAGTTTGTTTTGGCTTATAAGGTTACCTCAATCGGGCGGAGGAATACCGCGGAAAAAGGGGGATGTTTGAGCTGTTGTGTTAATGGTGAAGTGATTCGGTATGTGTTGTGCAGTGAAACTAGGGTTAATTTCCTGTCAATACCGTGGATATCACCCCCACGTGTACGACCTGTTACTTAATCTATGTTCACTAGAATTGAAGAACAACAAGCAGGAATGCAATGCATGTGTTTTAAACCCAAATCGAAAATTATGTTCGATGAAGCAAGAGAGATGACTTTCACTAATGCGAAACTAGGAAAGCAAGACAAATTCTTTACGAAATATATAACAAAAGCAGCAACAGCAAATATGCTTCCTAAAATGAAAATAAGCAAGAGAAAGAAACCCAAAATGGGTCCCACCTAAGATGCATGCCAAAATGTTTCGCTCGGAATGTTTGAAGCTTACGGGAATAGAGTTGCTTCTATCCTTTCATTCCTTTTAGAAACAGATGAGGTTAGGGTTAGGAGGAATACCTGTTGAATGTCGAGATGGTGTGCGTACCGTAGAGAAAGATCAGGTTGACTGCGAAGAACTCCTTTTTGTCTTGGAAGGACTACCTGCAAATAAGAACACAAGACCAAAAGATTTTGATTAAACAATAAATGAGGAAACGCCTGGCTCAGGAAATATAAAACTTCCTTTCGAAGGTGGTCAGTTCCCCTGCTAATATGAATTAACACAAAAGACTGCAAAATATCAATTAAATTGTCTCGTTGAACTGGGTAGGGGAAAGGCTGGTTTTCTGGTTTTTGATCAGAGGAACTCTGCCGGTTGCGATCGAGAATCGATACTCTAGGTGGGTTCTAGGATCTTTTTGGTAGCTATGGTGTTTTGTAAGGCTGGTTTATGGATGATATTAGGAAATGGGATGATTAGAAGCAAAAGAATAACAGTTAGATGCAATGACACGTTGGGTAGTAGATTCAGAGACGGATTTAGGAGGACTGAAATTCACAGAGCATAAGAAATGTTATAACAGAGGACATGCAAGATGTGACTTACTGGTTTTGGCGAAGATGCAAGTTGATATCCTCTACTGCAAGCACTTCTGGTTTCTTCACTCGTCTCTGCTTGGTTAAGTGAAGATCTGGACTCTGTTTCTTGCTCGCAATGCTCTCTATTGATTCAAAATCATTCGACTGATCTCCAAAATGAAATTCTGATCCGTTGTTTTGGTTTGGGGAGCCCATTTACAGGGAACCGATGGTGGTTGCGTAACCGACGGCGGTCGAGTAGGAACCGGCATCGGTAAGGAAAAAGTAGGCTATTTTTAGTAAAACAACCCACCTTCCCTGCTTTTCTCCCGAGAGATCAGTTGCGGGCTTGGTCAATTGGCTAGAAGGTCGGCTTTGGGTGCGAGTAAGGAGGCATTAGTTATGGATGTGAGTCTAGACCAAGTCACGGGCCTTAATTAGGTTAGTTTAGGGTTAGGGCTAGGTCATGATGAGGTGGCAAAGTGAGGTGGCGGGTAAGGTGATGTGGATTTATCAATTATGAGGTAATTAATAAATAATTGTGTAAGGTTTAGGTAATGAGGTTAGGTTGTGAAATGGGATGCGGGTCACAAGGGGTCGTAAGACACAAATTTGGTGTCTATAGTTTCCATAAAAATAATAACTTGGAAATTATCTCCAAAAAAACCATACATCACCCATACACATTATCATTTACTTTCCATAATACCAATAATGCGGAAATTAAATCAAAACAAACACAACCAAACCATGCCTAAATATCTAGTTTCCATAACATCAATAACTTGGAAATTAAACCAAACCATGCCTAAACATCTAGTTTCCATAACATCAATAACTTGGAAATTAAACCAAACCATGCCTAAACATCTAGTTTCCATAACATCAATAAATTGGAAATTAAACCAAACCATGCCTAAACATCTAGTTTCCATAACATCAATAACTTGGAAATTAAACCAAACCATGCCTAAACATCTAGTTTCCATAACATAATAACTTGAAAATCAAACCAAATGATGCCTAAACATCTAGTTTCCATAACATCAATAACTTGGAAATTAAACCAAACCATGCCTAAGCATCTACTTTCCATGAAAACAATATAATGGAAATGCAAACAACTCATAAATACATTACCAACCATGCCTAAAATTCTAGTTTCCATGACAACAATATAATGGAAATGAAATAAAATCATACAACCATAACCAACCATTCCTACATATCTAGTTTCCATAATAACAATACAATAGAAATAAAATCAAACACATCATATGTAAATATAATCATAAACTATATAAATGGAATGTCTACATGTCAATACAAATATAAATACAAGTATCTCAAAAACTCTCATTTACATCTTGCCTCTTTGGCATGTAGGCAGTATAGTTAAATATTAAAAAATAATCAACATATTCATCTCCATATCATCTCTAGGAGGGGATGGAACCTCTGCTACTCTCCCTTGTCTCCTCCCCGGCCTAGTGGCCTCTGTGAATTGGTCACCTCTTGATGGCCCTTCCTATACAACCGGTGTCTGCCTAAAATTCTTGTGTTATGGTTCCATGAGCTAGTCCCCTGGCTGCCTTGTTGGCTGCCTATTGTCCCTCGGTACTCAACATATGGAAAACCTTGGGACCGACATCTGTAATCTGATCCTGATAATATCTAGCCTTAGCCACAACATCTTTATACCTATCCATGGATATCACCTGGGGAGGTGTCATCGCTCTAACCCATACACTATGGCCTCTATCCCTATACTAGTGGTCCTTGTCCTTGTACTAGCGGGCCTTGTCTCGATGCCTATGCCTATACAACGGGACCTTGTCCCACTAATCCAGTGCCTATATAGAGGCGATATATGCATGTAGATGTCCCTATGCATGTAATGTGGCCACACTGTGCTATAAAGAAGTCACCTAGGCTAAAATGCTATACTACTTACCCTTACATTTTGGCTGGTGTTTGGGCCATGCCCGTTTACACTATCTTTGCTACATGTTCCTATAAAGTAGCCCCTGTCTAGGATCATATTAGCTACCCATATAACAAAGCCACCACTCCTTGTAATTTGGTCTCTCTCTCTATAATAGTAGACAAATCTGGTTATCCTAGCCTCGGTGGTGTTGCTTTGTAGTTGGGCTTTCCCACCATTGCCTATACCTAAGAGTCATTCCGCCCACACCATCAATCCACATATCGTAAACCTTCTCCTCCTTCCCTACGGGATTTGCTGGATTGGTGGAGATAATGTCTCTCTCCATGTCATCCATGTAGTATTGTGGAAATGGTAGAGGCACATTGTTGCAGTTCCTAAAACCAAACCGGCATTTGACTTGATTCGACTAGTATCATCTTTCTTCTCCCCATTTCACCATCCCTGTATCCATCAACCAACTATATGCCTACCAGCTCCTCCACCATGCCTCCATATGAAGGGAAATACACATATGGTTGCCACAAAATATCAAAGTTTTCGATAGGACCTATGATATATGCATGCAAGTATGTCACATCTCGGTGATGCCTCCACCACCCTTTGTTATTGGTACCAACCTCTTAAACCCTTCTCTATAGACACCTCTAAAAAAATCCTATCATGGAAGGCCTAGTGGAAACAAACACTATATGCTCATAGGAAAAACAATGAAGAAGATAGATGGAAACACACACCAAACCATTGAATCCTCCAATAGGTCCACAACTCCTTATAAAGTTTTACCTGGGTACATTGGTGCCCATGCAAAGAAAAATCTCTCCTCAATCATATCCTCCAAAACCCCCATCAATTCCCATGGAAATATCCCACCCTTTGAAGTCCTAGGATTGAAAAAAATCGATCACCACCATCATCAACACTACAAGTTAGGTATCTTATGGATGTGCAAATACATCTCACTATAGCTAATGATTACACCGTGATAAGACAAATCTCCCATGGCCTCTCCAAAAATATAACCATATGATTAAACGCCTCATCTCAAGAAATTTGATACTGAACAATGATCCTCAAAAATAGGTAGTTTTAGGTTCCTATAGATGTCCTCTAGAGTGATTGTCATCTGTCCTATCGGTAATTAGAATGTGTTGGTCACCGGGTCCCATCTATCGATGAGGGTGACCATCATGTTATGATCCCCAGATTATCCATTTGTACCATCTAACCAATCCTTGCCCCTATATCCCTCATATGATCCCACACTGCGTTCTTAGTGACACTAGGTCTCATCTACACTAATAGAGGGGTGCTAGTCTTGCATAGTAAATTGCTACCTCACCTACATCATCAATGTTCACACATGTTAATCAATTGGCCTTTTCAACCATTTATTTATCAGTATCTAGTAGCCCAATACCTATTCCTTTCTTAGCTACACCTTTACCCAACCCTTTCTTGACATCCATTCTACCTAGCCTACACATTTACACTTTATTTGTTTCATCTATTTTCCCCCTTCACCTATTTGACCTAACTTACCTCATCCACCTTGTGCCCATTCTCCATTGTTTACCTATACCTTCAATCCATCCCAAAATATTCCCATTTCTCCCCATTCACCCTCACCTACCTTTAACCCATCCTTACCTAGCCTAAACCCACCCATTCTTACGCTAAAAAACCTACCCATCCTTCTCCTAACTTACAAACTCCCCAATTTACCCTTCACCAAGAATTTTGTCAGTTTTCACAGTGACTCTGATGATCGGTCACTCCCAACCCATACATGTCCCCCTCTTGAACACACCGAAGTTGGTAGACCCACCAAATTCAACCGATAATGACAAACGCAAAGACCACTTTGGTTTAGCCTTAGAGCCAAACCCCGACATCCCCATTTTCAAAAAATTAACTAAAACGCCCAACCAACCCACCCAAATCACCCTCATTTTCCTTTGATTCAATTTACCACCTAATTAGACTAAATTTCACCCTCCCCATACCCCATTTCACCCAATTTTAAAAAAAATTCCAATCACATTTCAAATTCCACATTTTTCATTTTTCTACCTTAGTTTTAACCAAAAACAACAATGGACATTTGAATCTTACCTCTACTCGATGTCAACTCCATGGTGGGATCTCAGGAATAAGAATATGCCCTCCACCTATGCCCTCTCCTGCCTCTGCCATGTCTCAATCCACCTCCAATCTCTCACCCAATCGAATCACTTAGGTAGATCTCATGGGTTGTGCGGATGGAGTCGCGGATGTGTTTGCGAAGTGCCTCAGGCTTCACGGGAACACACCTACCCAAAATTCACCCCGGGGTAATTTTGATAACACATCAGAATATTGAGTCCCGGGCAAATTGATTGATTGAGCAAACATCATGGTCATTGGCTAAGTCTTGCTCGAGGTGGCTTTGGGACCAAAAAATCCACTCCAACACCCACTAACCTCTCTCGCCAACAAACTCACAGTGGGACAAATTTGACGTTTTATCTGCAAGTTTCTATCTCTCACTTTGTCATTTTCAAAAAGTTAAAATGATCAAATGAGATAGTTTAAATGTGGATGTTTTACTTTTAACCCATCGAAAGGTCAACCACTGTTGGTCATGTCATGCCCTAGGATAATAGCGTTGGTCTCCCTTACCGGCATTAGTTACATCTCAACTTGTTTGGACTAGTCAACCCTTGCTAAACCATTTTGCCTAATTTTCCCAAATGTTTGTTGTAGGAGGCCATTTTCTTGCCACCACAACCTTACCACCAACCTATGGCCTCACCTAAAATCCCCACTCACCTAGTCATATCCCTAATTATGCTAAGGGGCACATTTTTACCTACACCTCGGCTTCACCCACACCCTTACGTATACACCTAACCCGAACCCGACCATTTGAAACTCAAATTCACTTACTCAATGTACCTTGATGATGTTACTCATGTTATTTAGCCTACTAAACTTTCCTTTCCTAATTCCATGATTTTTATCTTGACCAAACCTTTTGGTGGTTTGGAACACACCTAATTCCCATTCCTACACCTAGCCTCATCTTGTTTCTAGGATTGTATCCTATACCTTGGATACCTAGACCAACTCAACCTTGTTTGGATAAACTATTGACCTTTGACGATGTAGAATTTGTGAGCTCTTTATCCTAGTGCCTTATCGAATTCTACACACATACATGCATTTGAATGCCCCCACCTATTACCACCATCGATATCACCTATTACCTACACCCACCTTACCAAATTTTTCATCACCTACAACTTTATCAAACCCATCACCGATTCTTCCTGCTACTTCATCAGTTCCTGGTTTGAGGGGGATCACCTCCACCCATACTGGGGTAACCTAACCTTCACCCATACCAAGAGCAACCACCTCTTATTTTTTCCATCATCACTTATAAATTAAAGCTACATGACAAAAGGGGAAAATATAGACACCCAAATTAGGTCACACCCTACCAAATCCCCTTTGATTAACATACATCTAACCATGACCCCTCCTCACCACCTCACCTAGCCACCTTATCACTCTACCTCATCCTAGACCTATTCCAAGCCTATTAATTAGCCTAGACCAAGTCCCCACTCCCCTTAACTAACTAGGAATTATTATAACCCTAACCTTAATTACCTATCATTCCTCTAACCAACTTCCCACTCCATTTAGTGCCATTCCACACTCTTGACCTAGAATCAATTCTGAATCATGCCAAAATTGGGAAGAAAAGGCTATTTTTGGCAAAGTATGACCTTTTCTCCCTAACCAACATCATTTATTCCTCATTCGGTGCCGATCACCTAACCACCGTTGGTTACCTTAAATAAGGATTTCTAATCCTTTACCCGGGTTTCAAAATTTGGCATCTTGAGTTCTATCTCTTACATCCTTACATCCTTATTCTCGAGTTATCCGGTGATATTATGACACACCAAAGACCATTATAACATCCATACATCATACTAATCACTAATAGGTTATTCTAGATATTTTGGTGCACTCACGTGGAAGCAACGTGCCTCCTTCTAATTTATTCAATTGGGACCAACCTCTCCTTCAACTACCACCACCATCTTCTATCCACCTTCATTTAACAAGTAAGTAATATTCTTCTTTGTCATTTGATTTCAGTAGATTAGTTGTTTATCAGTTATTTTCTTCCTTCCAACTTCTTCCATACCCAGATCCTATCCACAACATCTCTATGACACCTCCACCCAACCATATGTGTAAAGAACCTTCATACCTCATCCAAAAACCAATTTTATCATCTATGAGTCTCCATAAAATCTCATGACCTTCCCTAAGCCTCCATCATTCTTTATGCAATAATAGAGAGTGCCAAAACCTCCCATTTTCCACATTTCCACCTCATTTCCCCTACCAACACTGGTCACCCAACCATCGTTAGTCATTACGAAAGGTACCGACATTGGTCACCTAACCAATACTAGTCTCTCATATCTGGTAATTTTCCTCAGACTAGAAATCCTATAACCTCACCCAAAACCTCTCAAAACCCCACCAAATCTCACCTAGACCTCTATAACACCCTCTGCTACACTGCAAGCCTTGACATTCAACCACCATTTCTAGATTAGTCTTATATGCATTATTTAGATTAAATCTAGCTTATTGTATTTGTGTGAGATACCTAAATTACATAACTACAATATGTATTTATATTTAATGTTCTTTGTTAGCATTGATTGTTCTAAAAACAAGGATTAACAACCTTATAGGAAGCACCATGCTTCCCGAATCTATCCTACACTAGGAAATCCACCAACTGATGTTTTTAATGTTATCTTGTGGTCTTGTTTTATATTTCAGGTAGTCCTTCCAAGCAAAAATGAGTTCTTAAAAATTGGCTTGATCTTCTACAATGTGTGCAACCTATATTCAACTTCACAGGTAAACCTCCTCACCTTTACCTCTTATCTGTTTTTATCTCTACATTTTTGTGAACCAACATGACTCAAATGATTCATCTAGGAAGAGATTTTTTGGGTTTGATTGGCCTATGAAAGATCAAATTATGCTCACAATGCCAGAAACTCCGAGTTTGTCCTTAAAAAAGTATGTCTTCATCAATTTAAGGAAGAAAAGGTATTGCATAACAAGTTGAAAAATGTTGTTGATTTTTTATGGTGTGATTTGTCTCAAGACTTACGAGATGTAAAGTGGTATCAAGAAGAAATCTTCAAGACTTAGCATGCTATTAAAGTTGATGAACTATCAAACATGAGCTCTAAAGATGATATTGGTATGTGAAAACTACATATGAAGTCTTCAAATTCTATCCATGTCATGAATATATGTGATAGTAGAAAGTGTGTTTCGGAAATGTTGAAATTCAACATGGCATGTCTCTATGTTGAGAAACTACCCTGGTAATGAGTTGCATCTCAACATGTATCAGCTCAAACAAGGTATGAATGGGTCCTTGATTAGTGATTTTATCTAAGGAACTAGACTAGGTATAGTGTGGCATTGTATGAAAATAACTAAGAAGTAGTAGTTGGAGATATATGAAGGTATTACAAGGACATTCAAGTAGACTCTACTGGTTTGAGAGCATCTACAATATTCAAGTTGTTGATAAGCTATAGTATATAGGTGAGATATTTGTATCTATAAGTTTTTTTTTACTATTAAAGGATTCTAGTGCCCACACTCATCAATAATTGATACTGTTACAAGATATTCTATGCATATGATCCTGAATGGAGATAATGTAAACGTGATTAGACATGTTAAAGTAGAAGATGGCTTGCAAAAAATACCCAAGATACATTGAAGGATAAAACTTGGTGAATTAAGAATGAGGTATCTTAAAAAAATATTAGACTCGGTTTGACTTCTTGAAGGTATGTGGAAGAGTATAGTAGTGTAAAGATAAGGTGAAGTATGTTTCAAGGAAAGTTCTGAGTCATCAAATAACTAAGTCAAGATAGTGATAGAGGCAAAGTGGATGATAATTTTCCTGATCAAGCATGTTTTGAATGTAGAAGAGTGAAAAAGGAACACTTAGAGGATAATTTTAAGGTGTATCTAAGAGGTATACAACTTATTGGCTCAAGATTTTTTTCAACAAAAATGAAGATGAAATCACTAAAGTTGAGTTTTAGGATAGGGTCAAAATGTTTGATCACTTCATGTATCAATGGAAAAAGGTAAGCATCTCAATTTTTGTGTTTTTAGTTTAAGTTAGAAGTCATGAGTCCACGGGGAGCATTGGATGTGTTTGAAATGTTGTGTTTATATCTCTAGAGCTATGCATAGTTGGCATATAAAGCACTAAAAGGCTAGTTGAGGGATATCTATCTTGGTGATGATTTGAAGTCAAAATTGGTAAGTGTAAAGTAATTTTTATATTTTGACAAGATAAGTAAGTCAAAGAATGAATTTAAGGAATATATTTTCATTTTTCATTTATTGGCATGATGATGGAAAGTAGGCTTCAGGTACAAATCGATATAAAGGTTCTTTAAGGGAAAAAGCAAAGCATGGAGGAAAAATGCTGATTTGTGTATGATTTAGACCTAGAGAATGATGTTTTGACAAGATGAAATAAAATTAGGATGTGTATCAGCTCGGGGGAGCATTTTTGTGGCTCACATCAGGTCCAAAAGATCATTTTACTACCGTTGGAGTCAAAGAGAAGACAAAAGTCATAGGGGAAGCTATTTAAGTAAGTCATGATTTTCATTATTTTCATTATATTGAGTCATGTGTTGTCATTTTTCTTTTTCATAGATGGAAAAGGGGGAGATAGACTTCAGAAACATGGTATTGAGTTCATATGCGTGTTTATCTTGCTAGTTTCCATCAATGTTTCTGAATGATGGTTGTCATCAATGACAAAGGGGGATTGTTGGCTAGTGTATTGTTGTATTTTCATTGATGTCAACCCCATTGATTGAAAATGGTGTCTTAGTGCTATTTGATTCCTCCCATGATGTTTATTAGGTGTCATGTATGGAGTTAATGTGGTTTGGTGAAGTTTTGTGTTGTCTCGATGCTTGTTTGAGTGAGCTAAGTTGCTATTTGATCTCCATAGTGTTGGTTGGATGTTTTCATGAGGTCATTAATGGTCCATGAGGTGAGTTTTAGGTGTATATGGGTCTGTATGATGCTATCATGGTCAACTTATGGGTTGTTATGGTTGAGTCAAGTCCTTCCAAGCTTGTTTCTAGTCTGGAGCATGCATAATGAGGTGGATTTGTGATTTTTGGCCTAATAAGTCATGTTGAATAATGGTAATAGTTTTGGACAATGTACTTGAAGTGTGTGATGAGTTTCAAGTCAGAATTTAGAGGTTAGATGCATGTATGAGGTCATTGGGAAGTAAACAGTTGAGAACAAACAATTTAACATGGGTAAGTTGTTGTGGCTAGAGAGTTTCAGGAATATATGAGATATGTGGTGATTATGTAAAGGTAGAGGATTTTTTCATGGTGCTTCATGCCAAGTTTTAGGTCATTCGAAGAAGGAATTGCAAGTTATGCAAGTTTTTGACAAAACTAGGTAAGAAATAGTGTGTTTTTATGACAAAAGTTGACCTTCTAATGCTCGTTGTGAACTGTATGATTTACATGGGGACCTGAGATATTTGGAATACAATTCTAGGTAAATTATGAAGTTTTTAAAAAAATAATGAGATTTTTTTTTTTTATCGTCACGGAGTTTATGAACGATCTCTAAGAAGATAAAGTGGTTTGAAGCCCTAGCTAAACCCTAGCTAGGAACAATTTGCATAAAAGTGATTGTAGTAGAATTTTTTTGATTGATAGTGAAAAATTATGATTTATGTTGTAGGGGACTCTTCCATGTTTCCATAAATTTAGGATAGAGCTTGTGGTCATATGTGGGCCCCACCTAAAAATGATAGTTTCTGAAGAGTTTCAATTTAAGGAAAAGTTATCCAAAGAAGGTAATGGATAAATTGGCATTGTGTGATGTATGTGAGTTTTATTGATGTCCATAGAGGTTTTAGGACATTTTTTTATGCATGTACATGGTCATTTGAGGTCCATTTAGGTTGACTGGTCAAAGGGCACTTTTGAGGCCATAAAAAGTAGTGCTTAGTAAAATGGCCATAACATGAGCTACAAGTGGAGTTTGAATGCGATTAAAGTTGTGTTGGAAATATGATTAAAATATATTTATAGTTATATTATATTTTCCTCATTATGAGTTCATTTTACATGGTTTCTAGGTCATTATTTTGAATCTGAAGAATTTTGGCAATGTAGAACATGATCTTTTTGGGGCAAGTTTGGAGTTATGTGAAGCATGAGATGTATTATTTGATGATTGATATCACTTGGAATGAAAACATGGATGAATGTTTCATAAAATTAATATATTTTTAGGTCTTTACTATATGTATAACTGTTTTTATGAGCTAACCTTTTGAAACAGGTTTTTGGCGGAGTTGATCTAGTGAAGACAAAAGTAGTTGTGGTTTGAGCATGAGGTTGATTAAAGGATTATAAATTTATTATAAGTGTTATAAAGGTTATTAAATTTCCATAAAGTGGATACATGGCATGTTTTTCTCATGTTTAATTTATTTGGTTTCCTAATGAAGTTTCCAAGGTGTTGAAGGGTGTAGGAAACAACAATTTTGAGAAGTACAAAGAGCATTGGGCCCATTAAAAATGGTTCATTTTAAGAAGAACCCTCTGAAAAATTACTTTTGAATTGTTGGCAAATCTCAAAAATTGACTTTGAATGTTGGTGAATATCTGAAAAAATGTTTCGTGGAAAAGGTGATTTTCGCAGAGCATTTTTCCCTC
Source organism: Taxus wallichiana var. yunnanensis (assembly GCA_018340775.1). Lineage (NCBI taxonomy): Eukaryota > Viridiplantae > Streptophyta > Pinopsida > Cupressales > Taxaceae > Taxus > Taxus wallichiana. The sequence goes on from CM031240.1 coordinate 1,017,932,560, forward strand.
GTTTCACAAAGTTGATGGGTAAGTTGGTCAGTGGTTGGGTGGTTGAGGGTTGGGTGGGTAGGATGGATGGATGAGGGTTTGGATGGGTGTTGGGAAGGAAGGTTGGATGGATAAGTGTTAGGAGTGCGGGGTTGGGAAGGTTTGGACAAGTGATGGGGGGTTGGACGAGTGGGTTTGGGGATGGGTGGATGGGGTTAGATGGCTAAGGGTTGGATGGGTGGGTTGGTCGGGTGAGGGGTTAGACGGTTGAGCCTTGAGGGGTTATACGGCTAGGGGTTGGGTGGGTGCATTAGACGGGTGAGGTTTTGGAAGGCTAAGGGTTGTGTGGGTGCATTGAATAGGGTGGGGATTGGATGGCTAAGGGTTGGGTGGGTGGGATGGAAGGAAAAGTGTTGGCTAGCTAATGGTTAGATGGTATAGTGTTATACGACTAAGGGTTGGGTAGGTGGGTTGGTGGGCTAAGGCTTGGGTGGATGATACCAATGAATCAATGATTTAGTCATCCATCCAACATGGGTTAAAACTTGAGCTGGAGTGGCCACCATGGCTAGCCAATAGTTTTCTGCCACGTGTCCTTTGAACCATATAGACCCCTATAAGTACCCCTTCAAGGTTCATTTATTCACTTTTCTACAAAAATTCTAGTGCTCACAAGTCTCTAATCTTCAAACTTCTCCCAAATTTCAGAAATGGATAACACTAGATCTATTCCTACACCCAAATTTCAATACAAAACTTCATGTGCCCATAGATTGTAGCTCTACTAAGAGTAAAAGACAAAAAAAGGATTAACTTGAAAAATTAGAATTTACTAGGCTTGTGGACATGCCCCAATTCGATATTGATACTTCATTCCTTGATTACCTTCTCACATCTTAGAATGAGAGCGATGGAAAATTTTTCATTCTTCTCATGCATCTGAGACGTTGTCAAATTTCTACCTCAATTGAACCCAAGGACATACATTGGTTAACAAGTTTACCATTCGAAAATAAGTCGGCCATTACTACAAAGGTTGTCCTTACAGACGAAGACAAAAAGTTTTTGGAGTCTCATTATAATGTACAGGTTGATGGTAAGTTTATTATTTTCAAATGATTTTTTTCTTAACATTACTTGACCACCCAAGGCTCTAACATTTCTTGTCTATTATTGCAGCTCCTCTTAATCATTCATCAAGAGGCCTTCTTCTACAAGGTATTACAAAAAAACTTTATTACATTTGCATCACTTTTCGGGCTAGGATTGTATTACAGGGAAGATCTACAAACATTTCGTATTAGGTAGTTCAATATTTATTATAGACACTAGCAGGTCAAAAATTTGATTGGTGCAGTTATTTGTCCAACAGAATAAAAAAAGATGTCTCCCATGCCCGTAAAGCCAATCAATCTGATAAATCCAAGACTGTATTCTCTTGTTGCAATTATATTCTTTCTTTCTATTATGAAGTGTTCTACGAAATTCCACAAGATAAAATTCCAACTACAATCAATGATCAAATGATTGGTCTTAGTCTCAAAGAACAACAGGTAATAGTTACTTTTACTGTTTACTTGTTATAACGATTTCAAATTCAATATTTTTGAATAAAATAATAATTGTAAGATTTTATTTTGTAGAGAAAAATTATAGCTGCAACATCTCATAAGGAGGAAATTGCTAGAGGTAAAGCCCCTCTAGAGGTCTCTGCTGATTCTGACATGGATTCAGCAGAATCAACACCAGTAAGACCTCCTTGTCAAAAGTGACCTAGGGGTCGATATGCGCATCACGTTTACCATCACATTTAACTACAAGTATGAAGTTATATTTTTATATAAATAACTAATTCAAACAATTAATATAGATTATGTATGTAGTACTGTATTTTAATATTTCTACTGTTCTTTTCTACATTTATTGTATTAAGAAACTACTAAGTTTGATGATGAAGATCAAACTCATTTCGGGTGTGAAGATTGAAATGTCACGATTGTGTCTCTATCTATGCAAGGTATATTATAATGTATAATATTTAGCATGTTTTGTTTCTTTATAATTTTTTAGCATTTATAAAGCCCAACCATAATATTCTAACATTTTTTTTTTTCTTCATGTAGGTAATATGGCCTCTGGGCACATTCCACTTGTAAGGAGGCCACTAATACCTCGGTTGGATGGAAAATCTTACATGCTAATCTACCCCCTCATAGTTTGGATTATGACAAGGAGAATACTCTAATTCTATTGTAGATGGGTGTCTCTTAAGTAATATATTGATTGATATAGGCACGTAAGTTAATGTGCTTACTTTAGATGCATGTGTATGAGATGGGTATACCCCATTACAACCATCCTCTAATGTACTATTCATGGCCGAATCAAACTAAGGCCAATCCCATAGGAGTTTGAAAGGATGCTTCTATTACTATACAAGGGCCAAGTTCTTTGGGAATTTGAGGTCTTAGCACTTGCGAGAATCAAACAACTTCCCAACTCTACTTGGGTGCCCTTGGTGTTATGAAAATAATGTTGATCTATGGTTCAACAAGGGGTTTATACATTTTGAGAACAAGGAAGAAAGAGTGATTATCCATTTGATAGATGGGAAATCTACACCTTATGTTAAACCTTTGAGTGAGGAAGACCTGAACAAAATTTATGTATGCATCATTCGAGACCCAAAAGTACTTGAGCCATCTAAGGAAGGAATCCTCCAATGGGAAGATGCATAGTCTATTAATGATACTACAAGTATTTTTTGTGAAATTGGGCACATGACACCTATGAGATGGTTGGGTGCGGCGTAAAAGTGCATTTGCACAAAGAAGTAGACCTCGATGTATTGGAGGATAGGTAACAACCCTATACCTTAGTACATTGGAGAAGGAGATCCTACGGTATTCCTGCGCACCATGGAGGAGCAAAGTGGAAAGAAGGAATATGTTAGTATATACCTTGCATGGGACAACAATATGCTGGTGGATGGTTCATAGGGATAATCTTATGGAATGGAATGAAGTCAAAATTTCTCTAACCACTCGGTTCTTTAGGAGCAATGCACCTACTACAATCTACATGTATCATGGTAATCAACCTATTTAACACCACATTTAGTAGTGTGAGAGACTCTAGATAGAGGGGTAGGAAGCTTTACCACCTTCACTTTGGGTGCATAAACTTTATTCCACTTTACAAGGTTGTACACAAGCCTACTATGTTTATGCAGAGCTATATAGGGAGACTAGAAATTGGCAGGAATTGATTGTAGGAATGACCCAAAATTTTGACTACTTCTCTACTAAAACTTTATGGAAGAGACATTAAGGGTTATAAATCACTTAACTATGGGAGACAATACAAAGGATGAAGAACTCATTCAAGAGTTATTTGGTGAGGCAGACTCAAAAGCGTGTTTTGATGAAGTGGAGAGAAAATGCCACACTACTTAAGCACACGTTTACTTTGAGAAGGAGAAAGGAAAGATGGTCAACAGAGAGGATGATGAATAAGTAGAAGATTTGGAAATTGATAATTCAAAAGGTATGTGTGAAGTGTTAGACAGTGTAGATAAAAACACATGCACCTATCATGAACCTATGAAGATAAAGAAAGTTAACATTGGCACAAATGTTGAGCATAAGGAGGAAAAAATTGGGGATTATTGGGATGATTCTAAAGTGGAAAAGATATTTGAGTTACTACGGGATTTTAGGAATTATTTCTAGGGGATACCATGAGTTAAAGGGAGTGCATGATTCATTTGGAGAGATGAAGATTAAGCTAAAGGAAGGAGCTTGCCAAGTTAGGAAGATACCTTACAGGATGAACCCTAACTTGCGCATCAAAGTTAAGAAGGAAATTGAAAAAATGTTGAAATATGGCATCATTAAGCCCCTAGAGGAATCAAAATGGGTTAGCCCCATGGTAATCAACATAAAGAAAGATGGTTGGATTAGGATTTGTGTTGATTATAGGGAACTGAATGTTGCATATGTGATTGATCCTTTTCCTACACCCTTCACAAAGGAAATTTTAGAAGGTGTTGTAGGGCATGATGTTTATTCTTTTATAGATGGATTATATGGGTATCATTAGGTTATAATTTCACAAGAGGATCAAGAGAAGATAAATTTCACCACTAAATGGGGAATTTTTGCATATATTGTGATACCCTTTGGTTTGAAAAATGTGCCTCTTTGTATTTTTGTGCATAGTTGTTCAAGCATTCTAAGATTTTATTCACAACTTCTTACAGTTTTACTTGGATGATTGGACAGTGTATGGACTTGTTAAGGATCATTGTGAAAATTTGCACTTAATTTTTGAAAGATGTAGATAGTTAAGCATATCTTTAAACATCAAGAAGTGCATGTTTTCTACACCTTTTGGAACTTTGTTGGGGCACACATCATATAAAAGGAAGGTTTGTTAGTGGATATAACTAAGATTATAGTTATTTTAGGCCTAGAAGATCCTACTAGTTAGAGTGAGGTGCGCAAATTATTGGGCCATATAGGTTATTATATAAAGTTTATCAAAGGATATGTTAAGATTTCCGCACCCTGGAAGAGTTACTAAAAGCGAAAAGAGATGTTCTATTGGGGAGAACCATGCAACAACCACATTTGATGCATTAAAGGAGAGACTTACAACAATGCCTATTCTACATTTTCCTTCATGGAACCAACTATTTCATGTACATGTGGATGCCTTTGGCACAACAATTGGTGCGATGTTAGCTTAGCCTAGAGAAGGTATTATAAATCATCCTATTTATTTTGCTAGTAGAAATTTGACTCCTGTAGAGAAGAATTACATAAATACAAAGTGTGAGGCCTTATCGATGATCTACGCATTGCATAAATTAATACGGTGCTTTCTAGAAACACCTTTTGTATTCTATGCTGATCAAATTGCATTAAAATACTTAGTAAATAAGCTTGTTTTATAGGGCGCATATGTCAATGGGTTCTCTTATTTCAAGAATTTGATTTCACGGTTGTTGTAAAACTAGGTAAAATTAATTCTAGCCTTGAGACCACTTATCAAGGATTTATTAGGGGAGGATGCGCAGACAATTGAAGATACAATGTTAGATGTAAATTTGTATAGGTTACATCACACGCCTTTAGAATTCAAAGATATTGTTTTTCTTTTCACACACGGGTATGGCACAAGAAGGAGTGAAAGCATTGGAGAAGAAAAAACTTGTAATTTACGTGACACCCTTTATGTTGATCAGTGGATATTTATACAAACTAGGCCGAGATGAAGTATTGTGTTGATGTGTAATAAAGCATGAGCACATAGATATCATGGAAGAGGATCATGGTGGTTTTATAGGTGGGCACTATGCGGGTGATGCCACTGTACACAAGATTTGACTTGATGGATTATAGTGGGAGACCTTATACAAGGAATGTGAAGAGTATTGTAAGGCATGTGATCACTTTGTTAGTGCCTTGGGAAAACCTAGCCAAAGAGATGAAATGACTTTGTGTCCTATTGCTAGTGCTGAAAACCTTTTGAGAAATGGGCTATAGAATTTTTTGGGTTCTATTACCCCACCACGAGTAGAATTGGATCGTCTACATCATCACTTGCATATATTATCTTACAAGGTGGGAAGAAGTAGCACCTACAAAGGATTCTACAAAAACTACAACAACCATGTTCTTATGGGGAAATATTCTTATTAGGTATGGATGTTCTTTGAGCTTGAAAGTGTTAGGGAACACACTTTTTCAATGAGACAATCAAGATATTATTGGATGAATTTATGGTTATGCACTACAAGACCACACCCTATCATCCTCGAGAAAATGGTACTGCTGAGTCCTTCAATAAGATATTGAGTCAAACCTTGACATATTTTTGTGATATTAGATGGAGAGATTGGGATGATAAAGTTTCACTATAATTTTGGTGTATAAAACAACCTACAAGAGGTTGAATGAGGCCACACCCTTTCAGTTGGTGTTTAGTGTAGAAGTAGTTCTTCTATGGAATTAATGTTACCTTATTTGTGTATTACGTGCACTAGAGGTATAGATGATGAACATGCATTTGAAGAAAGAATTGATAGGTTAATAAAGTCAAGACGAGAGGTATGCCATAACATGTTGGAGTCATAAGTAGGAAAAGGTTAGGTAGAAGGCATGACATGAATGACACATCAAGGACAAGAAGCTTGAGGTTGGACAGATGGTACTACTTTATGATTCTAAGTTTCTACGCCATCCAGAAATCTTAAGCTACATTGGTGGTACCGTATGTTATTACTCATATACTTGAATCGGTGCTTTCGATTAAAGGCGCTTAATGGAATATGATTACTCAGTTAATTTAATGGGAGTAGAATGAAGCCCTACTATAAATAATTCTTCTTGGTGTTTGTAATAAGGAAGTGTTTCCATTTAGTATAGGTTTCCCAATTTGTATTTCCTTCTTCACCATTATGATTTATCAATTTAGTTTGGTGTTTTGTGTAATAAGCGTGTTTACACGCCTGGAAGCTAATTACAATCTAAAGTATTTTTATGCACAGAGGACTGCACATACCATTGGTGTGGGATGATTTTTATTTTTATTCAAAAATGGGTACACATGAGAATAAACTACGTTACATGTGTTATTCGAGTATGAAAAGGATATGTTAGAAAGGATATTGCTCTAAAAACTACCATAGATGGAAATGAATGAAGGGACAATATAAATCAAGGTAAGCAACAACCATGGAAACTACTATGAGAGGGCGTAGTGGCAAGGTAATCAGTGCATGGAAGCACACGGAAGAGAAGTCTATAGCTAGAGGGTAGGAAGGCGTGCTAGAAGGTTATAGTTGGGTGTGTAATTGTATTGCAAAAAAATTTTCAATTTTTTTGAAAATGGTCAATTAATGATAGGATTGTTGGTAGGTGAAGGAGCAATAAATGCATCAACATTTTGAAAATTTATATAAGGATGTGATGCGGGTTCATTTTTACCTTTGCAATCACAAGTATTTGAGTGACCTAAGTGAAACCGAGCCAAGAGAATTGTATTGAGGTGCAGAGAGTTATGAAACTAGACATGGAGAGAAGATTTATGTGTAGAAAAGGCTTGTGTCCCCATTGGTAAAGGGTTTGAGAAAAGTAGAAGTGTTGAGAAGGAGCTAGGGCACACGGTTTTGAGCTAGGGCACATGATCTTGAACTAGGTTTTGAACTTACTTGACAAAAAAGATAAAGGTAGTATTTTTACGATGGTATCGAAGAAAGCACTTATAGTGAAAAAAGGAAAAATAAGGTAGAAGTTGAGGTTGAAATTGCTCCTAAAAGACATTTTTAGAGATGCAGTACCCGGAAGGAGTAATAGTCAGAAAAGATTGGGATTCCCACATCCGCAAATGCAAAGTAAATGACTACAACCACTGCACCACTGATAACAAGGGAGAGTTGGATGCTTTGTTGAATAAGAAGACCAAAAAGCACACAATGGAAGATATGTCGATGTGTATGATGACCCTAGGAAAATTTTATTAATTAGGTAGGAGTTTATCAACTATATGAGCTCCCATATTTTGGAAAGTATGAACCTTTATACCAATGGCTTATGAGAAGAGTCCATGAGGACTTCTTCTATTTCACCGAGATGGAGGGTTAGGCTCATAACGACCCTAATTGCAATGTTAATAGGATTGAAGGGAACATGGACAAAATTTTTAGTGATTTGACTAATAAAGCAATGGTTATTGCCACTACAAAGGAGTTGTGGTATACAAGGGTCATAGAATGGACATCTACATATTGAGGAAATACCTTGTAGTTCAGGTAGCCTCCCATATACTCACCAAGTTGAATGATCAAGGGAGATGGTCATAGGTAAATACAATGTGGCTTTATGTTGCAAAGAAGATGTCAGAGGGTGAAATCTATAACTTGGCTGGCTATATTTCAAAAACCATTGTTGAGGAGGTGCTCATGAGGGTACTTATAGAAATTGGAGTGCCGATGGGACAAAGAATAAAATATGGGAATACCCCATAGATAAGAAGTCTCTTACGAGAAAGGTTAGATAAATATTTTGTGAAGGATCAATGAGTGGCCCATTCAAGAAAAGGGAAGAAAAGTGGTATGAACAAATTCACATTAAATTTGAGGAGGAATGTCCCATCCCAAATGAAATAGCTTCGGATAGTAGGCAAGGTAGTACGGTTCACGGTGTATACACACTTCGCATCACGTGGTTTTCCATGAAGGATGGGATATGGAGTCCATGATGCAAAATACCATATGCCTGCATAACATGCTACTTATAGGCTTTAGTTCATAGGTTATTTGATGTGTCTTGGCTGAACTTCAATGCGAGACAAGGTAGATTGTGACTACCACACTCTTAGAAAACATATATAAATCTAGGTTGGTCTACCTACTTTGAGAGGCTCATTTTAGATGTCATAAGTATGAAGGCGAGTAAATTTGGCTATTATGGACAATAGAGTCATGCTTATATATCTTCATCTCAAGCCTAGGATGGAGAATAATAAGTATGTGGAGAACGAGTTCATGCTCCCAAGGCCACCTAAGGGCAAACATATAATGGAGAATGTTTCCGGCTCAAATCCTGTTGTGACCATATAGATAGATGAGGAAGAGGAAGAACACAAAGATAGTGGAGGCTTGGATCATAGAGGCTAGAGGCAGCCCATGGAAAAAGTGGAGAGTGATTATGTAGATACTCCACCACGGGTGCATGATGGAGATAAGGACTTGGACATGGATGCAGTCCCTCAAGATCACTTTGGTTTAAGAAGGTATTCAGAAGAACCAGGACCTAAGGCATGGGAAAACCATAGCCTATAAGAATATCACCTAGACTCTCCCCTCAAAAAGAGGCACTGAGAAGAAGAGAAGGAGAAATATGAAGTTGAATGAGGAGGCGGAGGAGTTTGAAGAGAGCGTGCTTGGAACCCCAGTACAACCAAAAGATATGGAGGAACCCAGAGATGAAGAAATGAAAGATGAAGAGGAAGGGATGAAGGAAGCAGAAGAGATGGTAAAAGAGAAACCAAACGCTCCTGTTACTACTCGGGAAGAAGAAGGGTCAAATCAAACCTTGCACTTAGGTTCCTAAGGGGCCAAGAAAAAAGAGAACAAGTGAATAATATGTTGTGAAAAGTATGGGTTATGTTGAGGAAACAAGAAAAATCCTTTGTGCCCAGCCAAAGTCTGATAGGCCTTAAGGAATTATATGAATAGGAGTTGATGGATCTAGATATTGGCAATAAGATTCACAAGGAAACAATTATCCTGGTCCATGTAGACACATATGGACGAGTCAAATTTTGATGTGTGCGAGGAATATTGTGTATCAAGGAGAGTGAAGAAGGTACCCCAAAGTAGACACATGACGGTGAAGCCTACTCTAATGTATGATGAGTAGGTGAGAAATGCCTTAGTTAAGGTATCTACAGAGGTGACACAGAGGATCATAGATAAGGCTACCACCATTAGAGCACTACTTGAAGATAACAAAGTAAAAATGAATAAATAACATGTTTAAAAGGAGAAAAGGACCTAGAATAGAAAAATAATGAGGCCTTCATTAGCATGGTAGAAGAAATTGGAGATTACATTATGAAAGCAAGACCTCATCTTGAGTCGAAGGTACCTAAGAATTTTCCTTCGGCTATGCATTATGTGCATACATTGGTTGATCTAGTGCTAGAAGATGGACCAATTCAAATGCCAGCACCAAAGGATCCTGAACAAGAAGCAAAAAGAGCAAGGGCCTCCATGGTTAGGAAAATTTCAAATTATGAGGCATTGCTCCAAAATCTAAAGGATGAACTAAAGAAAGTTGACCAAGCTTTGAATATTTGTGCAAAAATTGAAGAAGTGATAAGAATCGAACTACGATTGAAGATAATAATTTTTTGAAGGTCATGAAAGATGAGACATTGGGATGCGCAGAAATATTAGCACTAGTGAAAAGAAGAGGAAAGCCCTTGTAGCAGCTCAAGACCCACATAAGGATAGAATAGATGAGATTGGGAAGCACATAGCATGGAAGATGGATCTTAGAGGGAATGATGTCTCTTTATGGCCAATGTTGTCTGCGCATTTTGTAGAATGAGAAGAAACATATTACTTAGGATGAGTTGGATGCCATCGCTACAAACATTCCAGAGAAGAAAAGGACCACATTGAGTGATTGGAAGACATTGGAGGATGAGATTAAAAGTGAATATCCAAAATTGATCCTTCTGATTTAAGAAGAAGAAGCTACAGAGTAAAGACCCATTATTTTGTATAGTGATTATTTACATTCTTATTCATTATTATTTGGAAACATCGAAAGAATCCTCATTCTTTAGGATGGAAATGTACTTTAGTGTGGGGTAATGTTGAGAAAAAATATTGTTATAAGGAGAAGACACATATAGGATTCATGCATGGGAACAAGGCGTATGTGAAGGCACATAATGATAGGAAAGGAAATGTGCACTAGGATAGGTTGATTAGGACTTATCCATTTTCATAGATGTAGGATATTTTGGAGATAACATGTAGAGCACACATTGGGATGGATACTTGCACGACATGAAAATTCTATTTTGGGAACGAGTGTTTGATAAGTGTCATGCATGAGTTCAAGATAATAATAGTATTACTTCTTCTGTTAACTTTAGGATGTCTATTATTAGTGCACTTACATGTGTATGTAAATGTGCATGGTTATTATCAGCATGTGACCTATTTTTGGGAAGTGCATAGGTGGTGAAGGGAAAGTCCCCACCCCTATAAATATGTAGTGAGCTGTGTAGTTAGAGAGAGGCTGAATAGTGAATTATTGTAGAGTTATGCTCTTTGGATCGATATGTGCATAACCTATGGTGATGATTTGTAATTTAAGAATATTCTATGTATTCTGATGTTTAATTTAATGGAGTATATTGGATGGATAATGGTGTTAAACATGGTAATGCTTGGTTCTTCTATGGTTAAACTTAGTATGTTATTATCTAATTCATGATTCTCTAAATATCTAGATATGGAATATACTCCATGGATTGTTTATGGTTCTGAACATGATGTATCTTCTTCATGATAACATCCCTACAAGCAACTCTAAAGAGGGCGATACCTTTTCACGCTTCGGGTGAGTGCTCACTCAGTGGGTGATGTGTCGACATGCACGTAGGGTTTATATAGTACATTCTAGGCTACATCACCAACATAAACCATTTTTGATTATGGAGTGTGATAGAGAATGAAAATTGATGAATCATCCTCACAACTCAAAATGTAGAAGATAGAAAAGAAATCAACAATCCCACAAAAAAAACTAGCAAAAACATGTCAATCCTAGGTATCATATTTTAGTGTTGAGTGGCTTATGCCTTTTTAAATTAACTGTGAAGGAAATAGAGTGTTTGGATAATGAAGGTGACCTAAAAAAATCTATGGTTGGTTTCAGGTCTATTTTGATAAAGAGTCCTCGATATACCTTCCGGTATGTGAGGTATGAACTCTGATATGATAAAGCTACTAGAACACCGGGCAGTGCCCACCATCAATGAGTTGTTAAATCCTTGATGAATTCTTCCTGGAAGGGAAATGTTTAAGAAATGTGTAAATTGTGTAAGTGGTTTGGCTTGGGAGTTTGTGTACAAATGTGAACTACGCTTAATCCAATCCAATCACCAAGTGGTCATGACCTCCATCATGTGATTACTAATTAAATCTATGTGATCTAATGTAGTACTCAAAGGATGAAATGAACATATTTTAAACCCAAATCAAAAATGATATTCGATGTAGAAAATAAGAGAACATGTAGAGGAATGGTTTTCACTAATGCAGTATAGAAGAAATAAGAAGTTTTCTTTTTAAGCACCAAAAGATAGATTTCCTTTAGAAAAATAGAAAGAAAAGTAGATTTACAGAGAGAGATTTTTAGTGAATATTTCAGGAAAGAAACAAACACAAAAATTCATCCTATATGAAAATAAAAATAACCCACAAGATGGGGTCCCACCGAGCGTGCCAAAATGTTTCACCACAATGTAGAAATAAAACAGATAAGAGGTAAAGGCGAGGAGGTTTACCTTTAAAGTGAAGATGGGTTGTGTGCATTGTAAAAGATCAAATCGATTGTGAATAACTCATTTTTTTCTTGGAAGGACTACCTGAAATACAAAACAAGACCACACGATAACATTAAAAAACTTTGGTTGGTGGATTTCCTAGTGGAGGTGAGATCTTGGAAGTGGGGTGCTTCAAGAAGGCATCAATCCATGATTTTAGACAAATTAATGCTAACAAAGAACATGAAAAAGAGAGACCTACTATATTTATGCAATCTTGGTATCTTACACAAATACAATAAGCTAGATTTAATCTAAATAATGCATATGAGACTAATCTAGAAAGGGTGGTTGAATGTCAAGGCTTGTAGGTGTAAGGAGGGTGTTATAGAGGTTTGGGTGAGATTTAGTGGGGTTTTGAGAGGTTTTGGGTGAGGTTATAGGATTTCTAGTCCGAGGAAAATACCAGTCATAGAGATTGGTATCAGTTAGGTGACTCATGCCGGTACTTGGTAATAACGATAAAGCTGGTTGGGTGATCGGTATTGGTAGGGGAAATGAGGTGTAAATATGGAAAATGGAGGTTTTGGTATTATCTATTATTGCATAGAGAATTATGGAGGCTTAGGGAAGGTCGTGTGATTTTTATGGAGACTTAGAGACAATAAAATATGTGTTTGGATGAGGTATGAAGGTTGTTTTGGAAGATGGTTGGGTGGAGGTGCTATGGAGAGGATCTAGGTATGAAAAATTTGGAAGGAAGAAAATAATTGATAAACTAATCTCTTTGAAAGAAAATAATAAAGAAGAAGATTACTTACTAGTGAAATAAAGGTGGATAGTAGATGGTGGTGGTAGTTGAAGGAGAGGTTGGCCCTGATTGAATGCAGCAGCAAGAGGCATGGTGTTTCCTTGTTAGTGCACCAAAAATATTTGAAAAACCTATTGGTGATTGGTATGATGTTTGGATCTTTGTAATGGTCTGCGGGTGTGTGCAAGATCACTAGAGAACTTGAGAATAAGGATGTAAAATATAGAACTTAAGATGCCATATTTTGAAACCGGGTAAATGATTTGAAATCCTTATTTAAGGTAAGCGAGGGTGGTTAGGTGTGACTAGTCTTTGGATGAGGAATAACCAACATTGGTTAGGGAGAAATGGTCATACTTTGCCAAAGATAGCCTTTTCTTCTCATTTTGGCGTGATTCAAAATTGATCTTGGGTCAAGAGCGTGGAATGTCACTATTTAGTTAAGGGGAGTGAGGACTTGGTCTAGGATAATTAATAGGGTTGGAATAAGTCTAGGATGAGGTGGAGAGATGAGGTGGCTAGTTGAGGTGGTGAGGAGGGGTCATGGTTAGATGTATGTTAATCAAAGTGGATTTGGTAAGGTATGACCTAATTTGGGTGTCTACATCTTTAGCCATATATTTAACTCTTTGAAGATCACTCGAGTTTTTCAAACTAGAAAATCATAGTTATTTTTCACAAAACCTCCTTTAAATAAACATGTAGACCAATCTTTGAATTTTTCTAACTTCTTGAGTACTTACTTGAGTACACTGGAAACTATCCTTTAGTATAGTCCATATTCACAGCTCCATTCCTTGGGATGCTCTATTGTAGTCCTTGAGCTAGCATTTCAACACCTTCACTATCACATCTCGACTCTCTAACCCTATTGATCCTCATAGTATATTTGTAGCATGATTCATGGTGAATGACCTATAGAGTTAAATTTTTCTCATTTTTCATGAACATCTTAAAGCACTTTACATTGTGCATCATCAATCCAGACAAGGGCATAGAGATTATAGTCACAAAATCATTCATTTTAGACATTTATTTATCCAAGTCTCATACTACTATTTAAAAGGTTCTTTAGTGAAGAAAGTACTAATTAACCCCATCCATTTAGCCATCTTATTTATTTTATTTCATAATTTTTGACCTATTGCACCCATTTACACAACCATTTTCTAACATCCCACATTATTTTAGCCTAGGATGAGGCACCCAGATTTAGCACTAGGGTGCCCATGGGCACCCTGATCCTTTTAGCACTTTCCCGCCACTTTTTGGGCCTCTTCTAGCCATTTTGCATCTTTATTTTTCTTGTGATTGGCCTTTTCAAGGTTAATTATGAAATTAGAGAAAGAGAACCTATAAATATAAAGTTATCAGACCATAATGAGGGACCTAGCATCATTACTACTATCACTCCATTTAGAGTTGCATCCATCTATTACATTGTAATTCACATAACTCCATCATCAAGGCACAATCTATTACATCTGCATCACACTTCATAGGGGAGGGATTCTATTCTATTCCATTCGAGACATTCTATTACACTTTATACATTTAGCTATTGCTTTCTATTTCAAAAGTGTCATTGACATAAGAGAACCAGGGCATGACATGCACACACTCACCAGAACTACATTTGGGTATGAAATGTAGTGCAAAAATTAGTTTAGTAATCCCATTGTTATGGTAGCTAAGGTCGATCCCTTGATTCATTTACATTTTTTTTTTAGGATTTTGATACTTCCTTTTGGGTATTTTGCAGGTTATTCTTCCTCTTGGAATATTTGGAGCATTTAGCGTAGTATAGAGAAATTAATGCAACAAGTAGTGAAGGATAATGAGTCATCTTCAGGACACTGTGAAGACTAGTTCCAGACCTTTTCCCAAAGAAAGGAATCTATTTTTTTACAGAGCACCCATGGATTCCCCACTCCTCTCTCGGGTGCTCCAATCTATCCCATATCACCCATACCTATCCTCTATAGTATCCTAACATAGTCCTTCCTATTTCTAACTTCTATTCATCACTATGACACAATCGATAGGCTTATCTTATTCATTTGATTTCTTTCCTCTTCCCTCTTGGACATTAGGGTTTTGTATTTCATTTTATATATTTTTTATATCATTAGAATACTTCTTTGCTACATTTATTTACTTTTTGTAAATTTGTGCTTACCTTAGATTAACTACCTTAGCACTACATAGTTAGTCCAATTTTAGTTAATCATTTTGGTGAACAACTTGTGAATTGTCTTTCTTCTTCCATGGTATGGCCCATTATCTATAGAGGTCATTTTGGATCTTTTCAATATTGTGAAC
Organism: Taxus wallichiana var. yunnanensis; assembly: GCA_018340775.1. NCBI lineage: Eukaryota > Viridiplantae > Streptophyta > Pinopsida > Cupressales > Taxaceae > Taxus > Taxus wallichiana. The sequence continues at coordinate 1,017,947,747 of CM031240.1, forward strand.
TAACCTCATTCACTTGTAGGGTTATCATGCCAATGGCTGATATAACAAATTATGTTTCTCCCACTAGAAATCCCTTAAATACTTCCAATAATGTGCCTCTTCATGAAATTGAGGTGTATGATAGTGAAATGTCCTAAAAAAGAAACCAACATTGATAAAGACCAACTCAATGCTATTATTGACTTTCGATAATCATTGCATGAAAAAACTACTCATATCCCTCATGTTTGATATGATCTAATCACCACTCAACGTGCTCACGATGCTTCAACTACCACAATAGCTTCCTTTGATCCCATGGTCTCCAATATGCCCATTTATGTTTCTATTCTTATCCCTCTCACCATAGATTCCATTTTTCACTATGGAACTCCTCCATTGCATATCGGTTCCTATTTGAACTCCCCAGATTTGTGACTTCATCTAGCTATGTGACGTACATCACCATCTCTAGATTCTACCTCATTGCTACATACTCCTTTTGCACCTGCCATATCTACTTATACATTCCCATAATATTTCATCTCTCCTAAGCTACCTATATTCAAAGGCCATGTGGCCCTAAAAGAACATCTTGGCACTCCATGTAGCCTTCCTTGACTATGCGAATGATAATATTCTCTTATCTAATATTTTTCCTCATATTTTGCAAGACTATGTGATGCGTTGGTTTTATGACCTACCTATACATTTGGTGGTCTCTTTCACGCATCTAGCTGATGCCTTTCTCATGCATTTATCTATCAATATTGGCTCTAATATATCCTAAGCTCAACTTGAAAAGCTAAAACAAGGGCCTAACAAACACTTATCTAATTATGTCTTGCATTACAAACATAATTTAGCCAAGATGTCTAATGTCCTTGTGGATCTTGAGATTCAAGATTTATTCATCTAGAGTCTATTACCACCCCTACAGAAGATTTATCTCTTTGAAACTTCTCCTTCATTTGATCAAAATTTTCATACTCATAAGTTTTGTGAGACTAAATTTTTAGCCATAGGAAAGCTTAAATATCAAGAAAAAACATTGTTATCAAATGCTTTCAAAGTAAACCACCATCAAAACCCTCTGTAACTAAACCCATCGATAGAGAAAAACCACTTTGTGAATGCGGTCTTTACTCCTAGGTAGCCTCGACCACAACCATACATACATGATTTTACTAAGATTAGCACACACCTCGAGATTTTTTCTACGAAAAATCATAGATAGTAATCTTATTACCTTACGCTCACCACTACAACTTGATCCCTCTGACCCAAAGGTAGTCATTTCTATGATAATTATTATTGTGATTATCATCAATGAATGAACATTCTACTTGTTAGGTTGTGGAGCTTGTTTTCATGTGAGAAAGTGTTGAAGACTATACACTAAGAGTATTGTACACTTTCCACAGTTGTCTCGGCTGGAGTTTGGGGCTAGGCCGGGCCTTGAGTGGGGGTCAAGGGGCGGCCCACGAAAATTTTTTGGCCTTAAAGCGTGCCTAATATACCAAGAAACATGATTTTTCTCATATGGGTAGGATTTTGACCCATAGGTTTATGGGATAGTTTTGGCCCATGGTTTTGATACCCACGGTTTTGTAAAATGCTTAAGCATTTGTCTACTTATGTGGTTTTGTGCATATGGTAGGGTTAATGTAACATTGCAGATGTGTTTTGAATTTGGGTGTGAATTCTGTAGAGTTTTTTGAGCATAGCTCCAAATAGATCTAGGTATTGTATTGAGAGAGTGGTGGCTTGTAATAAAATTTGAGCAAGTGATTCTTGGTGGACGTAGCCCAAATTGGGTGAACCATGTTAAATACTATCTCTTTGTGTTGTGTTATTTTATTCTACACTTTTATTTGAGATCTGTAATATTTTATGCATATTAGTTTCTACTATTGTGATTATGTGAGGGATTATTCCACATATTTTATCCCTTATTTCCTAACACTACTAATCAATTTTTTTGGTTATGACATCTCATTCAAGATCTTCTTTGACAATGACCAAATTGAGATTCTAGAATCTACACCATCCACACTGCTAAGGAAAATCATAAAAATAATATTTTTAACAACCCTTACAAAAACATGATATTGAAAACTGATTCCTCTATGTCTATCACATAGTATCTTCTTCCCCTAAAACTATAGATTTCTTAGTTGCTAACACTAAAGTCTCACCACAAATCATTTCATTTTCTAATGCCGATTATTATGCCAATTTTACACCTAAAAATTTACACATACGTGCATTTATTGGCTCAATCTCCATTAATAACACTAAAGTTAACCCATCTTGTCCCATTAGTGCATGTTCTATATCACTCATGAAATCTATCGGTATCCTCTATCTCAAGTTGAATACCCTTTTTAAAACCCTTTGGTGTTGTTAAGTTACATGTTATAGTTGTACCACTTACTATGCTTGTATCCTTCCTAATTGGAAACACAATTGAGGGATGTGACATACTTTTAGTCTCAATTTGCTTCGTTTCTTGCAATATATTATTTTTATGAATCATCTACAACTCAAATTTATTTACGATAATCAAGTCATCTCTATTGATAGTATCCCCACATCTACTCCATCACCACCATCCCACCACATGGTATTTAGTACATACCATACTTCATCTAGCACCTCACATTCTATGTTGATTGGAACACAATCTACTCCTAGTTCACCCACTTGCATATCATCTCCATGACCTCATCGCTCCATTTTCCCTATACATAAGTATAGACCTCTTTCTTGCATGGTTACTACATCTTGACATAGATATCCACCTCATTTTATTCCACATGGGTATCTTTCACCTTTACCTTATCTATCACATAGATCTCCATCACCAACACATTTTGTGATGCCACGACCTTCTTCATACATTCATCCCTCACATGTGCATAGGATTCATTCACCACTACAATGCTTATCTACTATCTTGCCATTATTAGAGCATGATCATGCACTTTTACCTCATGCTTTAGATGAAGGAAATTCATCCCTCACCATCATTGGATAGTGAATTAATTCACATGCACTTGGGGGCATGATACTCCATCTTCCCCCTATCTAGTCTTAGCATAGTTATCCTCCTCATCTTTTACATTCTTATACATTCATATCTTCACATTAGACAATTTCACCATACGTTTTACCATCATCATTACCCGATGAAAAAATCTTGTGCTTTAGTTCACACTTGTTGAGGGATTATTATCTTGAACCCAACACATTGCACTATAGGAATTACACATTACACCTCATCATAAATTTATGCATCATACACCCTACATTATACATTTAGTCTATAACACTTTTCCACATATGCATTGTATCCACACCTTTTCTTTGTCTTACATCCTACACTACGTATCCTACATATTACATTATTTGTTTATCTATATACCATACATATTACACCTGACTCTTCACACATATTCTACATGTTATACTAATCTTCATCATCTAAAAATTTGGCACCACATTACTATCTATCTACATATATTACATGTTTTCTTATGCATTACACCTTATATATTCCACACATCTAGCATCACATTCTATGCATTTTCATATGGGTAAGTCAAGTTGAGAGACAAAAAAGGGTCATACACTCATTTCAAATAACACATATGTCAACTTGTAGGGATTATTAACAATGCATACACTCAAAATTAGAAAAATTATATTTTCGTAGCATATCTAGTTTCTAAAATACTAATTTTTTTAAAAAAATGGACAAGGTTAGCTTTATATTAAACACTCAAAATTCAATGACTTGGTATTTTTTTTAAAAACGCCTATAAGATTATAGTCCGTTTGCCCACAATTTAGATGACCAAAAATTGATATATATTTTCTCCTTTGGTAGTTAGATGCCACTATACACATCTTGTGATGAATTTTATTTTGTACTTTTATGACAATATTTTATTTTTTATGATTTTTTCCGTGAAAGTGAGTACGAAAACATAAAGAAAAGCAGAGCACTTTACTGTTTGCCGCCATAACTTCATCCAAAAATATTGAAATCAAATAATTTTTTTGAACATGTATATAATTTTTCCACAGTTGGGATGGTATAATTTTTATCACATCGATAGTGAAACAAAATTTTAGTCACGTAGACTTAAACATTCATGGGAAAAAGTGTCTTAAAGACCTACTATTAGTAAAAAATTATAAAATATATTTATCCTATTATATCACTTTAAAATCAGTATTTATACAAAGCTAATAGTCTCCCCTATGCATATGGTACCATTTTTTATGACATATACTGACATGGTTCAATCACTAAATTTATACTGTTTTTAATGTAAAATTCAGGATTTGATGTCCACTTAATTGTCAACTTGGTGCACTTACCCATTATATACTATTCATCACATGGTCTCATTTATACACTACATTGTATTCTATGTGCTATACTCACCACCCTATGATGTACTTTAGTTCCTTAGTCCATACTCAACTACGAGGGTTTACCAATCAAATGGAATCCACAATCATCACATATTTACTATTTGAACTTTCATCGTGAGACATTTCCAACATGGTGATATACACTTTAGGCTAAATCATCACCCATTCTATCATTTTGTAGTGGTATAAACCTTATGTTACATCACCACTCCCTCATTTCATCTTGTAGTGACATATGCTTTAGGCTAAATCATCACATATTCTATCATTTTGTAGTGGTATACACCTTAGGTTACATCACCACTCCCTCCTTTCATCTTGTAGTGACATATGCTTTAGGATAAATTGTCAGACATATTCTATCATTTTGTAGTGATATACACCTTAGGTTACATCATCACTCATCCATTCATCTTATAGTGATTTAATCTTAGGATAAATCATAACTTATATGCTCATCTAGTCATAATATATGTTTTTTCTATAGGGTTAATGCACACATCATTTCTAGTCACATTTCATCACCACACTTACACACTCATCACAGCATGCTAGACACAACACACACTATTCGATCATTTCCCAATGACGCACTCTCATTTATGGTTCATTCTTGACTGATGAGGGGAAAAAACAAAATGAACCTAATTGTGTACACTTCCATTCACTCGGGGCACACGGATCCTATCATTCTCTCTTGCATTCCATCCCATCCATCCACATCATATTAAATTTTCTTGGAGCATTTACTCTTGTTTATTAGTGTTTTACATGATCAATTTACTACACATATTAGATTGATTTCTTATATGTCATTATCTATACCACCCAAATATGTGCATTCATGCCTTTTTTAGTGTGATCGTAGATACATGACTATTGCACGTGGCACAAATGGTCACCTTCTACCCATCCTATATCTGGTTATTGGGGGCATCCACATTCATTTCTTTCAAGTGCTATTGTTTCATTTTGTACTTAACATCTTACATTACTTGATCATACACACTCTTGACATATTGGTTATCTCTCTAACATCCTTGGGTGTTCTATGTGTAACATTTTTAGTAGGATTACATGTTTCCATGTCTTCTTCTTTGCTTTTTTACTTATCTTCCATTGCTTGTTTCTTCTATGTGGGATTTTCCCTATGATTTGTGTGTGTACTTGCTTGTTGTTTGTGGACATGATGGCCTTGCATGTCTTGTGACATTGTGAGTGATGTCTCATGTTTACATCCCATGTTTTGTGGCTTATTTACTTTCTTGCATATCTTCATTTACTACATTTTCTACGTAGTTTACACATGTTTTCTATATGCATGCATTTTTTTTACACTTGTCTTTGGATAACCTTCTTGTTTTGCATGCCTTGGTTTCTACCAAGAAATTTCTAGGGTTACAACGTGCATGCATTTGGTCCTCTTTGGGTCTACATGTCTCCTATCGGTGATTTTGCATGCGCCCCCAAAGAGGGGGGCATCATTTGGGGTTTACATACTAACACAACATATTTACACTTAGTTTAGACATACACACTGTGAGTGGGTTCGGACCGGTCTATGAACCCCATACATAGTGGATTTTATAGGACATGATATCTTTAGCATTTCTAGGAAGTAATTACGAGGCTTAGAGGTTACAATGGGTGTGCCTCTCTGCACTACTTCATCCAATGGTGGTGGATTACCCAAAAAAAAACTAGGACAATACGAGAGATCTCTTCACACACATTTAGTGGAGAGGTTAGAGCTTGGAGGACACGAGCATTTCCTCCCTACGGTTCTTGACTAGGGTGGCGTGAGATTGCTGAAAAAACTCATAGTGTAGAATATCCTTCTACACTCTTTCTCCCAACATGGATCGGTGTACATGTTCCATTTACCTTTACATTTACATTAGCGTATTTTACATGCACATGTGTCTTTTACAAGTGTTTTTATACTTACATATATACATATTTTACTACTTGATAGTTTTCTCCTTGTAGGTGCGGGTCGTACGAGAAACAAGTAATCAATTGGGGAAACAATAATGTTCCATGGCAGCACACATGTTTTACGAACCATGCAAGTACATTATACATTGTGGTAGCTACACACACACATTCCTCCCTAGGTCACTCTCATCACTTTTTGTTTGCATATTTTTCATTTATAGTTTCCATGCTCCTCTATCGTTTTGTCATTCCATGCTTTTATCTAGTCCTTCGACGTGTTTTCTAATACACTCTTCATGGACATAAGGTATGCATATCTATCTAATTTATGTTACTTGAGATTTCTACTCAACAACATAAAGTGGGGAATAATGTAGTCAAAAATCATACACTTTAGAATTTATTTATCTCGGCCTCATGCTACTATTTATAAGGTTCTTGAGTGAAGAAAGTACTAATTAACCCCCATCCTTTTGGCCATCTTGTTTATTTTATTTCATAATTTGTGACCTATTGCACCCATATTCCCATCCATTTTCAGACATCCCATGTTATTTTTCCTCATTTGGGTGCTATGGTCCCACACAGGGGTGTCCTAATCCTTATATCACTTTCCCACCACTTTTGGGGCCTCTTCTAGTTGTTTTTAATCTGCATCTTTCTTTTGGTTGGACCTTTTGGGGTTAATTATGAAATTAGATCAAGAGAAACCTATAAATATTAAGTTATGAGACCATAATGAGGAGCTAACATCATCTACTACTATCACTCCATCTAGAGTTACATTCATTTATTGCATTGACATCCACATATCTCCACCATCAAGGCAAAAGCTAGGACATCTACATCACACTTCATAGGTGGAGGGATTCTATTTTATTCCATGCACATATTCTATTAAATTTTCTACATTTAGTTATTGATTTTTATTTCAAAAAGTGTGGTGACACAAGAGCACCTAGGGAGCGACATGCACACACTCACTAGAAAAATATTTGGGTCTAAAAGGTAGTATAGTGCTCAGTTTAGTAATCTCACTATTGTGGCGGTGTTTTCATGCAAATGTGCAACAAGGAAATTGACAATTTCGAATGACAACTATACCCTTGTACCAATTTTTTCACATTTTATCATTCCAAGGAAAATTGGGTCTACCGATCAATCTAATGATCTCCCAATTTGTGTTAACTCATTCCCCTAGGTGATTTAAGAAATTCAATTCATTCCTCCTTAGGTGATTTTAGGAGTTCGTTAAAGTTGCAAGCTTTAGGAAGTTGTGGGAAGGGCTATCATTGGCCTTCCCAGGACTGAAGCAACCCCATAAAGTGGAGCATAAAATACAAAATAGACATGGAGCAAATTCAAAGGCCTTGGGACATCATAGAAGTGATTCAGAAGATTCTGGAAGGACTTGGAGAAGTTAGGGTAGTTTCACCAAAATTAGGATTCATAGGCCTAGGCGATTGCATGGATAGTCAAAACAACTATTAAAATTCTAAAGGTGATTCCGGGGAATTCTTGATGGAGTCGGTAGAAAACCAAAACATCTTCAGAAATGAAATTCCTATCCCTATTATATGGTAAAATTATTTATTTCACAACACTTTGGTGCATTGGGTCTAGAAGCGAGTTTTTCTCATATGTAGGTGGAGTACTAAATAAAAATCCACTCTTTTAGGAATCAAGACCTCATACCCACACCCTTGGATTTTGAAGGTAATTTATAGTCAAGATCATATATAATTTCATCAAAAACTTCAATTGGTAGCTCAATATATTGCCGTTGCAAATTGTCCTCGAGGTTCGAGAATTAGTCAAATTTTCATCTCTGGGAGCTTGGTGGGATTTTTTGTCCCTCACGTCCCTCAAGGTCGGGAAATAAGACATGGAAAAATGAATCTAACTCACATGAATCCCTTTGGAACCACATACGACTTCCAAGATTGTCATTTCAGCCCCTAGGTGCTTGGGAGCTTAAAGTCTTCACTGTTGGATCTCTACCATGTGTCATCACCTGGAGCGCTATAGAATTTGATGCCCCTCATGTCCCTTTGAGGTGAGGGAAATAAGACATGGAAAAAATGCACCCATCCCCTAAGGAGACTCCTGGTCACTCATGTGACCTCTTCAAGAGAGAATTTCCAGCCCCTAGGTCTTTTGCAAGCCTTCATTCCATGTCTTCGGATCTCTACCATGTGTCATCTTATTTGCTCACCATGGAATTTGATACCCTCACGTCCATTTGAGATGAGGGATATTAGGTACATTAAAATTCATCTCATCCTTTCTCATATTTAATTTTCAAATTTTAAAAATCCCTCCTGCTTTTAACTTCTAACTTCTAATATTTCGTGTATAGTTTAGTATGTAACTCCTTGCAACTTCTCACCACCATTCCATTATTGCCAAATCTTGAACCAGCTCCAACATAGAAAATAAATCCTTCACTCCATGATAATACATAGGTCCTAGAATAAATATTGATCAAATAAAGAATGAAGAAGAAGAAGTTTGAAAATCTTCATTTTCGTGAAACCGAAAATCAAAGAGATCTTACAAACCGGTGCACGGATTGACAAACCATCTATTGCTGAGTTATTATCTCTTGAAGGCCATTAAAAAATCATATTCAAACCTCCCATTCATAGAAAGGAATTCTCACAGAAAATAAATTTCACTTCTGGCTCCACGAAGAACAAAGCTCAATTTCTGTCAAACCAACAACCAGATTGAAGAGAAATTTCACCAATTAGACAAGAAGAAAAAACCTATCATAATGGATTTGATTTCATTTGAATGGAGAAAAAAACCAGACCTGAAAATTTAAAGCTCCATTAATGGCTTCCATGACATAGTAGTGTAAAAATTCAGCAAGCTACCTTTCCACTTCTCAAGGTTTAGTGGGTGAAATCACGTAAAAATTGGAGGGAATGATAGTTGAAAAATATAGTTTCATGTAAACTAGTTTTTGTACCATAAAGTCCCTATTTTTAGGGATACAAAGGACTGATTTTTCATTAGAGTTATTCCTGTCACATGAAGAACATCTACAAAAATTTAGAGAGCTACCTCTTCACTTCTTAGGGTTCAGTGGGTGAAATCATGCGAAAATTGAAGGGAATGATTGTTGAAAAATCTAGTTTCACGTAAACTAGTTTTCGTGCCATGAAGTCCCTATTTTTTATGGATATGGAGGGATGTGTTTTTTTAGTATTCTTCCCCCACCAATGAAAATATCATTTTCCCACTTGTTCAAATGAAGGAATTACTCAAAATGTGGAGCGTGGAACCCCAAAATAAAACCTATATTTTCAAGACTTGTTTTGTCACAATTTGACATCCACGGTGCACTTACTAAAAATAGCATGCCTTCCTACATAGGGGTATGTTACTTCAGGTAAGCCACCATTTGAAGAGGATATGAATAAGGTAGTGAACACAAAGGGAGTATCATAGGAAAAGTCATCAAAAAGGTCATCTCGGCTCATAATTGACACTTACTAAAAATAGTAAGTGGTTCCACAAGCCCCTACTATAAATAGCCAGTTGGTCCAAAAGGTGAGAGGAACATAGTAAGAAGAAATAATTCAAGCTACCATATCTGGTTGAGGTTGGGAAAAGCTAAACTATGACACTTACTAAAAATAGTAAGTTTCCCCATCTGTACTTACTAAAAATAGCAGGTTGTTCTCAAAGGGAAAGTTTGGCACAATGGGACATAGAGGGATGATCATTCAGGTCAACACCATCATTCTAGATCATCCATGGGCATTGATCATAGGGAATTTGAGATCCATCTCAGGGAACTGGACAATGTTTTTGACACTCACTACATAGTTTGGGTCATAGGTATATCATACGTAGGCTGGGAGTTACGGTCATCAACGGAATAGTTCATTCAACTTGGAAAGCATTCATGAGCTAATTTGAAGGAGTTTATTAGGGTGCAAGGATTTTGAAGATTTAGAGTCTCACTACACTTAAAAAGGATCTTGCAGCCTTCATTAGGGTGACATCCTTTCTTTTCCTCCTCCTTCCCCCAACATTCTCTCTCCTCTATGTTCTAATTTTTATTGAGGGTTTGCACTTTTGATATGTCTTAAAGTGAATTTAGAGACATGATGTAAAATTTAAGTTGCCTTATTTTTATAAAAGGGAATTAATATTTGAATAGGAATATGAATATTCTAAATTCAAAATGAGGAATATGAAAGAGCATCAGGAAGATGAGGAGTCAAGTTTAGCACTATAAATTGTAATGAGCTCTTCATTCCAAGGGTTCTAATTCTGAAATTCTTCTAGTTGGTTGTATTCTTGTAAGTTCATGAGAGATATTTTTCTCACTTGTGATTTAAAAGAGTTATCCACTTTTCCCCTATTCTCAATGTCTTCCATTCTCATACTATGTACAATTTCTGCTTGAGCATCAATATCGAAGAAGGATTTTGAGCCTTTTTTGACTAAGGGGTTTACTGATACTTTGTGTTCATTAAATTCTAATTGGTCTTGTTGTTGTTTGCAATATTGTTTCTTCCTAATTTTAGTGCATGTGATGAAATTTCTAACTAGTGTGTGCAGGAATATGATTTTCTACCTGTAACATTAGTTCTCCTACCTCTTTTCTCACTCCCCTTTCCCACTCTTCAAACAAATTATTCCCTAGCAAGAGATTGCTAGATTTTCCGTAGGGTTAGTGGAGTGCCCCTGTTGGATCCCCAGCTACTGAGGATACTAGGAAAATCCACCTTTACTCACACATGCATATACGAAAGTTGTACTAGTTAAGTAGAGGGACTTAGATTCCCAGAGCATTTGCAATAAATTCACAAGTTTTTCCACCCAAAAAAATTTCCCGCCAACAAGTTTTGGCGACCACCGTGGAGTAGATTTAACAATGTCTCGCATCCAAAATACAACCACAAGGTCTAAAACTAAAAAAAAAAAAAAGATTTCAAAGGAAAATCAATTTTTGAAGGTGAATCCATTCAAGGAATGAACCCTTGTCACATTCATTTCCCACATCATGAATAAATTTCTAGATTGGAGTGATGTACCAATGAGTAACAATGAAGAAGAAGAAGAATAAGATGTTTGTTTGGAAAAAAGATCGTTGATTAGCCATGGTTTTAGACTAGTGTTGACAAAGGAAAGAAGAAATAACCTATCACCGATGAAGAGGAATGGATTCAAAGGAGACATAAGATAAGGTGTGAAGCTCAAGAATATGAAAAATTCTTACATGAGATAAACGAGCAACTTGAAGCAACCCATAGTGAGGAAAATAAGTGGAGATTTTTCCTATAGAGGAAGATCCTAAAGATCATGTGTACCATAGGGTTTTCATACCCAAAAGGTTCTTGAATGATACTAAATAAATCCTATCCTTGAGCCTTTCGATGAAGATAAAATCCACATTCAAGAAGATGACAAAAGACAAGATGGTGCAAGATCCACTAAAGAATATTTTTGTAACCTCACGCATCTCACTACAAAATTGAGAACATTATCTTTCTTCCACCACTCAATAGATGACTTCCTCACATACGGTGATGAATAAATGAACATGTTGAAAAGAGAATATGTGGAAATAATTTAGAGCATAATAAAAGGAAATTATGACCCGAAGTCTTTAATGAAATTTGGAGGTATGCTTTAGCTCTACAAATAAGATATGAACATCTTGAAGCACCACATCAAATGGAGGAAGAAGATGAGATGCGCCCTATGGAGGAAGACCCTAATGGCTGCCCATATTATGAGGTTTTCATTCCTAGAATATTATTGGATTCTTCTGAAGAAGATATTATCATGGAACCTTCTAATGAAATCCAAAACAACATCATGGAAGAAGAAGTAGAAGAGATGAAGATAGAATCACCATTCAGAAATTCCATTTGGCTCAAGTCACAACCCATAGGGGGAATAATATATTCAATAAAGGAATATCCTTTCTACATAATGGATGATCCAATGCTCTCTGAAGACTCCACCAATGATGAAGAAGACAACCAATTCAAAGTAAGCATGGATGATCTCTTTTCAAGTTTTGATCTTTCAATTAATGATGAAATGGAGAGATGTGAAAAAGTGCAAGAAATTCACCCGACATCATGGTTTGAAGATGATGAATTCAAGATGGCCATAGATAATCTTCCCTCCTATTTTGATTCTTCAAGTGATGTATAAATGTTGCATGAAGAAATGGAGGAAGTAAAAGAATCTAACTCTCTTCCGATGCACTTATGAATGATCAAATGGAAGAATCCCACTCTTTTCAAAGCTGAGGAGAACAAATAATTTAAATACAACCTCTACTCACTCGGGGAGAAAAATTATCATCACGGTGGAAATAAATCCTTTCATATTTCACTTGAGCAAGAAGATTCAATAATGGATGGTCAAGATGTAGCTAAAAATTCTTCTCATACTTGCTGCCCTAACACAATTCTTTGCTTCTTACCAAGAAGAAGATGATATGGATTTTGAGCTTGAAGGAGTGCCCTTCCCATAAAGCTTGGACATATTCTCCTTGTTATTAGGTGTCATGAATCAAGTATGCCCATGTGTTTGCAAGAAAGTGAATCTTTAGTAACAAAAAAGCATGGAAGAGGTGAACGAGAATGTTTCAAATGAATCATGGGCCCATATGGATCAGATTTTTAACCATCTCCTGGAGGCACAACAAGAAGATTCTTCCAATGAAGATAAAAATGAGCCTATGGAAATTTTAGAAGAACTATCTGTACAAGATATCTTGAAGGCTGTGGAAGAAACTGAATATCCTCAACTCAGCCTTGAACTCTTAACCCAGGATATGGAGATACAAGACATGTATGAATCAATTTGTGCTTCCTATTTTGGTGGACCAATTTTTATGTTGAGATGGAGTAGTTGGATAATCTTGATGACTTCCCTAATACTTTGGTTGATGAGAATGGACATGAAAGCATGTATTTTTCTTCCACATCGTGTGAAGAAGTTCATGAGTGCAAAAGAAGAAAAGTTCGTGAATCTCCTTTGGACATCTCAATTTTGAAGACAACACCTCCGCCATGGAAGAAGATAATAGGGAAAACATTGAGCTGATTTTCATTGAAGAAAGTTGTTTGGAACATGGTGAAAATCTGCAGCAATGTTGGGAGTATATTCAAAACCAACTTGCTCCCACCATTTCGGAATGGTCCATCAATGCAAAACAAGAGTTCATATGGAAAAATCTAATGAAGGGTGAAGAATTCTTACATGGCCAAACCAAAAGCTGCGATAATTTATCTAGACAAAAAGTAGGAATATGTGTGATTCTTTCCAAATGATACAAATCAAACTGCACTCACTTACTCCAAGCTCGATTCATCAAGAACATGCTCCCATGTTAGAACAATCTCTTAAGGATGATGAAGACCTCTGGCTCAATGATTTAACCTCCATGACCAAAAACACTTGGTCAAAGAAACAAAGAAGGATGTTTAGGGAAGTTCTTGAATGGGAAGAAAACCAATTTGTTCTCACTCCTTCCAAGTGTTTTGCTGATATAAGAGATAATTTGAAGTTGTAATTAAAATAAGATGAATGTTTTCATGACAACAATTTTCCCACTCTCGAAGACATGGAGGGATGGTGTCTCATGATTGTGGGACATCAAGAGGAATCTTCAAAATTCCAAATATTCAAGAGGTTAACCAAATTTTCAATGGATGAAGGAACATACTCAATATAGTATGAATGCAAGGATGGAATCATGATCAATATTCTTCTTCTCAAGCCATACAAGGTCATCACAAGAGCATGGTTTGATCAAATAATAGTTTTTATGCTTCAAAATTCATGCTTCAATCCAGTATCTCATGTTGGCACGCACTTTTATCAACATATTTTTGGGTATGTGTATATTATTTCCTTTCCTCTATAGTCTCTCCCCTTGTTTATAATTTTATTTCTATGGAGTGTGTCTTTCCTTTCTGCGTGCGTTGTGTATTTCCCTTTCTCCTTGTTTTGTTTGTATTTCCTTCTCTCGACTCTATAAGGCATAATGGATAATGAGCTGGTCATATTTTATAAAGTTTAGATTCTATATACTTCATGTCATGTATTCACCGTGCTCAGTCCATGTCATGTCCCCAAGCTAGAGCCATTTGTTGTCGTGAAAATGTGCAATAAGGAAATTGAAAATTTCTGAGCATGAAAACTATACCCTTGTGCCAAATTTTTCATGTTTTATCATTCCAAGGAACCTTGGGTCTACCCGGTTAGTCCGATAACCTCCCAGTTGGTGTTAATTCATCACCTAGGTGATTTAGGGAAGTCAATTCATCCCCCAGCTGATTTTAGGATTCCATTAAAAGTTGCAAGCTTTAGGTAGTTTTGGGAAGGGCTATCACTAGCCTTCCTAGGACTAGAGAAACCCCATGGAGTGGAGTAGAAAATCCAAATTAGACATGGAGGAAATTCAAATTCTGGGGACATCATGAAAGTGATTTAGGAAGATTCTAGAAGGACTTGGAGAAGTTAAGGTAGTTTCACAAAATTAGGGTTCACAGGCCTAGGCAGTGCACATGTCAAAACAACTTCTTAACTTCCAAAGGTGATTATGGGAGCTCCAAATGGAGTTAGGAGAAAAAAACATATTCAAAAAGGGAATTCCAATCCCTACAAGATGGTGAAATTATGTTTTTCACAACACTTTGTCAAATTGGGTCTGCAAGAAGTTTTTCTCATGCATAGGTGGAGTAACAAATCAAAAATATAATTTTTCAGGAATAAAATGGAGGAATAAATACTTGATACCCCACCATTGGATTCATAATGTCATTTCAAGTCAATATCATATAAAATTTCATCAAAAAATTCCATTGAGAGCTCAAGATATTGTCGTTGCAAGTTGTCCTCAAGGTTTGGGAGTTAGTCAAATTTTCAGCTCCAGAAGCTTGGCGGGATTTTTTATCCCTCATGTCCCTCAAGTTCAGGAAATCAGAAATTGAAAATGTGCCCAACCCTCATGAATCCTCTATACCCACATATGACCTCCAAGATTTCCATTTCAGCCCCTCAGGTGCTTGTGGGAGCTTAAAACCTTCACCATCGGATCTCGCTGCACGTTACATCACCTAGAAACCTTTGTGTAATTTGATGTCCCTCATGCCCATTTTGAGGTGAGGAACATTAGACATGGAAAAATTAACCCATACCATAAGGATATTTCTAGTCACTCATGTGACCTCTTCAAGAGTGAATTTCCAGCCCGAGGTGCTTGTCAAGCCTTCATTCCCTATCGTCGAATCTCTACCATGTGTCATCACCTTTTTTCCATGGAATTTGATGCAATTCACATCCCTTTGATGTGAGGGACATTAGGGACATGAAAATTCAAATCATCCCTTCTTAGCTTTAATTTTTAAATTTTAAAAATCCCTCCTACTTCTAACTTCTAACTTATAACATTTCCGAGCACAACTTGCTCTGTAACTCCCTGCAACTTCTCACCACCACTCCGCCATTGCCAAAGCTTAAAACATCTCCACCAGATAATAAATAATTCACTCCATGATAATAATTAGGTACTATTAGAAATATTGATCAAACAAAGAATGAAGAAGAAGAAGTTTGAAAATCTTCATTGTCGTGAAATCGAAAATCAAAGAGATCTTGCAAACCGGTGCATGGATTGACAAACCATATGTTGCTGATTTATTGTATATTAAGGCCATTAAAAAATCATATTAAAACCTCATGTTCATAGGAAATAATTCTCATAGAAAATAAATTTCACTTCTATCTCTGTGAAGAATAAAGCTCAATTTCTCATCAAACTGACAACCGGATCGAAGAGAAATTTCACCAGTGAGACAAGAAGAAAAAACCTATCACAATGGAGTTGATTTCATCGTGAATGGAGACAAAACCATGACCTATTAATTTTAACCTCTTCATTCCAAGGGGTTATAATTATGAAATTCTTCTAGCTGGTTGTATTCTTGTAAGTTCATGAGAGAAATTTTTCTCACTTGTGAGTGAAAAGAGTTAGCCACTTTTCCTCTATTCTCAATGTCTTCCATCCTCATACTATGTACAATTTCTGCTTGAGCATCAATAAAATAAGAAGGAGTTTTGATCCTTTTTTGACTAAGGGGTTTACTGATACTTTGTGTTCATTAAAATTCTAATTGGTC
The DNA here is from genome assembly GCA_018340775.1 of Taxus wallichiana var. yunnanensis. Lineage (NCBI taxonomy): Eukaryota > Viridiplantae > Streptophyta > Pinopsida > Cupressales > Taxaceae > Taxus > Taxus wallichiana. The sequence continues at coordinate 1,017,964,276 of CM031240.1, forward strand.
TTGTTGTTGTTTGCAGTATTGTTTCTTCCTAATTTTAGTTCATGTGATGAAATTTCTAACTAGTGTGTGTAGGAATATGATTTTCTACCTACAACATTAGTTCTCCTCTCTCATTTCTCACTCCCCTTTCCCACTCTTTAGAAAAAGTATTCCATAGGAAGAGATTGCTAGATTTTTCACAAGGTCGATGAAGTTCCCTATTCGATCCTCTCGGCCACAAGGCCACAACTTTACTCATGCATGCATATATGATAGTTGGACCATTTAAGTAGATGGACTTAGATTCCAAAAGGGTTTGCAAAAATCCATAAGTTTTTCCACCTAATTTTTTTCTCACCAACAAGTAGTTGAGGTCATTCCAACTCGTTCATTTGCACCTTTCTTTTTAGGGTTTTGATACTTTCTATTGGGTATTTTACAATTTATTCTTCCTCTTGGAATATTTGGAGCATTCAACACAATACAAAGAAATTAATGTGACAAGTAGTGAAGGATAAAATCATCTTCCAGACCTATGAAGACCAGTTCCAGAAACCTTTTTCCTAGACTAGGGAAGTTATTTTGCTTACCAGAGCGCCCATGGGTGCCTTGGTCCTCTCCTAGGTTCTCCAATCTAGCCACATCACCTAGATGTTTCCTCTTGCGGTACCACTGACACAATCATTCTTGGTTTCTAATTTTTTTTCATCACCGTGACACAATCTAATAGGATTCAATTATTTAGCTAAGTTATTTCCTCTTCCCTCTTGCACGTTAGGGTTTTTTTATTTAATTATATATATATATATATATATATATATTTAGATCATTAGCATACTTCTTTGCTATATTTATTTACTTTTAGTTCATCTATTCATAGATTAGATTAAATACCTTAGCACTACATAGTCCAATTTTAGTTAATCAAAGATATATATTGATTCATATTTAAACTGATAAGCATGTAGCATGCCTTTGACCTTAATCTTGGATGTAGACATCTTTCCTAGTTTCGAGACCTTTGTAAATATTTTATGAACTTACCTGCAACATCAAGTTTTTACTATTCTACACTTGAAGATCTCAAACCCTATAGGAATCCTAATATTCAAATTAAAGTACCTCATTTTCATGTCTTCACAACACTTTAGACCTACAATAATCATATAGACCACTTCTACATTTTGTGTAGTCACTGTAGAAATCTTCATCACTTTCTAGAGCTCACTTGACATCTTAAGCCTTGAAGTGGTCTTAGACACTTGTAATTATTCTTCAATATCTTGTTCAAGATTGTTATCCATGCCACAATAGCCCACTTGAGATATGTAGACATTCATCAACAATATTACAAGGTCTTCACAAATTTATGAAACAAATTTTACACGAACATTTTGACCTTGACTCATATCACCAACATTGAGTGAAGATCAGGAACAACTTTCCTTTTAGACATATGAAATTTAGGCACATCTAGAGTCATACTTAGAATCTATAGGACACACTTATTTAATCATTGAATATTGAAATTGCATAGTTTTAGGCTTCTTTCCCATATTTCATAATGTAATGCATGTATTTTAGTAACAAGGACCATCTTAGTAGCTATCAAACTTTGTTTAGACCCATGGAAAACATTTTTATAGCTCTATTAGCCTTACACTTAACAATGATACATTATCTTCCCATGATTGTGATCATCCTTGAGCTTAACACTTTTTAAGTTTGATAACAATCAACTTTTGAGACAACCTTGACTAAGACCATGAGTTCATTCTTCAAGAGACCTTATTGATGAGACAATATGAATCGTGACATTCTTGAGCAACAATAATACAAAACTACATTTTATCAACTTACCTAGGACCAATAATTCCTTTAAAGACCTTGAGTAGCTCAAGACACATAGATGACACCTCTTGGAAGACACCATAGACTTCACAAGACTCGTAGACACTGTAAATTTCTGTAACTAACTAACCTACAAAATCAACTCCTCCTGGAGATGTAGTCCCATTTATGAAGGTATCTTTAGACACTTGCAAAATGGATACATAGACTTTGAAAGTGGTGGATGATGACCAATAGATGAATTTTGTACACCTTTGATAGTATTTTCAAGGACACAATGACTCGGTGAATAGACCATAACACGAGAGAAAACATTATGAAAACTTCAATCTAGAAAATCTTTCATGAATAACCAACATTCAAAGGACAATGACATACTTTAAACTCATCTCTTAAGATAATTTTTTATACCATTGACTGAAAGTATTCATGCAACCCATATTATGACAATAAATGTAGACTAACAATGATGGAATTTGAATGACAATATGATACAATTAGACACCTATAAATAACCAAGACTTAAAAACTTATGGAGATTGTTAAAAATCATACCTTACCACACTTGAGGTGTTCCAAACACCTGATTCCTTCAACTTGTGCATAGGAGATTGGATTGCATTTTAGAATATATGTTCTTCTTAGATATGATCTCCTCAATAGGTGCAAACAAGTGTCCTTGATCGACATGGATCTTGTTATCTAATTTTTCCCCTTAGGTGAAATTGAAAAACATGCCCCACTAAGAAAAAATGAGGAATCGATTTGGCAGTGGAGATCACACTTCAAGATTGGACAAATAGGTTAGATATGTTGAGCACATTGCGAGAGGATTTGGGAAATGAAGATTCTTTGAATTCAAAAATTCAGACTTCGGAGGTGGGGTCATTCGGAGTTAGACTGAAGCAAAATTTGGGGACTCGATGAAAAGGAACATGAAAAAGGATGTCGAGGTATGAAACCTAAAGTCCAAAATTTAGACTTTGGACTTTTGGGATTTTAGAGGTTTCATGTGCTAAGAAGATAATATCACCTTGAAACCCTGAAGTTTCGAAATCCCAAAAACTAGAAACCCAAAGTCCCAAAACCACGAAACTCGAAACCGAAACTTGAAGTCCCAAAACCCAAAGTCTCAAAATCCCCAAACTCAAAGTCTGAACCCATGAAAACATAAAATCCCAAAACTTGAAGTTTAAATTTTAGACTTAGAGGTTTTGGCATTTGAAACGTTAAAAAACCGGTGTAAAAATTAAAAATTGAAGTCTCAAACCCAAAGCTAAAATTGAGACATCTAGGTTTCAAATTTTAGAGGTTTCATGAACTCGAGTAGATGAACAGTAACCTAAACTCCAAAATCAAAATTCTCAAAGTTTGAATCCCAAAATTCTAAAATTTCATATTTGAGAGGATGAAATGCAATTCGAAGTCGAAAAGGTAGAGATCACCACCTAAATTTATCGTAGTATGGAACCCTCATCTTGGATGGCCATAACTTTTGTTGGAAGATTGGATTAGCAAAAATGAAGAAATATAGTCCACCATTCTAGAGGGTGTTTCTAGATCTGCCACCTACCAAAATGATGAGGTATGGGCTTCCTTTCTTCCCTAACAAGGAAAATTACATGGAGGCATGGGTTTTGTAGTGGTACCCATCATTTTTGTAGGTGATTTTACTACATTTTAGGGTGGTTAAAGCATGATTTTGAATTATTCTCTCTCCCTTCTCTCATTATTCCTATATCTATAAGGAGGGCTCATTTCAAAGCGTTGGATAATATTGCTTTGCATACTCCCTTCTTCTCTTTTTTGTAAGTGAATTTGTGGAGTTTAAACCTCCCATTCAAGTTGTAATGCAAATTAATGCCTCTTGTCCATTGTAATGCATTATATCAAATCTGTGAAGAAATAATAGAAGTTTGTTGATGAAGTTCAACCATCTCTTGTGTTCTTTGCATTCTCATGATCTCTCATTGAAATTTTGGTTAGCTATGCATGTTAAATTGTGTTGCATATTTATTGGTTTATGTTTAATGGTGAATGAATTCATAGAAATTATTTGACTTTATGGTGTGTATTCATCCCCTTCAAACTTATTTTTTTTATCTCCATGTAAACAAGGTGTTCAACATTCCTTTTGGTGCATCACCTCATGTAGCTTAATTTTAATTTCTTCAATCCTTTTAACCATGCCTCCTTAGAAAGTTAGAGTAGATTTTAGGATATATCCTCTACTGATTTGAGTGTGTGTATCAAGATAGATGAATAGGAAATGACCTTCATCATCGAGAGCTTTTCTGATTGGAAAGTCCTACACTTTAGGAAAATCTCCATGTTATGTAATCACACTTGACAATTTCAATCTATCAAGTTGCAAACAATCAAGGGTAATGTGATTATGCATCAATAGATACCTTTTTGATGAACCTCATTAAATTAGGCCTCAAAATGTACATATTTGATTGATCCTCTTTGCACTTGATTTATTTGACATGATTATTAACCTTCTTGACCATAGGAGCATTCCTTACTATGAACATATTCTTATTTTAGCAATATTTTACTATATGACCATATTGGTGATAATTTAAGAAAACAACGGTTTTAAGACAAACAAAGATTCCATCCACAGTCCTTTTTCTATACTCACAACATAAGTAGCATTCAAACCTATATCATTCTCAAAAGAGCCCTATGACCAAAATCATGACAAACAAATCAATATCATGAAATGATGAACCAATTAATTTTCAATTCATTTCAAACCATCATATACATACATTTATTCATTCATGACCTTTAACATCATCATTTGGAATCTTCCAAGCCTCTCATAAATATTGCATTCATCTAAAAATATATATAACATCTTCAATCACAAGCATCCTCTTTCTCTTTTAAGGATGACATAATTTAAATTTGGGATTTAAAACCCTTGAGCTTTATCATGATCTTTCTCCATACCTTGTCTTGAATTTGGTAAGATTTACACTAATCTATTTCATCTCAAGATAGCCTCAATTTATGAATAACCCATCTTGTGCTTCTAAGATATCCTTGGGGAATTGTTTCTAGGAAACTCTTGCTACCGATTGTTGGAAGAAAAATGAAACTCATAAAAATACTTTTCAATTCATTTACCATATATACAAAACATAACCATATGTGTGCATTACATATATAACATCAATCACAAGAGGATGAAACAAAGTACACAAAAAAGAACACCATATCTAAGTGGAAAACCCTCATGGGGAATAAAAATCATTGAAAATATACTTATATTAAAAAATAAAATAAGTTTAGTGAAGCAAAAAATTCACAAGGAGCACCAACCCCTGATTTAGTGAGGCACCAACCCCACAAGGAGCACTAACCCCTAATTTAGTAAAGCATCAACTCCAAAAAGGAGGCTATAAACCCTAAGATGACCAAACACTAACTCAACCACATGTATATGTTTGATCTATGATTTTTCTTCTACCACAATGGATGGATATCACTTATTCATCTCACTAACCCTAGGTCAAACCCTAGGTCTTCAATATTGCACTATCTTCTTCCTTCTCACCTTGTCTTATGTCTAAACACTTCTCTCATGTTTTCATACCTTCCTAAATCTGAAAAAAATATGATCTAAAATCAAATCATGTCTTTTTACCTGTAAATATCTCTCCTCTAGGTCTCACTACTACCCCATGCAAGACTAAGCTCTCAAAATGAGCTTAAAATTCAATTTTATATCATTTTCTTCTCTCTAACCTAAAGGATGTCGGTCCGTTATGACTAATTCTACCCATAAAACTTCATTAAATTTGAATAAAATCATTACAATGGTCACATATGACCCAAGTAGGTCATCCTACATAAAAACCTCATTACATGTGCCAAAATTGGCTCAAAACCCCATGGGCATAAATATAAATCATCCCTTACATAAAATCAATACTTAGTTATGACCCATAACCCTTTACACATGAGTAAATAAAATTTAACATCCATATACGGTCTCAATTTATCTCAACCAATCATATTATTTTGTTTAATGGGTTGAGTGCTCTTTGTTCTTCTCAAAATAGTTGTTTCCTACACCCTTCAACACCCTGTAAACTTCATTAGGCCACCAAATCAATTAAACATGAGAAAAACATACCATGTAACAAATTTATGTAAATTTAATAACCTTTATAACACACCTAAGAAATTTATAAGTATATAATCAACCTCATACTCAAATCAAACTACTTTTATCTTCACTAGATCAACTTTGCCAAATAATCTATTTCCAAATGTTAGCTCATAAAATAATTATGCATACATTAAATACATAAAAATGGATTCATTAGATGCATAATTCATCCCTATTAACATTAAAGGTTATATCAAGCATCACCCAATCCATCTCACTCTTGAAAAACTCCAAATGTTCACCAAAATAGATCATGTCTGCACTTTTGTCAAAATTATTACTGTAAAAATAATGACCTAAAAACCATAAAAAGTGACCTAATAATAAGTTAAAACACATAATAATATAAATATATCTGAATCCTCTTTCCAACAAAACTTGAATCACCTTCAAACTCCACATGTAGCTCAAGTTATGGCTAGTTTCTTGAAACCTTTGCTTTTTATGGCCTCAAAACTACCCTTTGACTAGTCAACCTAAATGGACTTCAAATAACCATGTAAATGTCCTAAAACCTCCATTTACATCCATCAAAACTTACATACATCACACAATGACAATTTATCCATTACCTTATTTGGATAACGTTTCCTTAAATTAATACTCTTCAGAAAATGCCATTTTTGGTGGGGACCACATATGACCACAAGCTCTATCCTACATTTATGAAAACATGGAATATTTCCCTACAACATAAAATCATAAATTTTTCACTATAAATCAAAATTGAGCTGCTTACAATTACTTTTCTATATGCTTGCTCCTAGCTAGGGTTTTAAACCACTTTATATTTTTAACGATCGTTCATAAAAATGTGAATATAAAAAAATATTCATTATTTTTGGAAAACCTTAATAATTGACCTAAAATTATATTCCAAATAGCTTAGGTCCCCATGAAAATCATACAGTCCACAACAAGCATCAGAAGGTCAACTTTTATCACAAAAAAACATTGTTTCTTACCCGGTTTTGCCAAAACTTGCATAACATGCAATTATTTATTCATAATGACATAAAACTTGGCATTAAGCACCATGAAAATATCTTATAATTTTCCATAATCACCACATAGCTCATATATTAAATAAAAACTCTCCATCCACAGTGACTTACCCATGCTAAATTTCATGTTCTCAATTGTTTACTTCCCAATGACCTCATACATGCATATAACCTATGAATTATGACCTAAAATATATCACACAATTTAGGTAAACTATCATAACATTGTTCCCATGATTCACCATGATTTATTAGGCCCAAAACTCACATCTCCACCTCATTTTGCATGCTCAAGACTAGAAAAGAGCCTAGAATTACCTGAGATCAACCATAACAACCCATCAAATGACCATGATGGCATCATACATACCCATATAAACCTGAAACACATCGCATGCACCATTAATGACCTCATGAAAACATCCAAACAACACTAGGGATCTCAAAGCAGTGACTTAGCTCACTCAAACAAGTATTAGGACAACACTAAAATTCACCAAACCACATGAACTCCATACATGAAACCGATAAACATCATAGGAGGACTCAAATATCACTAAGACATCCTTTTCCATCAATGGGGTTGACATCAATGACAATACAACCATGCAATGGCCAATAATGGTTGCCTATCATGTTATGTTATTTTTTGTAGGCAATGTGTATTGGTCCCTAATAGTAGACACATCTATCCACACATTGACAAAATGTGTCGAGAAATATAATTGGTGGAGTTATACTTGTGTGAGTGGATGATATAGTGGGTGAGCATGCCCATTTATTTGAGCAAGTGGCCATAGCAGCGGTGAGCGTGCATGGTGTTGCTAGGCGAGAGGGACAAGGCACGTGAGGAGACTCAACGAGCCAGAGAGGTAGTGGATGGTGGTCCTTGGCATTGGATGTGTTTGCATGATATAAGGAATTTGCAACATCATTTTTCATGTAATTCAATGGATAATACCTTATTAAACGTAGGCAAGTGGAGAGGTATCAAGGCATGAAAAATGGCATAGAGTTAGTGGCGAGGCATCTAGTTCTAGGGCTCTCACAGTACCCGAGAGTGATAGTGATGATGAGGTGTGACTATTATTATTGTTTATGATGTAGGGAGTTACCCCCAATGATGAAAACATTTTTTTAATGATGGTCTCACTTTATATATATATTGGCATATTTTATTAGTATATGATGAGTTTGTTTCATTGTGTATTGATGTTGTAATATGATTGATGATGTATGATTTAATGTTAATTGTCATAGTGTATGTAATGTGTCGTATATTTTGTGTGTTTATTTAAATGGAATTTTGTAAAGCGTAGTTACTATAATGATGATATTAGAATGAATGTAGAAAGAGATGATGTATGATGATCAAACTAACGTGTTGTGAGGAATGTGTATTGTGGTAATGTAATGTAATAATAATATGTTAGTGTGATAAATGGGGGAATTAGTGATGCCCCCTAGATTAGGTTCATTTTAATTAATACCCCTCAACAACCAAGAATGAACTATGGAAAGAAAGAGTGCATCATCACGAAATGATTGAGTGTGCTAGATGAATGACAAAACACATGATGAAAGCTTCTTAGATAAAAACCCTCAACAATCGTGTAATAACCGTAAGAACACAAGTGCATCATCGAGGGTAAGGTGATAGTAATCACCTACCAAAGACGAGGTTATGCAAAGTAGTGGAAGCATGTGAGATAGAATTAGCGTGCAAATGAGTGCTAAACTAAATGTCATATGGAGTTGTGGTGGTATGCACGGTGGAAGTGGGTTGTGGAAGCTAATGTGATGGAACAACATGATGTAGTGGATAGCGTGAATGTGATAGATGAAGTAAATTCAATGGATGTGATGATGTAGTGGTGTATGGACATGGTGGAGAGTATGTATGATTAATAAAATATGGTGGTAGATGTATCATGGCATGATCACTAGGTGGAGGAGAGAACTCAACTATAGTAGAAACTCTCTAACAAGGTAGAGGAGAGATGGATTACTCACATGAGCGAGAGCCAAAGGATATGATGCCCTTATTCTCTAATTGTTTCAATCAATCTTGAAGGAAAGATATTCATTTTCCCTATGGCCATTTATGTGATGATAATTACAATAAGGCTGGTCATGCGACATTGAAGCCTATTCTATGGATGATCTTTGGTTGGATGGTAAGTGAATTAAGTACTTTTCAAGCAAGGAAAACAAAACATCACGAGATCTATCATGATGGGAGAAATACAATAGCTCACACAACATAGATGGAGTGGAAGGAGAATTTTCCTATCGTGGAGTTAGAGAAAAGGTATGTTATGGTGGTGGAGTAAGTTGAGCTTGTATAGAGGAGGACTAGATGGTATAATAGAAGTATACGTATGTGGAGGGTCAATGAAATTTTCTTAAAGAAGATATTTCTCTACATCTAGGACTTTGTAGCAAAGAAGAATGAATGAATCACATGTATCATACTGCAATCTATTCTTAAGTGTAGGAATCAGACCATGACAAAAAATAAATTTCTTTTCTAGATCAATAGGTTGGAATATCAGTTAATGTATACAAGCATTGAACTGTAAGATATAATCCTTGATAGGTTCAAATGAGACCTGATGTGAAGTAGGTAAGTGGTCATAAGTAACTTTAGGGTCGTTGTTGATGATAAGCTGATAGAGGAAATCATATTCCATGTCATAGTAAGTACTAATGGACCCAAAGGGAAGATCGTGTACTATTGAAATGCATCATCAATAAAACTGTATCGAAAGGCCTTAAGCAATAATATATCATCGAGAATAAGATGTCATAATAATGTGGTAGTGTAGAAGATGAGCATGAAGGTCACCAATACCATAAAAACATGTGCATGCGAGACATGATAAAGTCCTTCAAGAAATGTAGAATTATGAATCTTCTTAGGGACAAGGTTACCATGTAATGAGTTTTTATCAATAGAACCATAGTAAGACCTACTATATAGAGTAAGAGACTGAACCTAATATTGTAATTGACCTATGGTATGTATGCGAAAAATTATATACTATGAAGGAATAGTGGAAGATATAAACAATGTATTAAGAGGTTGTAATTTTCCATTGTGAGTGATCATGGGAATATCTAGAGATGAAAAAGAAGATTATGATGTTAAGGGTACACTATTAGTAGGTGTCAAATAAGCTATAGTAGATGGAATATCCATATCATTGGTAGGACTAGCATCAAAAACATCCCTAATAGGTGAGGTGATAGATGTAAATACATCTATATAAGAAGATGAGCGAATGGGTGTAGATGATGTAATAGGAGGAGATGAAATGGTGGAGAAGAAGAAGTGATAGATGTAGGTGAATCATGCAAAATGATAGATGTAATTTTAGGAGAATAAAATGATGGAATAGGATATTTACATGCACCAATATGAAAAGAAGGAGAACCATGGCTATCAACCACACTTTGATCAATATCATATAGACACTTAGAAATGAGAATTCCATTAAGGATGTTATCAATAGGATCATCAACATAATATGAAGGAGTATGAAAACTACTATGAGATATATCATGAGAAGAAATTTCAGAAGTAGAAGAATCATGGTAAGGAACTATAACAATGGTATGACTAGGAGAAGAATTAGTATGCATATGTGAGTGATTGTTAATACCAAGAAAGTAATCAATAAGAGAATCATCTAAAATTTCCTTAGAAAGGTCAGAAGGAGGATCACAAGTAGCCATATAACATGGTGTACAATATTGAAGGCTATTGGATCCTCAAAATACTAATTTCAATGGGAGAATCTTTGAAATGAGTAGGCACATATTGTTGACCATATAGAAGTTGTTGTTTGATATGATCCGACATAGGAGTAGGATTACCATAGAGATTCGTGAGCTCAATGATGGAAGCCTCATCATAGATAGGGTTAATGCTGAAATGAGACATGATGGGAGAAGAATATGAACTATCCTTAACCATTTAGGGTTATAAACGGATCTTAGGGAAAGATATTCTAAAGTACGGGTTCACCAAAATGATTAACTAAAATATGGATTTTAAGAGTTAATCTAGATAGTATAACAATGAAATAAATAGTGTAAACTGAAATGTAGATGCTAACTAATTTTATTTGATATTTAAATGAAATGAAATAATTGAAATAGGAGAGATAAGGTACTAACCTAAAAATAACTTACCTTGCTCGATCTGGACTAAACAATATGGTGTGCGAACAAAGCGAGAGGATGATGGTACAACCCAAAAAATTACAACAGATTGAGATTTGACTAGACCTGGCCACCTTGGAGAGGATCAAGGAACTTGTGGGTTCCCTAGTCTACAATATGGGCACTCTGTTCTGCGAGAACAACTTAGAACCTAAATATGGAAGTGTTTGCTAGATCTTTGTAATGTATCAATCCTTGTCACGTGGTTGTCGCATAGTAACTTTGCTTATGTTATCATAAACATGTAATGAAGATCTACCATACAAAGCATCAAATCCCTAAAAATGAAAGATGCATATGAAGGGGTCATACTAACCTTATCTTTCATAATGGTGTACTTAAAACTAAGAATTTTACTACATTCCGGACCCAATGTAGTTGTGTGTGGTCGTGTGTGTAATTGTGTTTCTAGGGTGCCTTAGCTTCAATGACGTAGAGATAGGGGAAATAGCTAGATGTAAAATGCAAATGGTGCATGGAATAGAATGAATACAACCCTTCTATGCACGTGTGTGTGATGCAATGATACCCAAATTTGGTCCCTTTCCTTAGTAGATAGCTAGCCCTTTGTGGTAGATAGTCTTCCCATAAGATAATAGGTATGTTACGTTTATATATGGATATCTTGCTCTAATTTTGATACTAATGACCCGACATGCCTACTACTACCTAGGGGAATGAGAGGAAAAATTTTAAATATTGACCTCGAAACTCTAAATTAGACACAAGTGCTATTAGGACCAGGGTTCCTAAAAATAAGGACCGAAGCGCCCATGGGCACTCCGGTTCTACTCTAGGTTCCCTAGTCAAAGACTAGAGATGATAAATGACCAAATAACGACACCTAATACTACCTAAGAGATGACCAAAACTGTGCAAACAATTGACAAATATGCAATACAAATGACAATGATGACTAACTAACTAACTAACGACATGACTAGGAGATAGGTCATTAGTGAATACTTTTCTTACGTGAGATTCATTTATAAAATAAAATATTTAGTGGTATAAATTTAATGTAAATTGCATGATTTTGTGACTACAACACCAAACCATTTCTCATCTTCTCCATTATGCATATATGGTACACTTTGTGTGTGTGTGTGTATCCATAATACATATTGTAGTGGATATTAAGAATGTAAGAAAGTTGCGATAAACTTTAGGTGTATAATAAGTAAACTTAACATGCAACAATAATTATAACCTGGTTGTCTCAAATTTTTATTATAATTTACAACTAAAAACTTGAAACATGGCCTCTTAAATGTCAATTTCCAAGCCTTCCACAAGACATAGTCCATTTACATGACTTCTCCTAATAATAAATATATTACATTGGACTGAAAACATGTTATGCATATTTCATAAATCTATTCATATTTTTAATTCATGTATGTCACTATCACTAACTAGAACAAGATTTAAAAATAAACCATATAAGTATATAGGGAAAAATATTTTTCAACTTGTAGTCTATGCATAGTGAATAGTGCCACTCAGAATTTCATGACATACTTTCTAGGCTGAAATTCTAGGAGAGCCACAAGTTTGGCATTTAAATATATAGTCAAAATTAGCAAAGAGGTTTTAATTGACTTTGTAGAAGTTATCAAGATTTTGTACTAGGTTTCTAGTAATCTATCTACCAACCTTCATGGAAAATTAAATTAAAATATTATACCTATAAGTGTGAGAATTACGGAGACAAAAAATATTAAGTGTAAAAATGAATTTAATCGAGGAAAGAGAGTGTGCATATTGTAGTTTAAACTGAATGAGACAATTAAATAAAAATTCATGAAATTAAATTACATGATATTAGGTGAAATTATTAAGGTCATTGTTTCCTCAAGTAAATTGATTATTACCTTGTTAAAATCACCAAGGATGCGTGTTTTGTGTAGATTGAGGTTTAAAGCATTCCACTTGAAAGATGATGATGAATAAAAGGCTCTACCAGAACATTTACCCCTCCTCCAAATCTGCATGCATCGACTACACCATCGGTCTAGGATAAATTTGTGGCATGTTAGAATATGTTGAAATGAAATGATATGTAGGTAATGGGGTACTACAAGTCTTTGAAATAGAGTGACATAATGAGAAGTTTAACTTAGAAATATAAAATGCTTCTGGGAGTTGATCATGACACTTTGTGTTTTACTCATAAGTGTTGACAATTGTGTGTTTGTGTTTTCATTGATGTCAACTCCATTGATGGAAAATGGTGTCATGGTGTCATGTGAGTCTCCATATAATGTTATTCAATGGTCAAACATGAAGGTAGATTGGTAGTCTCAAGTTTGGTAAGTTCATTGTTGTCATGGTGCATGATCTAGTGAGCCGAGTCATAGTATGAGGTATCCCAAGCTGGTTGGAGTGTTTCATAAGGTCATACATGGTCCATATGATGTTTCTTGGGTATACATGAATCTGCATGATGTTAGCAAGGTCATTTCATGGGTTTTCATGGTTGAATTAGGTCATTCCATGCTTATTTCTAGCCTTGGAGCAAGAAGAATGAGGTAGATGTGTGAGATTTGGACATGATCATCTTTTTCAAGAATGGTGGAAGTATAATTGAGTTTTATGGTGATTTTTAGGTCAATATTTAGTGGTATGATACATTTATGGGGTCCTTGGGAAGCAACATGTGAGAAATAAGTAGGATAACATGGGTGAATGAGAGTGAATAGAGAGTTTTAGAGTTATTTAGGTTAGATGGTGATTATGGGTAGTTATAGGATGTTATCATGATACTTCATGACAAATTTTAGAGCATTCGAACAATAATTTTGAATATATGCAAGTTTTGGTGAAAGCGTGCAAGTTCTGATGTGTTTTTAAAGCAAAGTTAGAAATTTTGATGCTCATTATTAATTGTATGCTTTAAATGGGAACCTGAGCTCTTTGGTATATATTATAAGGTAATTTATTAATATTTTATAAAAATAATAATTTGGTTTTTTGGTCACATTTCTATGTACGATCGTTAAGAAGATAAAGTGACGTGAAACCCTAGCTACACCCTAGCTAGGAGCAGCTTGCAGAAAAGTGAGTATAATAGCCCATTTTTATTTATTTTACAAATGTGATGTTTGGATGTTGTATAGGAATATTTAATATTTCCATAAAGGTATGTTAGAGCTTGTGGTGATATGTGGGGCCACACTTGCATATACTTGTTTATGAAGAGTTTCGGTTGGAAAATTTTCCCAAAGAAGGTAATGACTAAATTAAAATTTATGATAGATTAAGACTTTTCATATATTTCCATGATAGTTTTAGATCATGGTTGAGGTAAAAAAGTACAAAGTGTGCCCTATCTATGAGGATAGGTTTTTGTGGCGATTTGGAGTAGCCTTCTATAAAATTGAATTTGCGGGAAGCTACATGAGGCATTAGGACTCCATTCATGTTTTTTGTGAAACTATTTCAGTTATATTTCCAATGGTATATCAAACTTGATTATTGGACAATTCATGAAAAAAATCCAAAAATTGAGGTCAAAGTTTTTAATATATATATACGACCTTCGGACCCCTATAGGCTTATTAAAAATTACCGATAAAAATTACTCCATTTTAAGTAAAACAATCCAAAATAATGTGAGAACGTAAATCACACTATACACAGATTGATTACGAGTATGGCAATAGCCTATGTCTTCGGGTTCTTATTGAACCATTCCACTAGTCAAAATTTGCAAGTACAATATGAATTTTACAATAAAACCTAATGGAACTTTACTTGCCTAAAAAGTACTCTAGACCTTCGAAGAACACCGATACTAATTTGGTCTGTCCTCCGCCTTTCTAGTGTACAAGAATCCTATGGAACTTGATCACCCTTCCAAACATTTTCAAGACACCCTATGGCACTCCGGTCACCAATTCTAGGCTTCACAAATTAAAGTGTGGTGTTATGGGCCAATTGGTTAGTTTCCAATAACTCCCAATTTATAATTTTCCTATTAAAATAATAGGACTTAGCTTCCACAATATTTTCCTATAAAATATTAAATAGGACTTACTCTCCAAAAATTGCCTATAATTAATAATAAGGCTTTATTACAAAATAATAATAGCCTATTAAAATAATAAGCTTTTGAAATAGCTTGGAAGCTCTTTTAATATCTCCTCCACTAGCTCTTATTTCTCCTCTCCTCGGGCTCCTTTGAATGGGATTAAAGCTTTTGTTCTTCGTTGTTCGGATGAGAGGGAGAAGGGCCTTTATATAAGCCTAAGTAGCCTATAGATCTTGTATATAGGTCTTATCGCCCTTATCCTTATCACAACTACATATATTAGAGGGTTGGTGAGGCCGTTACATTTTTAAAGGAGAGGTTAGGGGATCAAATCCTCCCTCCCACATAGCCCAACTGGTTTTGGATGAGGCGGGTCGCTATTTTTAACCTCTAGTGGGTTTATCCCACATGGCCGGTGTGAATGGTGGGGGCCGGTTTAAGTATTGAATGAATCACTACTTTGAACATGGTTGTATACATGTGCTCCTTTCTTTTTATTGGGACTTGAACAACCCTTGGCTATATGTTGAGTCGTACCCACCCATTGTGTGTTGTTCGCTATGAGTTAGGTTGTTTGTTTGTTTCCACCAAAGTCACTCGCAGTTAATGGGATAATATGGATCCCCATGTATTATTTGAATCACTCCCTCCAAATAGGCTTTGGCCTAGCCTTGATTGGAAGATAAGTCAGGAATATTAGGTAAGCCCAATCAATGTGGAAATAATAAAAATCTAACTCGAGCAATGTAGAAATAATAAAATAAACTCAAGCAATGTGAAAATAATAAAATCAACTCGGTGGGGAGTTGATCACCCCTACCGTGCTAATAAAATAGTTCTCCTAGAGATTATTATCTACCTATAATGCACTCTTCAACATATAGTCCACTCGTCGATTCTCGATAGGTAAATCAAGCAAAATCAAACTCGTGGTGGCTTGAGGACCCACCATGTTTACAATAATAAAATAGTCTTCATGGTAGTTAGGCTCCCTTTTGTTATAAAAGTTGAGCATCTTATTCTCATGACCCACTTCTCACTCGTCGAAGACCGGAGGTTGCAACCAACTCGAACAAAATTCTTGTTTTTCTTTTCACTACTCGGTCATAATTTTCCAGTTGACCTGGTCCCACCTAGGGTTGAATGATGCTTTGACGGCCATCATTTGCACATCTGAGAACTCTATTTTTGACGTTAAAATAGTTGACGGAAAGCTCTCAGAGTGATATTCTATACTATAAAAATCCCGGAGATTCACGGAACATATGTCCTCCACACTTTTGTCTAAATCACACCTCCCTAATGGGAAAGTCTTATTGTCCCAAAAATCTTGTATAATCCAAATCATGTTGCTTGAGAAGATATGTACGTAGTATCGCCAACTCCACAATCAAAAACCGATGGTTCATACTCTAAGACCTATGGCACTTGGGCTCACTACCTCTCTTGTGCCACTGATATTTGAAGAAGACCTTCATGCCTCTATTGTATGGTGGTAAGTTTCCAAATGAAACCTCAATGATCCCCTTTGCGTGGTGGTAAGTCTCCTTTCTAGACCTCAACACTCTTGCTTTAAAGTGTTAAATCTCTTTCTTGAGACATCAACGCTTCCACTATGTGGTGCTAAGTCTCCTTATTTAATCTTGGCTATCAAATCTACCCTTTAGGTGTCTTACAATTTGACAATCCATGACGTTGGTATTTCCACATTTTCTTGTTAAGGTCTTACTCTTTGGAAACACAGAAGAAATATAATGTTACATATTCCCTCGGGGTCTTACACTTCAACAACATATAATATGCATGGAAGTAGATATTGCCACATCTTCCCTCTAGGGGTCTTACACTTTAGAAGATGCCACGTCCATGATGATCAACTACCATTTCATTTGCACGGTCACAATGCCTCTACATAGAATGATGATCCGAGCTGATTTCTCATGAGCTCAATAATGGTGATTTCAACCTCATTGTATGGTTTTTGCCTCTACATGGTACAAAGCCTCCTATTGACAATGACTATTAGGTACCACTCTACTACATGGCCAAATTGGGCCTCTTATCGAGAATGAAGATCGAGCCTAATATCAAATGCCAATGGTGATCAACTACAATTATGTTGCATGGTCACAATGAATCTACACAAAATGAAGATCCGAGCTATCACTATTGAGCTCAACTACCTACACAAATGGCTGAAAAATATCCAAGCTTTAAATATGAGTTATATCCTATATCGATTTGTAATATGAACTCAAAATATGATTAGGAGATATAATTGGAGTATTAATCAAACTTTCCAAGTAATAAAATCCATTGAGTATGGTAAACCTTTCTCTCAACATTTTCTCACAAAATCTAGAACTCCAAACAAATATTGCATGCTATTCATCAATCTGAGCTATGGAATATATAATTGAAAAATTGTTGACTTAACCATTTTAAAGGAATTTAACTTTCAGGTATTACGATCCACGGGGTTTATTTGTCAACTAGTGGTGGAGTAGGAACCTCCTTTGCCTTTACAATAGGCCTCCATTTCATCTTTGGCTTTCCATTACTTTGATGGAGAGATGGTTGAAGTTTCCAACATGTGTCCACCGGTGCCCATTCCTATGGAAATGAGCACAAAAATTCCTCTTAATCTCCTTCTTCTGGGATGAGGAACTCTTACTACCATTTCTTGCCTCTGCATGATGAGATTGGTCTTTCTGATTTTCCTTGTTCCTGAAAAATGACATCAACTTCTTCATCAATTTCCTTCTCTTCCAACATCGGCCAAAGAATGGTTATAAATCCACAAAGGTACATGGAAAGGCATTCCACATTTTTGAAAATCATAACCATACTTCTTAAGCTGAAAAAGTGGATCAGAAGTTTTATTGTGCTTATGATTATGGTAAGAAACTAGAGGTGGAATTTCATTACCTCTTCACTGATTTTTCTTACCACATCCTGCCTGTGATGATGAAGCACAATTTTCCTTCTCAGAATATTCCTCCAAGACTCTTGGGGTATTCACTTTTCTTTCAAAATCTTGTCTCCCATCAATGTTATTGGAGTAATCTCCAATATCCATTCCCACACTAGGATAACACAAACATGTGAAATGAGGACGATCCTCAACTTGTATTGGGTTAGATATGTCTTGGCCATTTTCACCAAGGAATCTTCCATCAAATACCCTTTTAGATACCAATTTGGATCCAACACCTCTAGTATGCTTTTCAAATAAGCCAAAAGAATCATTACCTAAATCCAAAACTAAATGGGAGGAAGAATATTCTCGTGGTGAACAACTTACACTAGACTCATCTGTCATGATCTATGCATCTAAGGTTAAAGGTATTTCCTTTCTCTGATCACCACACTAAAACCTTCTCAAGAGCTCATCCTTGGTTTGTAGTTTCAATTTCAAGCAAGAATTATCCTTTACCAAGGAGTAATACACCAATCAAAGGAGAGAGTTCTCTTCCTAAATCTGGTGATTATAAGCTTCAACCTCTTAGAGATTTTCCTATTTTGACATCTTTCCCATGGTGTACATATACCCTATTCACACAAACTGAACTACTTGCACTAACTTGAAGCAATCACATGTTCAAATTAACTGATTTTGATACCAAAATTTCTCAGAGATTAGCAAGTTTGTAAGCCAATAACCTACTTTGATACCAACTTGATCCGAAATATATATATTACTACCTTTGGAACCCTATAGGCTTATTAAAAATTACAGATAAAATTACTCCATTTTAAGTAAAACAATCCAAAATAATGCAAGAACATAAATCACACTACACACAGATTGATTATGAAGTTTGGAAATAGCATGTCTTTGGGTTCTTATCAAACCATTTCATTAGTCAAAATTTACAAGTACAATATGAATTTTACAATAAAACCTAATGGAACTTTACTTCCTACAAAGTACTCAAGACCTTGAAGAACACCGATGTTAATTCAGTCCCATCCTCCACCTTCCTAGTGCACAACAATCTTACGGAACTCGATCAGCCTTTTAGATGTTCACAAGACACCATATGGCACTCGGTCAACAATTCCATGATTCGGAAATTAAAGTATGACAATATGGGCCAATTTATGAGTTTCAATAACTTCCAATTTACAATTTTCCTATTAAAGTAATAAGACTTAGCTTCCACAATATTTTCCTATAAAATATTAAAAAGGAATTACTCTCCAAAAATTGTGTATAATTAATAATAAGGATTTATTACAAAATAATAATAACCTATTAAAATAATAAGATTTTGAAAATAGCATGGAAGATCTTTTAATATCTCCTCCTCAAGCTCTTATTTCTTCTCTCCTTAGGATCCTTTGAATAGGCTTGAAGCTCCTTTTCTTTGTCATTTGAATGAGAGGGACAAGGGCATTTATATAGGCCTAAGCGAGCTACGAGATCTTGTATACAGGGATTATCACTCTTATCCTCATCACAACATCCTATTTAGGAGGGTTGGTGAGGCTCGCTGAATTTTTAAAGGAGAGGTCGGGGATCAAATCCCACCTCCCACATAGCCCGACCATTTTGGATGAGGCAAAGTTGTTTTTAGCCACATGTGGGTTTATCCCACATGGTTGGTGTGAATGGTGGGGTTCGAGTTTTAAGCACCCTCTTGACTCACTACTTTGAACATGGTCGTGGCCAAATAATCCTTACTTTTTGGGCCTCTCGATGACCCTTGGTTGTGTGTTGAGTTTTACCCGCCTAGTTGTGTGTTGTCGTTATGATTTGGGTTGTTGGTTTGTTCTACCAAATTCACCAAAGTTAATGCGATAATATGGATCCCATGTATTGCTTGAATCAATCCCTTCAAATAGGATTTGCCTAGCGAGTTGGAAGATAAGGCGGGAATATTAGGTAATCCGATCAATATGGAAATAATAAAAATCCTACTCGAGTAATGTGGAAATAATAAAATCAACTTGGTGGGAAGTTGATCACCCCACTGAGCTAATAAAATATCTCACCCAAGATGATTATATACTTGCAATACACTCTCTACAACCTATAGTCCACTCCTTAATTCTTGATAGGTAAATCGAGTGAAATCAAACTCATGATGGAAAGCCACATGGTGGCTTGAGGACCCACCATGTTGGCGATAATAAAATAATCTTCAAATGGCGGTCGGCCTCCCTTCCATTATAAAAGTTGAGCCTCTTGTTCTCACGAAAAATTCTCACTCATCAAAGACCTGGAGGTTGGCCACTGACAACTCGAACAACCTACCATCATTTGCACATTTTTTTGCTTTTGGCCACTCGGTCCTAATTTTCTAGTTGACTGGTCCTACCTATGGTCACATTACTAAAGCTTTGACCAACCATCATTTGCACATACTGATACTCTATTTTTGATGTTCAAATAGTCGCATGCCTAAGCAAAAAATCTGACCTCATTTCATGGTGCTGGTTAAACAAGTCTCCTCGAAGGGATCTTCTATATTATGCTGATCTTGGGAGATTTATGGAACATATATCCTCTTACACTATCCTCTGGACCAAACCTTCCCAACATAGGGAAAGTATTTTTTCCCAAATATTTTATAAACTCTAAATCACATTACACTTTGAAGAAGAGATATATGTAGTATATTTCCAACTCCATAATCAATCAACCGATGGTTCAAACTCTAGGACCTATGGCACTTGGTCTCTTTGCCTCTTACTATTAAACTTTGATATCAAAGAAGACCTCCACGCCTCCATTGTATGGTGCTAAGTTTCAAAATGAAACCTCAATGACCTCATTACGTGGTGCTAAGTCTCCTTTCTAGACCTCAACGCTCCCACTTTATGGTGTTAAGTCTCTTTACGAGACCTCAATACTTCCATTTTTGAAGTGCTAAGTCTCCTTCTTTTATCTTGGTTGTCACACTTATGCCCTCTAGGGTTCTTACACTTCTACAATCCCTTACATTGGTACTACTATACACTAAGAACTTTGTACACTTTTCATGTGTGCAACCACGAAAAAAAAAAATTTAGGCATAAAATTTTTGGCTCTCGAAATCTCATATTGGAAATGATTTTTTCCATGGTTTTGATACCGACTATTGTAAGCAAATAAAGACATGTGTTTTGGACGTGGATTTTCGGGTATCAGGACGAGAGAGAGCTATGGTTTGTAATAAAATATATTCTGGGTGATACATTTTCATATTAAGGTCTTACTTTTCGACAACATAAAATAAATATACTACTACATCTACCCTCTGGGGGTCTTACACTTCAACAACATATAATTTGCATGGAAGTAGATATTTCCACATCTACCCTCTAGGGTCTTACACTTCGGAAGATTTCATGTCCATGATGATCAACTATCATTCTATTACATGGTCACAATGATGATTTCTCATGACCTCAATAATGGTGGCTTTAAATTTGTTACATGTTCTGCTACCTCTACATGGTACAAAGCCTCCTATTAATGATGACTATTAGGTATAACTTTGTTGCACAACCATAATGTGCCTCTTATCAAAATTAATATCCGACTTGATATCAAATGCAAATGGTGATTAGCTCCCATTTTTATACAATGGTCAAAATGCCTCAACATAGAATGAAGATCCAAGCTAACACTAAAGTGAGCTCATGTGATGCTCAAAAAAAACCCACTTGAGACCCAAGAAACAACCTAGAATTTTTAATAAAAGATGCTTTGATTTTCTTTATGAGAATATTCAAGTAGATGTTTAAATGGGTTAGTTAGAAAATTATGGAATAATTTTTTTTTGATTGATGCATAAAGTGTCCACAACCAAGTTGCTAACTTTTAGGAAGACAGAAGGTTGACCATATTAGGTTCCAAAACAATTATAAAATTACTAGATCATATTTTTCCTTCATTAACACATATCAAGTTCACATGGTTCAAATTTTAGGGTTAGAAGTTTCAGTTAGGTTCAGGGAGTAATTTACCCCCATACCCACTCTCTAACAAAGCTCAGAGTTTCAAATTGATTTTTCTCACACTTAAATCTTCCAAAATTTCCTTAAATCATTCCCATTGGATAGGAAATTTTCTCACCTTGGAACCTTGTTGATATAAATAAGTCCTCCTAACTCCTTGTAGAACTCTAGTTATGAGCAGGTGGACTTTAGGGGTCAAATTTTCCCCAAGGGGACACGTGGTGAGAGGGGAAGAAAACCCCTTTGATGGGTTGGTGGGTCGCGAGAGCGACATTAGAAAATTTTCCCCCACATGGGTGAAAATTCAAAAACTAACGTTTTTCCTTCTCTTTATTATAAACTCTCCCAGCGCCTCTGCACTTCCTCCAGGGACACATGGCGGTCTTTGAGTCATCGCGGAAAAGGAAGAAAAGGAAAGGTGGGGTGGCGGGAGTCTTGTCACAAATTTTCCAAAGGGAGAAAGAAAACAAATAGTGCCCACATGCTCCAAATCAAGTAAAAAATGATGGTGGGTCCCTAGGGACACGTGGCACTCCAAAATTCACCATGAAAATAAGGGAGAGGGAGATATGGCGAATTTTGCCAAAGGGAGATAAGAGGAGAAGGTGGACACGTGGGTCTCGCGTGCCGTGGAAGAAGGTATTCCCCAAGGTGAGAAGGCGGGAGTGTGGGGCGCGGAAGGAAACAAAAAAATTCCAAATAGGACAAAATTTTCAAAAGGAAAAAGAAGTCCTGAGGGTTACGATTTTTTTCCCCTCCAAAAGCACCCAAAGCTACCACGTGACACTTGACTTGTGATAGGCATTTCTCCATGGCGGGCTATATGACGGGGAGAAATGGTAAAAAAATTTTAAAAGGTCCTAAGGACAAAATAATGTTGTGCCTCTGCCGCTACCCTTGAGGACACGTGGCACCCTCATCTGAAAGAAATTTGAGGATAGAAGATCTGGTTTGCTGTAGCCGATGGAGGAAAATTCAAAAATTTTCTTGAACCAAAGAATTTTTATCTCGGGATAGGAAAAAAACTTTTGAAAAGGATTTTTTAAGGGAATTTTTTTGAGGACTCCTTTCGCGACCATTTCAAATTGCGGAGTGTCTTCTGCCAGTGAAACGGGAAAATTTTCCCAATTTTTCTGCCCCGAAGCAAGAAAAAAACTTCAAAGTGCCATAACTTTTGCTACGGTGGAAACCTCGGTTTTGGGAAAATGAGGACTTTACGGAAATATCTCGATGCCTTATTTGTATAAGAATTATAAATTTTACATTTTGATGAGGTTTAAGTGGTTAATTTTGCAAAAGGATCTGTAGGATTTTAAAAAGCCAATTGGTAATTTCAACTTTCAAATATGATTAAATTGGGTCTCCTCCTTCACTAAACATGCCAAACTAGACATGGAGGATTTCTCTAGGGAGGGTTTAAGGTGTTTTAGGAAATTTAATTTTCTCAATTCATCCCATTTTGAATTTTGTCCAACAATTGACAGAAAATAGATGAGGAAGGGATTGAGTTTGATTTTGCAATGGTTAAATTATTTTCTTAAGTTTTCTTTGTCAATTTGAGTTCCTTGCTATTATATCATGTTAAATTTTAAGGTTTCCAAGTTTATTTTTAAGTGCATGTCTAAATGTACATTTTAATTAAATTTACTTTCCAGTTTTAAATTTTATAACAAAGATCTATTTCTTTTAAATCTGTATATCAATTTTATCCTTTAAATGTGGCATTTCACTTCTAAACTAATCTATTACATTTCAGTTGTTTATAAACAAACCATTCTGAATCAAAAGTAATTACTAAATCTCATTTTTACACATTCCCAAAGATATAAAATGCAACATCATTTCCACGTACATTTTTTTCTTTTCAAAACAGAGATCTGACTATCTCTGAGGCAAAATAATTCATTGCAGGGGATATTTATATCCCTTATCACTTTTCCATACAATGAAACATGGAATTTTAATTCAACAATGCATATGAAAAAAAGGTCTTTCAACTCTTTATTGACTTCTATTATAAATCTTTACATATTTCAATGTTGGAAAATAATAACAACATTCTATTTATTTCTTTCCAATGTACAGAGAAGAATGTAAATGTCTTTCACATTTCAAATATACACTTCCATAATCAATTACAACATCATTTCTTCACAAGTATACATTACAATTTCATCCACAACAAGTGGGAAGGGATTTCAATGAATATGTTTTCATAAGGGACTGTCAAACTACATTTTTCCTTTGCTCGAACAACAACGTGCAAGTTTTATCTTTCTCCAAGTTGATCACAATAAAAAGTGGGGGAAAGGAAAGCGATCTCCACCCAACCAAGACATCCAATGAAAGGAGAAGCCTTCCTTCATCATTGGCCTTGAGCCCCAACCAAAATATAATAATAGATGCAATTCAACCCATGGAAACAATGGCTTCCACAACACACAAAATTCTTTCAAACATGCACATTTCAATATAAAACATAGTTCAACACAAAATAATAGTTTACAACTGCAATAGAAAACATTCAAATCAAAACTCAGGCTTGATCATGCAAGCCAAAGGAGCAAGGTCTATGGGGAAGCTGCTTATGCCTCCTAATTGGGAATTGGGCATCCACCAAAACAAACCACCAAAATAATTCATCACACACATATCCTTATGCCCCCAAAAAATCCCTCCTTATGCCCCCACAAAGTAAGAAATGCAAGCTATTTCTTTTCCATGGTGGATCCCAAACCCAAACTCCCTCCACAAAATTATGATGCCAATGGCATTCCTTATGCCCCCACATGGATTCCCCATATCCTTCTCCTACACCATTCCTAAGGCAGTCTACCCAACCAACCAACAAATAAATCAAACATGCACCATTCACACAACACAACAAGAAAATAACAACATAAAAGGAGAGTTAAATTCCTACCTCTCCATGGTTACTTTGCTTCCAAACAACAAGCTTTCAAAGTCAATAACATAGTTCCAAACAACAATCTCCCAAGTATACAATATTTCTCCAAGCTCCTTCTAAAAGAAAGAGCTCCAACACAAGAAAATGCGCCCCCAATGAAGTTACAAAATGATTCAACAACCCCAAAACAAGCAAAGAGTTTGAATTATATAGAAGAGGGAAGAGAAGAGGATGATGTGGATCCATGTAGGATGCCACATCACACATCCTCAAATTCAAACACAAAAGACAAAATTTCATTCCCCAAGCACAATAAAGAGGTGGGTGAAAATATGACAAGTTACTTGCACACTCCAAAGAGCTCACACCTCAAGGGACAAAAATTAAAAAAATGCAAGAAAGTGCAATCCAAACAATGAAACATGATAATAAAATTCATTATAAAAGTCAAAAATCACTTATCTAACCATAATTATGGTTGGTAAATTAAATTTAGAGGTATGGGACAAGTTTTACTTGTCCCACAAGCCTCTAAAACACCCCCAAGGACAAATTATAATTTCCATGGAGGTGGAGTATTTCATACTCCAAAATATGACTTACACAAGCTCTTACACAACTTACACATCCCTTACAAATTTAATACAAAAACCAAAAACTCTCATTATTACTTTCCCATATCCCAATTTGATTTATTTAAATTTTAACCATATGTTTCCTCACATTAATCTATCACAATTTTAATTAATTAAAAGAAAGGAACACATCACTAATAAAATACATACAACAATGATACAAAATTAACCACATTAATAGATACACAATACCCATGGTCACATATAAAGGAAATCCCCCCATGGGAATCCCTAACAAAACAACACACACACACACACAAGACATGTTGCCATGGTGACCTTGTTGAATTCACCTAGAATTCCATTGTGGTTGGTCTGATCCCCTGATGTTTGTTGTGATTTTTAACCTACAAAACACAAATACCTCCTTCGGCCTCATGGCCATATCATAACATCAACATGATATAAATGAAATCACAAAACCAACTATATAAATGAATTACAACAACATCGAAGTAACAACTACATCATTTGCATTTTTAATCAACAACTATATCATCATCATAAAATATCCATTTTCTAGATCTACTCATAATATCCAAAAATCATATGTCGAACAACATCCATGTCAAATAATATATCATCATCCACATATGAGTGTCTCTAATGCCCATCATGCATCATAATAAAATCAAGATCAACAATAATCCATGATCAAATGTCTAACATCACACTAAGTCAAAACATAATAATGTCTATAATGAAATCAAATATATCATAATAAGTATTAGCGAGGTGTTAAAAGGGAAGTGGGCACTAGAGCTCAACTACTTGCACAAATGGCTGAAAAATATATAAGTTTTAAATATGAGTTAGATCCTATATCCAAGATATATGAGCACTCAAATATGATTAGAAGATATAATTGGAGTATTAATCAAACTTTTCTAAGTAAGAAAATCAAGCTGAGTATGGTAAACCTTTCTCTCAGCATTTTCTCACAAAATTTGAACTCCAAACAAATATTACATACTATTCATCAATCTGAGTTATGCAATATATAATTGAAAAATTGTTGACTTACCCATTTTAAATAACTTTCACTTTCGGGTATTACAAGATCCTGGATTGATTTTTCAACTAGTGGTGGATTAGGAACCTCCTTTTCCTTTGCAATTGGCCTCCATTCCATATTTTTCTTGCCATTAATCTGATGGTGAGATGGTTGAAGTATCAATCACATCTCCACCCAATGCCCATTCCTCGGAAATGAGCAAAAAATTCCTCTTAATCTCCTTCTTTTGGGATGAGGAACTCTTAATGCAATTTCTCGCCTTTGCATGATGAGATTGGTCTTTTAATTTTCCTTGTTCCTTACAAATGGCATCAAATTCTTCATCAGTATCCTTGTCTTCAACATCTAGCCATAGAATGGTTATGCGATCCACAAAAGGTACATGGAAAGGTATTCCACATTTTCTAAAAATCATAATCATACTTCTTAAGCTAAAAAAGTGGATAAGAAGTTTCACTGTACTTATGATTATGGTAAGAAAATGGAGGTGGAATTTCATTACCTCTTCATTGATTTTTCTTACCACATCCTACCTGTGACAACGAAACATAATTTTCTTGCTCATAATCTAAATAAGAGGACTAAAAGGTTGTAATAAAGAGAATAAACAATAATAAATAACATCAAACTAATATTCTAAAGTGATTTAAAAATTAAATGATTTGATCTAATGGAAATAAAACCTAGAATACAAGAGAGGAGTAAGGAAATGACTTAGTTTATTAATGGTGATTATCGCGAGTTATCATAGATCGGAACATAAAGTCTAAATATTATCTAATGTGTAATATTTGTGTCTACATTTTCCCCCACTTTATGTTGGTGAGTGAACATCTTGGTAACATAAAGTTGATAGAAAAGTGTACCTGATTTCCATGTAGAGTGTAGAAGAAAACACATTGATGGACTAGAAGTGTAGAATGAAAAAATAAATATGTTGAGTGTGGATTCTAAAGATTAAACATGTGTAAAAAATGATGAGAGTGAATCTAGGGCTGAATGCGTGTGTAGTTATTTCATGTGTGTGGTGTATTTGCATGGATAGTATGGAAAATACCATTAAAGTGTGTTGTCATTATCATTTTCATTGTCATCATTTTGTTTCCCCCAATTTGATGTCATTTCTCATACGATGGACCTCAAGGAGAAAATGATCAAGTAGTCAAATATGTATGTATGTAAAAAACATTGTGTAAAGTACAAAAATGTAAAGTACGCTAGAATAGAAAGTATAAATGAAAAAATGGAACATGTGCACCTGATCCATGTTGAGAAAAATGGTGTAGAAGGATATCTTGTCATGTCATGAGTTTTTTGGGTGATCTCATGCCACCTTGGATAAATAAGTGTAGGGAGGAAATGCTTGGTGTCCTCCATCTCTAACCACTTATGATGTAATTTGTTGAAGAGATATTTGTACTGTGTTGGTTTTTTGGGTGATCCTATGCCACTGGACGGAGAAGTGTAGAGAGGCCACCCACTATAACCCCTGAGCCTATGACCACTTTGTAGAATTGCCAAAGGACACCATGTTTGGTAAAGGCCACTATGTATGGAGTTCGTAGACTGTTCTTAACTCACTTGATGTGTGTGAACCGGTGTAGATACATTGTGTTAGTAGAAATGCTCAATGATTCCTCTTTGGGGGCACATGTGATGACCCGAAGAAGGAGAATGTGGCCCCTAAGAGAGGACTAACCACATTTTGACCTTGTAACCAACTCCACCCTATAGGGGGAAAAGGAAAGACCTTGGTAGATGCCAAGGTACACACAAAAGGGGATTTCTATCCAAGACAAGTATTAGTTCAAACACATGCATGTAAATAAGTGTAAAATACATATATAAATGTAAAAACTACTAAGAAAAGTAGTGTAAACACATAAGAAAACAAAGAGACTACACAAATCGGGTTTTAAACATGGGACATCACTCACGATTTTGGAAGACATGCAAGGCCATCATGGCTGCAAATAATAGACAAGTGTGCACACAAGAAAATGTAAAAAATCCCGCATATAGTAACAAATAATGTAGACAGGTAGAAATATAAGTAGTCATAGGAACATGTGGTCCTGCAAAACAAGTGTTGCACATGGAACACCCATTAGAATGTTAGAGTGAAAACCAATATGTCATAGTGTGTATAAGCAAGTAGTATAAGATGCTAAGTACAAAATGAAACAATAAAACCTATATGAGATGAATGTGGATGCCCCCAACAACCAATATAGTAAGGGTAGAAGGTAAACATCCATACCACATGTAAATGTCCTATATCTTTGATCACACTAAAAAAATGCATGAACACACATGTGTGTATGAAAATGAAATATAGGAAAGAGATATAACATGTGTAGTAAAGTGAACATGCAAAATACTAGTAAGCAAAATTAAATGCCACCAAGACAATGCAGTATGTTATGGATGGATGGAATGGAATAAAGATGGAATGATAGTAGCAATGTGCCCCCAAGTGTATGGAAGTGTATGTAGTGAGGCTAAATTTTTTTCCCCCTCAACAGTCAAGAATGAACCATAAACGAGAGTGCATCATTGGGAAATGGTTGATTAGTGTTGGTTGTGTCTAGCATGTTGTGATGAGTATGTATGTGTAATGGTGATGAAATGTGACATGGGGAGAAGATGTGCATGAACCCTATAGCCAAAGCGTATATCACAAATTTTTTGATCGGAGGAGTGATGATTTAGCCCTAAGTGTATATCACTATAGAAGGAGTGGATGAGGATAAGAAGTATGGAAAAATGTGTGTGGACCCTATAGCCTAAGCGTATACCATGAATTGTTGAATGGGTGAGTGATGATTTATCCCTAAGTGTATATCACTATGAGATGAATGGATGGGAATGCATCATATAGAAAGGTGTGTTGGACCCTAAACCTTAACCATATACCACGACTTGGTTGATTAGAGGAGTGATGATTTATCCCTAAGCGTACATCACTACATGATGAAAGAATGAAAGGTGATGATTTAGCCTATAGCGTATGACACTACGAGATGGGTGATAACGTAGATAAGGTGGTGATTTTAGCACTATGCTTAGACCACTATATGATGAATAAGGTGAGGGTGGTGATTTATCCTAAAGCGTATACCACTAATGGATGAGTAGGAGAAATGATGATGTGATAGAATGACTTAGAAGAGGATGATAGAATAGGTGATGATTGTATGTAAGAGGATAATGTAGAATGGGTGAAGGGAGTGGTGATGTAACCTAATATTTATACCAATACATGATATGATGATGAGTATGGTTGATGATATGGCCTAGAGAATTGGTCACTAGTCCGATGAATGTGGTATGATGACATGTATGTAGATAATGTTGCTTGATTGGTGAACCCTTGGTAGTCAAGTATGGACCGAGGAGCTAGAGTGTGTCATAGGGTAGTGAGTGTAACATGTAGAAGACAATGGAGTGTATATGACCAAGGTGGGTGAATATGTGGTGTAGGAAATGTAACGTAGCGTGTGTAGTAGGTATGGAATATAATGTAATATGTGGGTAGGTAGAATGTATAATGATGATAGATGAAACTAGACCCAAGTATAAGGAAATCTAGTGTAGGATGTAGAGTAGGTAGGATGTATGCAGGAAATGTGGGTATGGAAGGTGGAATGCAATAAGTGTGTAGATAGGAATAGAATGCATAATGATAATAGATAAAACTAGACCCAAGTATAAGGAAATCTAGTGTAGCATGTAGAATGTATAGGATGTATGGATGACATAGAAAACTAGACTCATATATGATGATGACTAGTGTAGTGTGTATGAGATAGATGAGGTAGAAATGATGAGTAGATGATGTATGTATAGGATGATGTAGGATGTATACGGATGGGTCGATAGTGTAGTGTGTGGGGTTCAGTGTAATAGTGATCCCTCAACATTCAGTGTGAACCAAAGCACTAGGGTGCATTATCGGGTAATGAGGATGTGATGATAGATGATGGAAATTTTGATATGAGGAAAGGAAACATGTTAGGTGATATGCCCCCCAACAGTAATGTGAGAAGAGGCTATGTGAACTCATCAAGGAGATTGTCATCCTCTAGGTCAAAGTCAAAGGGATCAGAATTAACAACTTGACAAGCTATAGTATCAGGTTGATCACATAATGAGCTAGTGAGAGACAAATGGTACATGCCCATAACATATTCTTCATCTATAAATGGAGGATGTGGACAACCGTGTGTGTACCATTGAGTGAGGTTGGGTGAATGGCCGAGAAAATAACTATTTTAAATGAAAATGTGGCCAAAGGGCATGGGGAATGAGATGTCAGTGTGACTAGGGTCTAACGTACCTATGATGTAAGTAAGCCAAGAGTCCCCTAATGTGAGTGGTGAAGAACATGGGGTACGTGGTAGATAAACGAGGAGATCAAAGACATGTAAACCATAAGTGGTAATAATGGTGACAAAACCATAATAGAGATGAGAGGTGTGAGTAGATGGTTGAAGGTCATCAAAGGTAAAGCCAAGGTGAGATAGACCAGCAGGAGAATAGATGGTTTCATCACATGTGGGATCAAATGGAACATGGTCCCAAAATGAGTCATGGATAAAGAGGGTACATGTGAAGGGTGGGTGTGTGGTTGGTACTGGTGGAGATGGGATGATAGTGTTCATGGAGGGAGGGGGTGACTGATATGGAACTATGATGGTGGGAATGGGTGATGGAGGAGGAATGACATCTAATAAACAAATAGCTCACTCAAGTGGTGGTAAATGTGGCTGGTCGTTTAAAGGCTAAGGTTCATTAGTGGTGTCAATGCGAGGAATAGGGATACTAGTATGAGGGTCATGGACATAATATTGAAATGGATCACAATCTAGAAGACAATATACTCAACACATTCATGTAATAATTTTATGCAATGTTGGATGGTAGAGGGAACAGCGTGCATGGCATGGAGTCATGGTCTACCTAACAAGCAATTATATGAGACAAGGAAATCAATAACAAATAAAATGGTGGGGAGAGTTTTAGGGTCGATAGTTAAAGGAAAAGTAACATGGCCTAGACATGGATAAATAGAACCATCATAAGCATGGAGGGAAATGGAAGAATTCCTAATGTCATGGTCAAACAAAAATATGGTTTAGATAAAGGACATGGGGAACAAATTAAGCTCAGAGCCATTATCGATAAGAGTACGCTTGAAAACAACATTGTAGATGTGAGACATGATGTAAAGTGGTGGGTCATTGTCAAAAGGGTGAATGTCAGTGGGAGGATTGCCCCAAAATGCTATATGTTGAGAAAAGGCCTCAAAAAATGTGTCATACATAGATTCTAGATGCATGTCGGTAGAAACATCGGTAGTAGTGAAAAGGGTTTGGACTCGATGAAGAAAATCAGGGTGGGTAAGCGGTATTCAGTGATAGAGATATTCATGATGATGGAATGAAAAATACTAAGAAGGTGGTAGAAAGTACGATTGGGTTCACCAAAATGATTAACAAAAATAAAACCTAAAGGGACCTAAATGGGGTATTAGGGTATTAATGCTAATCTAAATAGGAGGACTAAAACACTATAATAAAGAGGCTAAACAATAATAAATAACAACAAACTAATATGCTAAAGTGATGTAAAGCAATTGCATGATTTTATCTAATGGAAATAAAAACCTAGAATGTAAGAGGGGAGTAAGGAAATGACTCAGCTGATTGATGGTGATGGTGTCGTAGGTTGTCATGAGATCTAGAGCTGGAACTTGTAGTGTAGATAAACACTCGGGGGCCTTGAGAGGAAGATTTGGATTGTCATAAGTGAACAGGCACACTGAGAGTGTCTTGGGAACCCCAAGGCACCTGCAGGTATGCAATCTAGGCACTCAGAATAGTATAAATTCTCAAAAACCTAACTTGGCATGATCACTAAGTGTCTTGTAATACTATGTGTCTATCATACTCGATTCGATGAATGGAATGGATGATGCCCTACAAAAGAAGAAGAAGGGGTTGGACAACCTTAGATGCCAAATGGTGGACTTATCATTGAGCGTTGCACTACATTAAGGACTCTTATGTAGTGCGGTGAGTGTGTGTATGTCGTGCCTTAGGTGCTCTCGTGCTAGTTTCACTTTATGAAATAGTAAGCTATGATATCTATAGAAGATGTAGATAGTATTAGAATGAATAGAATCCCTCCTCCTCTAAGAATGTGTGTGATGTATACTTTCCTAGCTTGAATGTATGGTGATACGTGGATATAAGATGGTGCGATGGTTGTAGCCCTAGATTGAGTGATAGTAGTGATATGATGCAATTCCCTAAGACCCTTATTATGTTCTTATAAGCTTTATATTTATAGGGCTCTCAAGTTTAATGTTGCAATTAATCCTAAAAATTCTGATTGAGGAGAAGATAAAGATGACCAATGGCTTGAAATGACCCAAAAAGGAGTGAAACAGGCTAAACATAGATCAAAGTAACCAAAGTGGGACCAAGGCACCCCAATATGGTGGTTTTCCTAGAATTAGGGATAGAATATTGGGGAAGTTAGAAAATCGGGTGATAAGTATTAGGAAATACGTGGGAAAACAAAGTAAAACATAAAACAAAGATGGAAAAAAGGGGGGATTAATTGGTACTTTGTACACTCGAGAACCTTCTAAATAGTAGTATAAGACCGGGATAAATATTGTTTAATGTGCAATATTTATGTCTACATTCAGGTCTTGTCATTCATCAAGAGCCTATTTTAGGTGTTATTTGTCCATAAATGTGTTGATGATCCTTTGTGTGTCCATGTTATACTATTCTATGACTTTGTCTGATATCACTTTGTCATTGTTTGAGTCAAGTATCTTGATCTAGTCTTGAATTTCAAAGTTCTTCAAGTTATTGTTGGTCATAAGTGGTTTTTCATGTAGTCTAAACACAATTGATATGTTGTTTATGGTTGAGTTCTTAGTCCTGTGAGTCTCATGTGGTAAAGTGAATAAGAAGAAAATCCTATTGTCATGCATCATATGTTCATGAAGGATAATATTTTTTGTTCTCTGATCAAAGTGTGTCTTAGTCAAAAGAAATAATTTAGTATCTCGATTTGTGGTCTTTTGAAACTAAGGAAATCTATTCTGTCTCATCAAGGCATCAAGCATGAAGTGGTGTTACAAGGTTTAATGTGTCTAAATGATGGGTAATGAGAAGATACATGTTTCAAAAGTTGATTCTTGTTCTTGAATTAAATTTTTAATCATATTTTATGGATGTATAACATACTTGGTTCTTAATTAATGATGATAAGGAAGTATTCTCTTCTTCCTAATTAAGGACTATTGTCCTATTCATGAATTCAGAAAACATAAGGAGTTTAAATTTAATAAGAATGCCACATCCATCTTAATAGTATACCATTCTAATTCCCATTTCTGAATAAGGTTTTATATATTATAATCATCATAGTCTAACCATTACCCATAATTAATTGGTTCAGATAAATAGTTTATTACCCAAACAACACTTTATCTCAAAGATAATTATTAACTCATGTATGTTAATATTTTAAGAATATTAATCAAATATAAATCATATATGATTCATAAATAAACCATTCATCACAAACCATTATACAACAATTCATTTATCAGAAAAGGAATTCACTTCATTCCATACTTAATAAGTATTTCATAGACTTTAAGAAAACATTTTTCAGCAAAGTACAAAATACTAATGTGATATGCCCACATAGTTTTCCAACAAGTTCCTTTCAAGAGAATTACAATACATTAAGTATTTCTAGATAAAATAAATGACTTCATTAATAAAACAAATGCAAATTTTTATAAGTCTTTCTCCTTTTCACTTTTCACGAAGTCCATCTACAAATTGTTAGCATGAGTTAGTTCACAAGAAATGAGCATGATAAGTGCTAAAACATTAAAATAATATGATTTTATATAACCATTTGTAAAAGGAACACTGTTGATTATGAAAAAGTTCTAAGTAATCAAAATAAGAACAATGAAAAGGTCTTCCTGTAACATCTTTGGCAAAATGATAGCTTTCTCCTCCTTACACTGCAAGCATTGATATGTGATTTTCCTAAGAAGGTGTATTATTTTGATTGTTGGGAATCATGCTTGCAAAGGGATAAATTATTTCCATTCATGGATTCATTTTGCTATGTTGTTGTTGCTTGGAAGTAAAATTATCCTTCCTTGGGCTCTGTAAAAGTTGTGAACTGGAATTTTTGTTTGCATACTTATTTTTAATAACAGAAAAACCTTGGATCAATTCCATTGATCCAAGGTATGCTTTAGTTTCTTACCTATTCAGTTTGTTAAGTCGACATTCTGGAATGGAAGGTATTAAGAGAAATAAGTCTTTGTATGTTTACAATTTTTGGACCCTTCTTTTGAGGTCCTTGTTTTACATTTTCTGTGAAATATGAAATTGGATCCTCTAGTTAATTTCTTATGATGCTGGTTGGCGTAAGAAGGAAAAAGACTTACTTTAGGACTATTAAGGTAAATCCTTAATCCTAGATCTTTAAGATCTGTCCTAACTAGATTCTAACCTAAGGTAAACTAGACCTACCTTAGATCTATGTCTACACTAATCTGTTGCATCCTAATCTAAGTTATATGTTTTATAAGTGTGGGATTTTGAAATAACCTAAGGTAATGAGAGGTATATCTCTAACCTATTACCTAATACTAAACTACTATGGGGTATGGCTTATCCTATGATGGAAAACTTACCTAAGGTAAATAAATTTTAACTAGCCTAAGGTCGGATCCTAAACTAATGTTTATCTAACCTAAACTAATGTAAGGTGAAAGGGGACCTAAGGGGTCACATGGAAAATGGGAGGTGGTGGTGATGGTTTCAATGACATTAAAGAGATTTGATTTTTGAATTTATGGGACATGGTACTGCCAGTTATGGCGGAGGCATGAAGTTTGATGGAATGTCTAGCTGGCATCATCACTAAAGTTAGAGATGCATGCTTTAGTTAAGTTTGAGTTCACCAATTCTAGATGGTGGTGGCGTGGAGATATAGGTGGGAGTAATTGAATGCCGGCATTGATGAGCATTGGTTTGGTGAGCAAACCACCTTGGAAACCATGTAAGTATAATTCTTGGAGGTTGTTTGGTCATTCAATCATGTCAATTTTTTCTCTGCATGGGGATATCTGGTTCTTCAAACCAGTAGTTTAGTTTTCAATTTATTTCTATTTTTGTCTCCTTTGGACTATTTTTGATCCAATGGAGGTATAAGAGGCATATGAGAAAGAAGTTTTGGGTTGTTGACTTCATTTGGAGAAGAAGGAATTGTGGAGGCTCGGTGGAAATCTTCTTCAAATCAACAAAAGCACTATCAGGCATGATAGGCTCTATCCATTAAGTTGTTTTGATTTTCTCTAATCATCTTCATTAAAACAACTTTGCTCTTGTGATCAATGGGTTTTTCTTTATAAAGAATATCTTTCTTCCTTGCTTGAAATATCTCTTGTATTTTTCTGATAATGAGTCTTTGTTAGATAATATGGAATATGGGTCGTTTCCTGTTTAAGTTAATAGTGAATCATACCTTGATATTTGGTTGAGTCTTGAATAATGTCGAACATATTTGAATCCTTCCTATCTGCTAAAAAGGGTTTATGGAAATATGTTGTTTCTTTAAGTCTTGGAATTGGGTTTGTCTATTATGGTTGATAGAAGGTAAGAAAAGTGTCCTTCTCTATCACATCTTTGATTGGTTGAAGTATTGTTACTTCTATTGGAACTATATATATATGGATGCTTGGTTCAATGTTGTGTGAACTTGAACTTGTATGGAAATAGTAATGAGTAAGTAACTTCTTCTTAAAACTTTACTGAAGAAACTTTCACTGCTTCAAACTTTGTATTTTGATGAAAGCTGAGTTGATAATGGGTGTTTGGATTTTCTATATTTGTGGATTCAAACTTGTGTGGAAACAAGAATGAATGATTTATTTATTCTCTTACCCTTTCAGTTAAAAATTAGTTGTTTGAATCTTGTTCCTTTATGGAAACTATGTGGTAATGGTTTCTTGGATACTTAGATTTTGGAATTATCTTGTTGAATATAAAAAGTGTGTGAAGTTCCTCTTTCTAAACTTTAAATGTTGTTGGGTTTCTCCTTAAATATTAGGAAGACTGAACTAAAAGTTGGATAAATGAAGTTTTGTTATATTTAAGGACTTTTGAATTAATTTGGTCTGAGATAATATTTAGTTATATTCACGTTAGCTCTGCTCAAGCTTGTAAGACGTCAATCTCGTTATTCTTCTTCACTTTCAAGTTAGATAATGATTGTTTAGACTTCTCGTATTGATCTGGGTAAACATCATAAGCTAACTTGCTCGTATGAGTTGTTGAAACCTTATTGTTATGGTTTTGTGAAGATTTATTGAATGTATATTCAGATTTTTGGTTGACATACGTGACCTGGAACTAACCACTCAGTTCAGTATGAAGGGTTTTTCTAGATTCATCGATTCTAGGATCTCGAGTTTGGGAAGGAATGAATATCTTGTCGACTTAGTTTATTTGTGTCTTTGTTGAGTCTATCCATAGGGATGGGGTGAATGGATTTTGGTTTATCTATCATCTCTTAAGCTGACTTGTGCACCTGTAGCTAAGTCATGTCATTCTTTGTGTTACATCTTCTTTGAAATTAAATTTGGATGGATATTTCTCTATCCATTCAAAAGATGTTTTCTCTCACCTCTGTGAGGATGCGAATGTGAGTCTTTCTTACCAATTGTTGCACTATCATCCTGAAGGAATGAATAGACTATGGTTCCTTGAATGAAACTTTAATGATTTGGAATGACTATTGAAGGTTGTTATTTTCCTGTAAGATGTTTAGCAATTCTTGTTATTTCATCTCCTTCTTGATAAGGATAATGTACTACTGATACTGTAATTGTGTCATGATGGGGAGCCTTATTTTGAGAACTGATTTGTATACTACAGTTGTATATTGGTTTAGCATCTTCTAGTGCATGATTTTTTTTTTAAAAAGAGTTAAAGGATGTTGTGATTGGGTTTGTACCAGTCCTTTTATGACCTTCTTTACTTGGGATAGAATGTTGGAATCCTCATCTAAACATGATTGATTGACTCCTTGCTCTTCTATTCTCTGAGGTAAAGTTTTCATCATTGTCTCCTTTGGAAATTGTAAGAGATTATGTGTTGCATTCTCTTTTTTGAGTTGTGAATTGATATTCGGTTTAACCGAATTAAAAGGAAGTTCTAATTTGTTTGATCCCAATTCATCCTTCCCTCTTCTATGTAAATCTTGTTTATAGATTTAATAGGTTTAGTTGCATTACTTTCATGAATGCATTTGAGTAGTCATTGATACTTCTTACTTATTCACTTGACTTATATTAAAGGAATCAATATTTGTAATAGTTGATTAGTGTGAAATGTTATTTGTTGAGTGAATAATTTCCTAATTCTAATGTGTGGCCTAACTTGAGAACTTAGGCTATATCTTGGACTTTAAATTAAGATGTAGCATATGAAATAGGAATTTCTTATTTTATGTTGTAGATGATTCATCCTAAAGCCTTTCATGAAGTTGGAATTAGCTTGGTTATAGATGCCTTTTTATGAAATTTTGTAATATTGAGTTTGATAGTACTTGTTTCTTAAAGTAACTCTATTTTTAGAAAAATAATGGAGTTAGTTTTATATTTCTAATTCAGATAGAATTATGTAAGAAATAATTAGTACGTGCCTTTATTGGAAGGAGATAAGTAATTTGGTGAAACATTACTTATATGATATAATGTTGTAGAGTGTAGATTATATCATGATATTTTCTTAATGTTAATTCCGGTTGATTAATTGTTCTTATTTTATGGTTGTTATTACTTATGATTTATTTATTTGCTTGGCCTTATTGTTTCATAAAAGTAGAGTTGGTTTTATGAAATAGTTAGTTGAAAGCACATCGTTTTAATGCTTAGTGCTTATCATGCTCAATTCAATGAACTGACCCATGCTAGCAATTTTTGCAGATGGACTTCATAAGTGATAAAGGAAGGCAATAACTTATATGATGTATTGGTTGCTTAAAGTCTAGATCTTTTATAGAGAAATATGATTCATTATTGAAATGTATTGAAAGAAGAAAAGTTGTATTCTTTAATGATCTTGATGTTGTTTGACATGAAATATGTCTGAAATGCATGGTCTTGTAAAATATGTATTTTACCATGATGAATTGAAAAATATTGAGAGTTACTTATACTTGTTATGTCATTCTCCTTGTGTATTATATGAAGGAAATTTGTAATCTTATTTGCATTGTTTTCATTCTTATCTGAATGGATCCTTTTTTTATGTTATAATTAAATGAGTTGGATGGATGGGAATTAGTTACAATATCCCTTATTTGAATGCAACTTATTAAGTTGGCATGCATCGATGTTATTTTATCTAATCATGCATGGTTTATTGAAAAGATGATAATAAAAGTATAACTTAACTACCATGACTCATGTAATGGAAAAGGTATAATAAACCCTATCACTTAACTAGAAAAAGAAGGTTCACTCCCTTTGGAGCAATACCTTGATAGGTTTCAAAAAAAATGTTTGGTATATGAGATCGTTAATCAATTAGAATTCATCTCTATGAAGTCTACTTTAATGGAACCTGTTTTGGATCCTAAACAAGATATGAATGGTTAAGTTATATAGAGTAAATATTATGATGGATGTTGTTTTTATTTTCGATTAACTTCATGTAAGCAAAAAGTTAAAGAA
This sequence comes from Taxus wallichiana var. yunnanensis, assembly GCA_018340775.1. Lineage (NCBI taxonomy): Eukaryota > Viridiplantae > Streptophyta > Pinopsida > Cupressales > Taxaceae > Taxus > Taxus wallichiana. The sequence goes on from CM031240.1 coordinate 1,018,003,858, forward strand.
AACATAAAATTAATCACAAGTTTATGATGTTCCGTATTACTTTAATAACTCAATTAAGAGTGACAAAATTAAGGGTTTTGTAAGTAGGGTTCAATGGAGTTTCTGTAATTTGAATCTTAATTAAGAACTAAATGGGTGTATATGACCTCTTAATGAGGTGTGTACATTGAGATGGGTAGTTCTATCAGATGTTGGCACATGCCAACTACAGAACTGTACCTTCATGAAGACTAGGGTCTTCACAAGGATACAGTGTTGCAGTTGCCATGTTGCAACACCCCTCAGCATTGGTTCATCTAAACCTAATCAAACTTGGACTTGATCTTAGTTTCTCTCTGGTTTAGATTAGGGATATGATTTAGCATAGAAGTGACTCACAATGACTTAGGGTAACTAGGCACATTCAATCGACTTAGGTCAATTGAGTATGTCTATATACCCTAGGTCATCATGCGAGTGGTTCCCTATACCAAATTATGTCACTAACTTGGTTAGGGTCAAACCTTGAACAAGTGAACTAATAGAAGTCAATGAAGACCATTCTAGATAACAGAGGAGTGGGGTGAAGGACATATTCGTTAGATGAGTATGTTGTCTAGGAATAGTAACATGAATAGTATGTTGGAAATCTTTGGCCAAAGTATCGCAAGTTGCTGGTTGCATTGTCCTATGTCACCTAGTTTAAGAAATGGGATTTTAGATGAATATTGGTAACAAATATTCAGATAGGTTTCTTATACATAACACTCAAATACCTAGAATAGGGTAATAGAACCAAGTATACTTAGTATACACTTAGTATTCAATACCTTAAGTTAACATGAGAGATCGGTTAGAAACCGAGTCATGAAATGAGAGATCGGTAGTTCACCAAGTCAAGTCATTTACAGATGCATATGGTTACTTGTTATGTGATTGATTGGCATGGAATGTGTGTTCTAAATTATGATTATTTAGAACAGAGAACATTATGTATTAAATTTTTTTCCCTTGTTTCTAAAGTCGTAAAATGGGAGCATTACATCTTGGTATCAGAGCTTAAGGTTGCAGCTCTTGGACCTATTATGTCCATAATATGATAAAAATAAATTTTTCTTGTTAACAGAAAATGGTTAGAACAAGAGGAAATGTTGTAAACAACCCACCACCAAGTGGATGGATAAAATTGATGAGATCCTTACTTCCCCGTTGGACATAAGAAATAGTTTAGCTTTACTTGAACAACAAGTAATGGGAAATGAGGAGGAAGAATGTTGGTAATAAAAATAAGCCACCTCATGTCGAAAATCCAATTTGGGAAATTTAGGTGTTAAAAATAATTTAAACCTACCTAATCAGCGTAAAATAAAAAGGCAAGGCTATCAACTGAATTCACTAATGATATAAAAAGGATAAGTCCACCTAATTTTAATGGCACCACATTAGGAGATGGATTTGAGAATTGGCTTAGTGAAATGGAGAAGTACTTTGTGATAAGTAACTTCTCAGAGGAAACAAAGGCAATATGGGGAGCATATCAACTTTCCCATAAAGCATCTTCATGGTGGGACAATCGTAAGGCTAAGTTAAACATTGATGAAACGAATATTACTTGGGATTAATTTAAAAGTTATTTTAGGAAATGATGGCTACCAAAACTTTATTATGATAAAAAAATGACTAAATTTCAAAACTTATCCCAAGGAAAATTAACTATAACAAAGTACTAGGAGTGGTTTAATAAACTCCTTAAGTATGTACCTCAGTATCAAATTGACGAGAAGTTCAGGATACAAAATTTATCATGGGACTGAATCCCATTATAGGTGGAGAGGTAGATGTTCACAACCCAACCACTATGGAAGGGGTTGTTGAAAAACCCATAGGATAGGAACAAAAATTGAAGGCAATTTATGCTCATAAAGAAGAATTCAAAAAGAAAGTTCCAAACTCCTCTTCATCATCTCTTGCACCTAAGAAAGGACCAAGGAAGAAGTTTTGTAAGAAAAACAAGTTTTCAACAGATAATAATAAGAAAATAAAAACAAATAAGCCTATGTTGCTAATGTACGAAATAACTTTGTCAAGAATAATAATAATGGACATAAGTCCTATGGAGGTCAGAATGATAACTTTAAGGATGGAAATAAATTTGAGCCTAAAAGGGACATGTAGGAGGTTATTACAATTGTGGAAAGGATCATTATGCAAATAAATGTCCTTTGAAAAAGGATGACCATAATTAGTAGCACAAGATACATGTTACAATAGTAGCTGACAAACAGGCTGAAAAGCAAGTCACACCCATAGAAGTTTCGGGTAAGTTATTTGGCATACCTGTAACTATTATTTTTGATATGGGAGCTACTAAATGTTTTATTTCTAGTAAATTAGCATCAAAATTAAAAAGAAAAGCTGGAAAAATGGATAAATCATGGGTTGTACATTATGGGAATAATGTTGTTCATATAATTAGTATGTGTCTTTTTGGGGTAGTCCTTGACTTACCTAGTTTTTCCACAGAAGTTGATCTTTATGTTTCTCCTTTGGGGTCTTATGATGTAATCATAGGTGTTAATTGGCTAGCTGAGCATAAAGAAAAAGTTGACTATTTTGAAAAACATATTAGTTGTTTAGATGACTTACAAAAAACAATAGACATTCAAGGTGTAAAACATGAAATTTCTGTTAGGAAGTTGTTAGCTATGCAACTTAAAAAGGCCAAAAATAAGGGTTATACCTTATATGCAGTAAAAATTCAGAATCTACTGAAGAAAATAGTGATTTCTTGGAACATTATCTACTTGTTATGAAACTTCAGTGATGTGTTTCTGGAAGAACTACCAGGTCTCCCACCCAAATGGGAATTTGAATTCATAATTGAAATCAAACCTAGAACCATGCTATTTCTAAGGCACCTTATAGGATGACTACTATTGAATTAGTAGAGCTTAAGGCACAATTACAAGAAATTTTTGTAAAGGTTTGATTAGACCGAGTGTCTCACCTTGGGGAGCACTAGTAATTTTTGTGAAAAATAAATATGGAACACTTAGATTATGTATTGATTACATAATGTTAAATAAGGCAACGATTAAGAATAGATATCCAATTCCTAGAATTGATGATTTGTTTGATCAAATGTGTGGTGCATCAGTATATTCTAAGATAGATCTTCGATCGGATATCATCGATTACTTAATTAGGGATGAGGATATCATGAGCATTTGAAGATAGTTTTAGAAATCTAGAGGAAGAGACAATTATTTGGTAAGTTATCTAAATGTTCTTTCTCTAAAAAGGAAGTTCACTATTTGGGTCATGTTATAAGAAAAGATGGAATAGTTGTAGATCCCTCTAAAATTATAGCTATAACTGAGTGGCCTAGTCGAAAGAATGTACATGAAGTTAGAAGCTTCATGGGTCTTGTTGGTTACTATAGGAAAGTTTTTAAATATTTCTCCAAAGTGGTGTGCAAATAACTTCATTATAGAAAAAGATAAGAAATTTATGTGGAATGAGAAATATGAGTTTGCATTTAAAACTTTGAAGGATTAGTTAACTTCACCACCTATTTTGGCTGTACTTGACCCTTATGGAGACTTTACTGTTGTAACAGATGCATCCGGGGAAGGTCTTGGAGGTATTCTGTTGCAAAAATATCATGTCATAGCTTACAAAAGTAGAAAAATCAAGTTACATGAGCTGAATTATGCTCCACATGATCTAGAGCTTGTTGCCATTGTACATGCACTTCAAGTATGGAGACATTATCTGCTTGGTAAACCTTTTGAACTAAAAACTGATCATCTTGGATTGAAGTATATTTTTACTCAACCAAATATGAATGCAAGACAATGAAGATGGTTAGAGTTTTTATCTCAATATGATTTTGACATAAGTTACATTAAAGGCAAGGAAAATAGGGTAGTTGATGCTCTAAGTCGTAGGAAGCACATTTATGCTCTTATAATGTTAAGAACTCAGTTTAAGGATGAGGTAAAAAGTGTTATGGAATCTGATTCTTATTTTCAACAAGTAAAAACAACACTTACTGAAGACCCAAATGATGTGAGATATAAGGGTTTTCACTTTGATAATGAAGGAATTTTACGGTTTGAAAACATGGTATACATACCTTTGCTAAATGATTTAAGAAAGAAATTATTAGCTGAATTTCACAATTCACCTTTTTTGGACACCCTGGTATTACAAAGATGCTTGCTAATATAAAACAACAATATTTCTAGAAAGGGATGAAAAAGGACGTGATTGAATTTGTGACACACTATTTAGAATGTCAACGAGTTAAAGCTGAACATATGCATCCAGCTAGTTTATTGTATCCTCACAGCATACCATAGTATAAATGGCAAGTAATAAGCATGGATTTTGTACAAGGGTTGCCTATGTCAAGAAATAAACATGATGTTATTTTAGTTGTTGTTGATAAATTAATAAAGGTAGCACATTTTATTAATAGTAATCTTAAGGATGATTCACTGTGTTAGTGAAAAGATTCATACATGATATTTTTAGATTACATGGAGTACCCGAATTGATCATATCGATAAAGATCCAAGAACGAATTCAAGATTTTGACAAACACTTAACGCATCTCTAGAACTAAGCTGAATTTCAGTTCTGTGTATCATCCAGAAATGGATGGATAGACTAAAAGAGTTAATCAAGTTTTAGAGGATATGCTATGAATGTATTGCATGGATCAACAATATAAATGGGAAGAGTACCTTCCATTAGTTGAGTTTGCATACAATAACACATATCACTCTCTAAAGATGGCACCTTTCAAAGCATTATACGAAGGAAATGTAGAACCCCTGTTAGTTGGGACAACATTGAGGATAGAGAGGTGGTTAGACCTGAAATCCTTATGGAAATGGAACAACAAGTTAAAATGATTCGTGAACACTTGAAAGAAGCAACAGATAGGAAAAAGAGTTATGCTGACTTGAAGCGGGTTGATAGGAAATTTGAACTTGGTGAGAAGGTATTTCTTCGGGTTAAACCGAAAAAGAGTTCTATAACTTTTGGAAAGGCTACCAAGTTATCACCTCGTTATGTGGGACCTTTTGAAATTGTTGAAGTAATCAACCCTATAGCTTATCGTTTAGCATTACCTCCTACTTTATCACGAATGCATGATGTTTTCCATATTTCTTTGCTTAAGAAATACATTTCAGATTTATCATGTGTTAAATTGGAATTACTTGCAGGTCTAAGACATAGGAATAATTATGGTTAAACCTATACGAGTGTTGGAAACTCACCAGTTGCACTTAAGAAATCATGAAATAAGTCAATGTAAGGTCCAGTGGGATCATTTTAATGAGGAAAGTGCAACTTGGGAAAATATGGAAGATATGAAAACTACTTTTCCATATTTGTTTGAACAAAATTGATTTTTTGACTGATAAAGTTTTAAGATTTTATTCTTTTTATGTCAAGTAAAATTGCTAGTTTTGGGTAGACATCACATTATTTAAAATGAACAACTACGTAAATGCTGATTTTGGAATTTTAAAATCCAGTTTTGTTTGGAACATATGAAAGAAGTATAATAATTTGATTTGTCCTTGATGCAAATTATGTAACTAAGTTAATCATCGGGACGATGATTCTTTTTAGGAGGGAAGTATGTAACATCTTTGGCAAACTGATAGCTTTCTCCTCCTTACACTGCAAGTGTTGATATGTGATTTTTCCTAAGAAGGTGTATTCTTTTGACTGTTGGGAATCATGCTTGCAAAGGGATAAATTATTGTCATTCATGGATTCATTTTGCTATGTTGTTGTTGCTTGGAAGTAAAATTATCCTTCCTTGGGCTCTGTAAAAGTTGTGAACCAGAATTTCTATTTGCATACTTATTTTAATAACAACAAAACCTTGGATCAATTCCATTGATCCAAGGTATGCTTTAGTTTCTTACCTATTCAGTTTGTTAAGTTGACATTCTGGAATGGAAGGTATTAAGAGAAATAAGTCTTTGTATGTTTACAATTTTTGAACCCTTCTTTTGAGGTCCTTGTTTTACATTTTCTGTGAAATACAAAATTGGATCCTCTAGTTAATTTCTTATGAAGTTGGTTGGCATAAGAAGGAAAAATACTTACTTCAGGACTATTAAGGTAAAACCTTAATCCTAGATCTTTAGGATCTATCCTAACTGGATTCTAACCTAAGGTAAACTAGACCTACCTTAGATCTATGTCTACACTAATCCTATTGCATCCTAATCTAAGTTGTATGTTTTACAAGTGTGGGATTTGGAAATAACCTAAGGTAATGAGAGGTCTATCTCTAACCTATTACCTAATACTAAACTACTATGGGGTATGGATTATCCTATGATGGAAAACTTACCTAAGGCAATGTTTAATGACCTAAGGTAAATAAATTTTAACTAGCCTAAGGTCAGATCCTAAACTAATGTAAGGTGAAAGGGGACCTAAGGGGTCACATGGAAAATGGGAGGTGGTGGTGATGGTTTCAATGGCATCAAAGAGATTTTATTTTTAAATTTATGGGACAAGGTACTACCAGTTATGGCAGAGGCATGAAGTTTGATGGAATGTCCATATGGCATCATCACTAAAGTTAGAGATGCATGCTTTAGTTAAGTTTGAGTTTTCCAATTCTAGATGGTGATGGCATGGAGATATAGGTGGGAGAATTGGATGCCAGTGCATTGATGAACATTGGTTCTAGTGATAAAACCACCTTGGAAACCATGTAAGTGGAATTATTGGAGGTTGTTTGGTCATTTAATCATGTCAATTTTTATTTGCATGGGGATATCTGGTTCTTCGAACCAGTAGTTCAATTTTCAATCTATTTCTATTTTTGGCTCATTTGGAATATTTTTGATCCAATGGAGGTATAAGAGGCATATGAGAAAGAATTTTTGGGTTGTTGACTTCATTTGGAGAAGAAGGAATTGTTGTTGAATTGTATTTTGATGAAAGCTGATTTGATAATGGGTGTTTGGATTTTCTATATTTGTGGATTCCAACTCATGTGGAAATAAGAATGAATGATTTATTTATTCTCTTACCCTTTCAGTTAAAACTTAGTTGTTTGAATCTTGTTCCTTTATGGAAACTCTATGATATTGGTTTCTTGGATACTTAGATTTTGGAATTAGCTTATTGAATATAACAATGTGCAAAGTTCCTCTTTTTGAACTTTAAATGTTGTTGGGTTTCTCTTTAAATATTTGAAAGACCGAACTAAAGGTTGGATGAATGAAGTTCTGTTATATTTAAGGATTTTTGATTTAATTTAGTACGAGATAATATTTAGTTCTATTCACATTAGCTCTTCTCGAGCTTGTAAGATGTCGGTCTTAGTGTTCTTATTCAGTTTCAAGTTAGATAATAATTTTTAGACTTTATCATATTGATTTGGGTAAACATCATAAGCTAACTTGCTCATATGAGTTGTTGAATCCTTACTGTTATGGTTCCGTGAAGATTTATTGAATGTATATTCAGATTTTTGGTTGACATATGTGACCTGGAACTAACCACTCGGTTCAATATGAAGGGTTTTCTAGATTCATCGGTTCTAGGATCTCTGAGTATGTGAAGGAATGAATGTCTTGTCAACTTAGTATATTTGTGTAGTTGAGTCTATCCATAGGGATGGGGTGAATGGATTTTAGTTTATCTATCATCTCTTAAGATGACTTGTGCACTTGTAGCTAAGTCATGTCATTCTTTGTGTTGCATCTTCTTTGAAATCGAATTCGGATGGATCTTTCTCTGTCCATTCAAAATATGTTTTCTCTCACCTCTGTGAGGATGCAAATGTGATTCTTTCTTACCAATTGTTGCACTATCGTCTTGAAGGAATGAATAGACTATGGTTCCTTGACTAAAACTTTAATGATTTGGAATGACTATTGAAGGTTGTTATTTTTCCAGTAAGATGTTTAGCAATTCTTGTTATTTCATCTCCTTCTTGATAAGGATAATGTACTACTGATACTATAATTGTGTCATGATGGGGAGCCTTATTTTGAGAACTGATTTATATACTACAGTAGTATATTTAGTTTAGCATCTTCTAGTGCATGGTTGTTTTTTTAAAATGAGTTAAAGGATGTTGTGATTGGGTCTATACCAGTCCTCTTATGACCTTCTCTACTTGGCATAGAATGTTATAATCCTCATCTAAACATGTTTGATTAAATCCTTGCTCTTCTATTCTCTGAGGTAAAGTTTTCATGCTATCTCCTTTGGAAATTGTAAGAGATTATGTGTTGCATTCTCTTTTCTGAGTTGTGAATTGATATTCAGTTTAACCAAATTGGAAGGGAAGTTCTAATTTGTTTTATCCCAGTTCATCCTTCCCTCTTCTATGTAAATATTGTTTATAGATTTAATAGGTCAGTTATATCACTTTCATGAATGCATTTGAGTAGTCATTGGTACTTCTTACTTATTCACTTGACTTATATTAAAGGAATCAATATTTGTAATAGTTGATTAATGTGAAATGTTATTTATTGAGTGAATACTTTCCTAATTCTAATGTTTTGCCTAACTTGAGAACTTAGGTTGTATCTTGGACTTTAAATTAGGATGTAGCATCTAAAATAGGAATTTCTTATTTTATGTTGTAGATGATTCATCCTAAAGCCTTTCATGAAGCTGGAATTAGCTTGGTTGTAGATGCCTTTTTATGAAATTTTGTAATATTGAGTTTGATAGTACTTGTTTCTTAAAGTAAATCTATTTTTGGAAAAATAATGGAGTTAGTTTCTATATTTCTAATTCAGATTGAATTATGTAAGAAATAATTACTACATGCCTTTATTGGAAGGAGATAAGTAATTTGGGTGAAACATTACTTATCTGATATAATGTTGTAGAGTGCAGATTATATCATTATATTTTCTTAATGTTAATCCAAGTTGATTAATTGTTCTTCTTTTATGGTTGTTGTTACTTATGATTTATTTATTTGCTTGGCCTTACTGTTTCATAAAAGAAGATTTGGTTTTGTGAAATAGTTAGTTCAAAGCATATCCTTTTAATGCTTAGTGCTTTTGATGCTTAGTTCAATGGTGAATTGTGATAGAAATTTTTGTAGATGGACTTTGTAAGTAATAAAGGAAGGAAATAACTTATATGATGTATTGGTTTCTTAAAGTCTAGATCTTTTATAGAGAAATCTGATTCATTATTGGAATGTATTGAAAGAAGAAATGTTGTATTATTTAATGATCTTGATGTTGTTTGACATTAAATATGTTTGAAATGCATGGTCCTGTAAAATATGTATTTTACCATGATGAATTGAAAAAGATTGAGAGTTACTTATACTTGTTATGTCATTCTCCTTATGTATTATATGAAGGAAATTTTGTAATCTTATTTACATTGTGCTCATTCTTATTTGAATGGATCCTTATTTTATTTATAAATAAATGAGTTGGATGGGAATTAGTTACAATATCCCTTATTTGAATGCAATTTATTAATTTGGCATGCATCGATGTTCTTTTATCTAATCATGCATGGTTTATTGAAAAGATGATAATAGAAGTGTAACTTAACTACCATGACTCGTGTAAGGGAAAAGGTATAATAAACCATATCACTTAACTAGAAAAAGGAAGGTTCACTCCCTTTAGAGAAATACCTCGATAGGTTTCAAAATAATGTTTGGTATATGAGATCACTAATCAATTAGACTTCATATCTATGAATTATAATTTAATGGAACATGTTTTGGATCCTAAATAGGATATGAATGGTTAAGTTATATAAATTAAATCTTATGATGGATGTTGTTTCTTTTTGATTAAATTCATGTAAGAAAAAATTTAATGAACATAAAAGTAATCATAAGTTTATGAAGTTCTGTATTACTTTAACAACTCAATTAAGGGTGAAAAACTTAAGGGTTGTTGTAAGTAGGGTTCAATGGAGTTTCTGTAATTTAAATCTTAATTAAGAAATAAATGGGTGTATATGAACTCTTAATGAGGTGTGTACGTCAAGATGGGTAGTTCTATCAGATGTTGGCACATGCCAACTGCAAAAATGTACCTTTGTGAAGACTAGGGTCTTCACGAGGATACAATGTTGTAGTTGACATGTTGCAACACCCCTCAGCATTGGTTCATCTAGACCTACTCAAACCTGGACTTGATCTTAGTTTCTCTCTAGGTCAGATTAGGGATATGATTTAGCATAGGAAGTGACTCACAATGACTTAGGGTAACTAGGAACATTCAATCGACTTAGGTCAATTGAGTATGTCTATATACCCTAGGTCATCGTGAGTGGTTCCCTATACCAAATTATGTCACTAACCTGGGTTAGGGTCAAACCTTGAACAAGTGAACTGACAAAAGTCAATGAAGACCATTCTAGATAATAGAGGAGTGTGGTGAAGGATGTATTCCGTTAGATGAGTATGCATCTAGGAATAGTAACATGAATAGTATGTTGGAAATCTTTGGCCAAAGTATCACAAGCTCTTGGGTTACGTTGTCCTACGTCACCTAGTTTAAGAAACGAGATTTCAGATGAATATTGGTAACAAATATTTAGATAGGTTTCTTATACATAACACTCAAATACCCAGAACAGGGTAATAGAACCAAGTATACTTAGTATACACTTAGTATTCAATACCTTAAGTTAACATGAGAGATCGGTTAGAAACCGAGTCATGAAATGAGAGATCAATAGTTCACCGAGTCATTTATAGCTGCATATGGTTTCCTATTATGTGATTGATTGACATGGAATGTGTGTTCTAAATTATGATTATTTAGAACAGAGAACATTATGTATTAAAAAAATTCCCTTGTTTCTAAAGTCTTAAAATGGGAATGTTATGTTTCCAAAAATCCATAATGACAAAAATAGAAAGAAAGTCATTTAAGTATCTTTTAGGGTCCAATTACCCATCATATAAGTTAAGTAAACTAAAAAATTTAGTTCCATCTATGTTACGATCATGAAATTCATCTCAAACATGATGTTACTGATTTAATCTACCTTGAGAAGTAGAATTTGAAATTGATTAGAAAATTTTGAAAAAAATCTTCACATGGAAGATCTCTGCATCTTGAAAATTCTCCAAGTCCCGAAGTCCAAAAATTCAGACTTCAGACTTCGGGGATTTTCCCTTTCGAGATTTAATTGAATTAAATTTGAAATTATGTTTTTCAAGTTCAAGTTTGAAACCCCAAAATTTTGAAATTTTAGACTTTCAAGCCTTTGAGTTTGGAGCTCTAGGTCGCGCTTTTTGGAAAATTTCTTTAGACTTCCGAATTCTAAAATTCTGAAACTCCAAAATTTTAGACTTTAGGATTTCATCTTTAGAACTCTCCCAATCATTTTTGAGTTAATTTTTTTAAGAATTCCAAAGTTGAAAGTTCAAAATTTTGGAATTTTGGGCTTTCGGGTTTCGAAACTCTCCTGATCATTTTCGAGTTAATTTCTTTTAGACTTCTGAAGTCCGAAATTCCAAAATTTTGGATTTTGGGATTTTGGGTTTCAGAACTCTTCTGTTCCATTCCACGATTTTCATCCCTTGATCTCTGAAGTCTAAAACTCTAAAATTATGAAATTTTAGAATTTCAGGATTTTGGGTTTCATAATTTCCGAGGCTCTCTGTGCATTTAATCCTTACCTACTTTTGTACTGATTGGAATTTCACCATTAATATCAAGTTTTTAATTTTTAAATCAAATTTTCACTTGACACTTTATTCGAAGACCCAATTTTTTTATTGTATCTTGTACTTTTGATGTCATTCTCAAGGTATTTTTATTTTGGTCATTTTATTTTTGGTTTAAGATATTTTTTTGTTTCCTCCTTGTTCATTTCTTTTGTTCCTCCTCTGCATACCTTGGAAAATGAAAAACTCATTTCCCACCATGTTTTCACGATTTGAGTTTCTACTAGGCATTCAAAGTTTTGCAAAGATCCTCTCGAGTTCTTCAATTTTCCCTCTTAACACCTCTTGTTTTTTAGAGTTTGGAGATTGGTGTTTTCAGAGAACTCTCTTTTTAAAATTTAGAGCTTTGTTTTTTAGAGTTATCTTATTTGGGAATTGTGCCATTTAGACTTCAAAGTTCTCTTTTCAAGATTTTGGAAGTTCCTGTTATCTCAATTTTAACCCCAGAAAAATTGGATCAAACACGACCTTGTGCAAGAAATAAATTAAAAAAATGGTTCCAACGAATGAGCCCATGCTTCAAATCCAATAGAAAGTAAGGAGGAACTCAAGAAGGCTCTACAATGGAGTAGAAGGGTTGAGGAAGGAGCAGAAAATGTCAAAGAAACTAGAAGCTCAAAGGAAAAAAATGGTGGAGGCTCGAAGTCTTGAGCTCTACAAATGACTCAAAATGAGCCCCAAAATTGGCTAAGTATGGAGGAGACAGTGGAAGATTCCAAGTGTCCAAATGACGCATCTCCAAAGGTTAAATCCAAAATTCAGTCCTCAAACAAGCACCAAGCCTCCACGCATCCAGAGCCCCAAAAGTTGCACCGGCTATTGAAAATTCTTCAACTCAGTGGAAGGTGCCAAGTGTCAAACAATGACACATTCAAAAGTGGGATCCTGAGTGGAGACTCAAACTTGCGCTAGCCCTCCACGTAGCTAATGGTCAAAAAAGGTCAAAAAGGAGAGTGGGCCCAAAATGACTAAGTATAAAGGTGCTAGCGAAAGCTGCCAAGTGTCCAAACGGTGCATCTCCAAAGGTAAATCCAAAAGTGGAGACCCAAACGAGTGCAGTCTTGCCACCTAGACCAAATTAAAAAAAGTGGGACAGAGCGGGCCCAAAATTGGTTAAGTATAGAGAACCAGCGGAAGCTCCACGTGTCTCATTGGTGCAATATAAAAAGGAAAGTTTGGAGGTAGTCCCCAAACGAGCGCGGGCTCGCCACGTGTCCCAGGTCCAAAAAAAGGATAGAGTCAGGGGTTGAATAGTCAAAGAAGAGGTAGGCTAGTGGAAGGATCCAAGTGTCAACATGACGTTGTTTCAAGAGTAAAATTTGGGGCGGGTTTCCAAACAAATGCCAGGCCTCCACGTATCTGTGGTGAGAATTTTAGCCCCGCCAAATATAAAGGCTTGGGTAAAATTCAAAGGAACACCGTGGAGCCCACAAAAGCCACCACATGTCAATCTAACATAATTTCAAAAGTGAAAGGAAGGGGCCTAATCTCCAAGGTGTGTGAGGCTACCACATGGACCCTAATATGGACAGCAGACTCTTTCAAATATTGTGCGCCCACATCTAAAACTTCAAATAGCCATATCTTTTGACTGGAGATTCAAATTTGGGTAGGAGAAGACTTTTTGGAAACATTTTGACACCCTCTATGCCATGGGAACATAAAATATCATTCTTAATAGGATTTAGTGGGTGAAAAATAAGAAAACATCTTCTAGGACATTAATACAGAGCCTGATTTCTCCAATTACTAGATCTGATTCGATTTGATCCACCGAGAAACTAGAATCGATAGATTGTGGGTAGATCCATAGTGGGAATTAAGGGATGTGGTTGAGATTTCAAAGTGGGATTCAATGCATATCTCAAGGTGGTTGAAGTAGGATTCAAATTTTTCCCTCCTCTCTCTCTTATTCTTCCTATATATTGTAAAGGAGGGGCATATTCAAAGGGTTGGTCATTATTTCTCCTCTGCCCCATCTCTCTTTCTTCCTTAGGGTAGAATGCAGAGTCTAAGCCTCCTCCCATGGCTCTGTAATGGATTTTCTTTCCTCTTTCCCACTGATAATGTACCATGTAAATTTTTGGAGCAATAGAATTTGTTTTCGTGATGCATCTGTCCATCCTTGGCTTATTTTGTTGTCTCTTCTTACCTCTCATCATTACATAGGGTATACTGTGCATATTTTGATGTTTTTGTAGTTTTGGGAGCTGTGCTTAATGGGTTTTGAAGTGGTGTTTGTGTGAAATCTATCTCTGGTCCGTGGTGCATTCTATCCACCCTCTCCTCTGCTCACCTCTCTCCACTTCAGGCAGTCGGGTCTGTGATCATCCACTTCCTTTTCTGGTGTATCACCACTTAGTGTAGGCTCTTTCACCCCCTCTCTCTCTCTCTTTGTCCCCTTGGAATGGTTAGATTAGGATAGAATAGGTTCTTCCTACATTGGAGTATCTTGTGGTAGGTAGATTAGGAAGTAAGAACCGACTTTCTTTAAAGGTCCATCTCAAGTTTTGCAAGTCCCAGCTTGAGAGATGGTCCCATGTTGTATAATCACATGCCCCATGAATGCAATGCCCCACTTCACATCTGGGCCATTCGAGGGTGCTGTGATTCTATACTAATCATAAGTTTTGGCATGCCGAGTTTGGGCAGGTAGGACGAGGTTCCTTACCACTTCATTTCATCAAGTAGATGTGTTCTTGGTGAGATTCATCCTTTTGAGGCACATGTAAGCACATCTGGTGACTCCATCTGGTCAATAACCCATCCTCTAAGTTGTAGACCTTTTCCATCCATTTCCACTCATTTTCATCCATTTCTTCTTCCATCTCTTTCATTTTCTCCCATTCCATGAAGTTGTGCAATCATGACTTCATTCCCTTCATGGAACTCACACTTGCAGAAAAAACAATGTAATCCACCTCCAATGCATTTCCCAACTCCTCCAAGATCAACATTATAATCAGATCCAGACCATTATGCTTACCCATATGAGTAGGGTCAAAGTTAGTTTGGCCATGGAGCTTATCAAGAACAAGGGAACACATACAATGGTGACAATTATGTGGAGAATGTTGGTTTGCTAGAGAAGATTCAAAAAATGGAGGCTGGCATGGTTCAGTCAAGGGCCATAGCACAAATGAAGGCATTCAAGATTGGTTGCAGGGCACCTTGTCCATGGGGAGGCCCTTTTCCAAGACATTACAACCCTCAGAGAAGCTTGACTTCATGGTTAAAGTGTTACCTCAACTTACATAGTGGATTGAGGACATTGAGGCTTATGAGAAAAGTGTGAGACAACCTTGTCAATGGGTAAGTCAATCACCAGCTCCTGTCCTTCATTTTCTCTTTCTCAAACTTTATCATTTCAGCATGATCAAGAGTCAAGCCCCTCATTTGCCTACCCCAGTGTTGATTTCATTTCTCCATCTCCTAGTCTTCCATCCCATTTCAATTCTTCTCCCCTTTTCCTTCCCAAGTAGTCATTCCCTCCAAATAAACAAGAAGTTCCACTTCCCTCCCCACCACAAACAATTGCAAAGCTGGTTGAACCCCAACCTATCACTCCTCTTGCTTTCCCAAGTCCATGTTGGGAAGAGACTCAAGAATCCAATCAAGGAAAACAACAAGAAGTGGAGCCCAATAGAGAAGAAATGATAGACAATCTAAAGAGTTGGGCTACTAAATTTGGGTTTACAAAGATCCCCTTGATGGTTAAGCCAATAGAGGAGGTCAGAGTTGAAGAGCTAGTGGTGGCTGAGGTTGAGTTTGTAGTAGAAGAAGAAAAAAACAACAAAAGAAGAAGATCAATAGTCTGTTTTCTCGAATGTAGTGTCCCTAATGGAATTTTGTCTAAAGAGGATGTTGATCTAATCCAAGCTACACAACCAGTTGAGGAGGAAGAACAATCAGCTCCAAGTCCCATTGAAGAGGAGCAGATGGGAGAGATCAAATTAGAGTTGAAGCCACTCAATGAAGAAAGCATCATTGAATATTTTTTTCTTTCATTTCAAGGGCTTGATTTGATTGATGAACCCATGATGGAGGAGGATCATATAATTTTTAGAGGCCCCAAGTGTGGAGTAGGCCATAGAAGAACCTTCATTTCTTCCTCCCACTTCATCCCTTCAAGATCTGATGTTGAAGAAGAGTTTGATCTTTCAAACTTCATGTTTGAGGATGAAGGGAACCATGGTGAGCTAGTTTAGATCAAGAGGACACCATGGAGGAGGTAGAGCACATACAACAGGACAACAAGGAGGAAGATTATTTGTCGACTTGGAGGATTGCTTTGATAGAGAGGAGCCTAAGGAAATTACATCATTTACTCCTCTATCACCCACCTTCCAAGCATATGAGCCTATGCTTCCATAAAGGAGGGCATTCAAGAACAACAGCCTATGCCTCACAACATCCCTCTGGAACCAAGGTTGGAAGATATGAGTCTTCCATGTTCTTCACAAGGAGAAGGAAGAGAAAAGGAAAGAGGATGTCATCATCCCTCTCACACCATCCATCCAAGAAGGTCCACAAAAAGACTCCATTTTTGGAGTTGAAATTTAGAGCAATGGGCACATCAAAGGATCAGACCATGCCCAATAGGTACTTGGCTTCATTGGAGCCAAGGGAGAAGCCAAAACCAGTCATGCCTACTTCAGGGCATGAGGATGAGTATCAAAGTACCAAGGGTCACCATCAACACCTCCAGGAGTCTAATGCAATCAACTTGAGGAGGTATTTTCCATTAATGTTGATACCTTGATGATTTGGGTGGAGGACCGGCTTATTGTCAGTTTTTCACTCATACAAGCAGCCTATATTTAGTGTCAAATCATTTGCATGGCTACCCCTTTTGAGAAAGGAAGCTACTTCTCCCTGCCTATAGTAGGATTTGTTTAAGCTTTTCTTTCTCTCTGGTTAGTGTAGGAGTAGGAGTAGACTTTGTTTTTCAGTAGAAGAAGTGCTTGTGCACACTTTGCATGTCTCATTTGAGGCATGTATGATTTTGTCTTTATACATAAGTTTTGTTCACATTTCTCTAGAGGTGCATGAGGCCAGGCCCTTCACTATTCATGGACAAAAGACCCATAGTTGCCTGTAATAGTTGCTAATTTCAAAATAAAACAAATTCATAACAACTAAAAAAACATTTTGAGGTAGATCCATTTCGAGGACAGAGGACAAGCTCAAGGTCGGCAAGAGAAATTTCAAGCTCATAATGGATTAGGGATCAAATTTTCAAAGCAAAAGGATCAATATCAGGCTATTATTCTTAACTCCATGCCCAATGGATGCTTCAAGGCTACTGGTCCCTTCATCTAGTAAGAAGATGTCCCTTGTGAGTTTCAATTTTTATCTCAAATTTTCCCCAAAAAAAATTGGATCAAACAAGACCCCCGTGTAGGAAAGAAATTAAAAAAAATGGTTTCGCGAATGGGCCCGTGCTTCAAATCCAACAAGAAAGTAAGGAGGAACTCAGGTAGGCTCTAAATGGAATAGGGGGTCAAGGTCGGGAAGGAGAAAAGAGATGGTGTCAAAGAAACAAGAATCTCAAAGGAAAAGAAATGAAAGAGGCTCAAAGTCTCTAGGCTCTGCAAATGATTCAAATGAGCCCCAAAATTGGCTAAGTATGGAGGAGAAAGGAAGTTGCCAAGTGTCCAAATGGCACATCTCCAAAGGTTAAATCCAAAAGGTAGTCCTCAAACAAGCGCTAAGCCTCCACGCATCCTAGAGCCCCAAAAGTTGCACCTAGCCGTTGAAAAGTCTTCGAATCAGCAGAAGGTGCCAAGTGTCCAAACGACGCACATTCAAAAGTGGGATCCTGAGTGGAGACTCAAACTTTCACAATCCCTCCATGTAGATAATGGTAAAAAGAGGTCAAAAAGGAGTGCGGGCCTAAAACAACTAAGTATAAAGGTGCTATGGAAGAAAAGATGCCAAGTGTCCAAATGACAATATCTAAAGGTAAATCCAAAAGCGAAGACTCAAACGAGCGCGGTCTCACCACATAGGCCAAATTACAAAAAGTGGGATAGATCAGGCCCAAAATTGGTTAATTATAGAGAACCAGCAGAAGCCTCCACGTGTCTCATTGGCATGGTTTCAAAAGGAAAGTATGGAGGTAGTCCCCAAACAAGCATGGGTTTTCACATGCATGTCCCAGTCAAAAAAAGGGACATAGTTGAGGGTTGAATAGTCAAAAGAGAGAGGAAGGATGGGGAAGGAGCCAAGTGTCAACATGATGTTGTTTCAAGAGTAAAATTTGGGGTGGGTTTCCAAACAAGCGCCAGGCCTCCACATGTCCAGGGTTAGACTTTAAGCCATGCCAAACATGAAGACTTGGGAAAAATTCAAAAGAACACTATGGAGCCCATGGAAGCTTCCACATGTCAATCGGTCCAATTTCAAGAAGTGAAAGGAAGGGGCCTAATCTCAAGGTGTGCATAAGGCTACCACATGGACCTGGTATGGATAGACTCTTTCAAATATTGCATGCCCTCATCTAGGAACTTCAAATAGCCATATATTTTGACTGGAGACTCAGATTTGGGCGAGGAAGACTTTTTGGAAACGTATCTCGACACCCTCTATGCCATGGGAACATAAAATATCATTCTTAAGAGGCTTTAGTGGGTGAAAAATAAAAAAATCTTCCAGGCCATTAATACATAGCCTGATTTCTCCAACTACTAGATCTGATTTGATTTGATATGCCAGGGAACTAGAATTGATAGATCATGGGGAGATTCATAGTGGGAGATTATTGAGGGATGGTGGTTGAGATTTCAAAGTAGGATTCAATGCATATCTCAAGGTGGTTGAAGCAAGATTCAAATTTTCCCTCCTCTCTCTCTTATTCTTCCTATATATTGTAAAGGAGGGGCATATTCAAATGGTTGGTCATTGTTTCTCCTCTTACCCCTCTCTCTCTTTCTTCCTTAGGGTAGAATGTGGAGTCTAAGCCTCCTCCCATGGCTCTGTAATGGATTTTCTTGCCTCTTTCCCAAATGACGATGTACTGTGTAACTTTTTGGAGCAATACAATCTATTTTGTGATGCATCTGTCCATCCTTGGCTTATTTTGTTGTCTCTTCTTACCTCTCATCATTATAGGGTATACTTTGCATATTCTGATGTTTGTTATAGGTTTTGGGAGATGTGCTTAATGGGTTTTGAAGTGGTGTTCGTGTGAAGTCTATCTCTAGTCCGTGGTGCATTCTTTCCACCCTCTCCTCTGCTCACCTCTCTCCACTTTAGGTAAGTCGGGTTTGTGATCATCCACTTCCTTTTCTGGTGTATCACCACTTAGTGTAGGCTCTTTCACCCTCTCTCTCTCTCTCGTCCCCTTGGAATGGTTATATTAGGATAGAATAGGTTCTACCTACACTAGAGTAGCTTGTGGCAGGTAGATTAGGAAGAAAGAACTGGATTTCTCCGGAGGTCCATCTCAAATTTTTGCAAGTCCCACAACTTGAGAGATGGTCCCATGTTGTGCAATCACACCGAATTCCCCACTTCACACCTAAGCCATTTGGGGTGTTGTGATTTTGCACTAACAGAGTTCTACTTGGGATTTTTATTTTTGGGATTTCAGACTTCTTTGTTTCAGAGGTTTGGACTTCGAGATTTTGGAAGTCTCTACTTCGGGTTGTAATTTTCAGGTTTTTGAAGGTTGGATATTTTTAGGTTTTTGGAACTTATAATTTTGGGTTTCTCAATTTGGGTTTTCGGAGGTTTCCACTTCGGGTTTTCTCGATTTCTCCACTTAGGGTTCTAATTTTTAGGTTTTGGAGGTTGGAGATTTTAGACTTATTTTCTTTGGCATTTTAGAATTTAGAATTTGATGTCTACTTCCACATCTAAGGGAAAGGAAAAGATGAAATATTCATTCCTCGAGTTGCCCCTCACTCTTGCTTATCTTCCGACTTGGGAAACATAGGGGACACCGACCTCGACAAATTGATTTTCCAGACTTCTGGGAAAGGGTGAAGGCCCAAAATAAGAAACCATGGATAAAATCCATATATGACAAGTGGGGTTATTCTTGTTATTGGTTTTCCCACATCCATGCATTACCTAGAAGTTATTTTGGCTGCAACAACCCACTACAATGAAGAATCTATGACAGTTAAAGATGCCGATGGAAAATTTGTGATCTGCTTGGACCCAGATTTCTTTGAATATTTTCTCAAACTCCTTGATGTTGAATATTATGCCACAATTTCACTAGAGTTAGTGGTGGAACATTGGGACAAAGAAGCGGAATTGTGCACGAAGGTCATGTTGAAAATTTATCTAGCCAAGAGTTTTTCCAAATTTCCAAAGACCATGTATCGGTCAGACTTCATTCAGGAGGTCAATGACATCATTGTGCTATGAGAAGAGTCTCAGGTATTCCCTCTATGAAGGAATTCTAGGAGTGGATGTTCTTATATATTGCTACCATAAAAAAGAATAAGGAATTTATCAGATGGGGGAGCATATCAGTAGCTCCATTTGCTATCAGTTGAGTAGAGTGCATTCTTCAAAGAGTTTCTATATGACATCCTTCTTGGTTTATGTTGTAGCTGCTATGGGAGATTTCATCGGGTTGAATACCAAGGGTATTCGAAGCACCTCTCAAATATATGATTTCGTCCTCAACCCACACTTTGGACGAGGGGAAAAAAATAGTTCCACAGATCAACGATGCCTTCTTTGTTGTTATTATCTACCGTTTCGATAAGGAGTTGTATAATTAGATAATTTATGATGAATCCTTTAAGGAAGTGCATGAGTGGGGAGATATCTACCTTCAATTCCCCACATTTACTTACATTGATTCCTAGCTTCGTAGGTGCTCTCAAAGAAGTCTGCCAAAATGTCCCATCGACAAATGGGTTCTACTAGAATTGGTTCAACAACTACTGGACTATCATAAGATCCAAAACAAATGAAACAAAGTGGGAGTTCAATTCCCTATTTCAATTGGTAGATACACTTACCCAAATATTTATAAGGATAAGAATGTGGATGTAGAAATGGTAGAGGTAACCTTGCAGACTTTTCATCCACGGACTAATTTTGACTATTGGGGTAAATTCAGTGAAACAGGTCGGTCCAGTTCCCATGTGCCCTAGTTGGAAGACATCTGGATTCATTTTCAAGATGAATTCATCATCCGATAGAGAGACTATGAAAGGATAACTTTGGATGAGGTTCGATAATTTGGAATAGCCGATGTCCCAAAAGACATGTAGGATGATGATGAGGTTTTGGATGAAGTGTATAAAAATAATAATATTTCCAATCAACCATTGCCATGGATTGATTGGTATGTGGAATAATGTTGCAACACAAAGGAGAGGGTGGGGCCCATTTTGTAGAGAACTTACAATTGGTTGGTTACCTTGGGAATCTCACCCAAGGGGTTAGAGCAACCTATAAATACAAAATCCCCATCAACCATGAGCCAATCACACCCAAAAAGGGAAAAGGTCGACCCAAAAGTCCCATACGCTTCTAAAAATATTTCATTTTTTGTTGGTAGCTCATCTCTCTCTAAGGATCCTGTTTCCAAAGCCATGTCTCCTACAGCACCCGTGACTGAAATAGTTAAAGTTAGTGATTCTCCAAGTGTCCCACAAGACCCATCATTACCTTTTCCTCTTCCTACATCAGTTCCTTCCACTTCTACAATCATTTCTTCTTTCTCATCTCCTTCCATGGCCCAAGTATTCTCATCCCTTCCAGTTCTCTCAGAGAAACTATTGGGTCACCCATTTCTTCTTCACTTCCCTTAACACTTCCATTTCCTTCCATCTCATCTCCTAACATCATTGTATCAACTCCTATGGCTGTCCTCACATCCACCCCATCCATTACTACCACTACCATTCAAATTCCAACTAATGTTGCTAGTACTCTTGTTGTGGCTAATGTTTCAGGTACTGAATCAACTATTCTATCTTCATCAGCATTAGCCATTCTAGAATGGTTGTTTTGGAAGACTCCAAAGCAAAAGAAGAAAGTGCCTCTAGGGGATGTAATAGATCTAAGCATATTGGAGCATACACCAAAGAGATAGGCCAAGAGGCCAAAGATTGTTTCAAGCCTAACAGTGAATCCATCTAGGGAATGAGTTGTAGAGGTTGCCACTCCCGTTGAGGGAAAAACTAAGGAAACAATTACAACTGCAGATTATCAGATTTCTAGATTCTCACTAGGAAAATCCACTCACGAAGGAGAAAAACAAGATGTACACACTACTCTTGGAAATCTGCTGGAAAAATATGATAAGGATAAAGCTTCTAAGGATGAGCTTAAGGCCAAGGTCGAGCAACTCACTACATTGCTATGAAAAGTAACAAAGCCAACTCCATCTACTAAAGTCTCAACTACTATGGCTATGACAATTTCATCTACCATTGATGATATTTCTTATCACGAGATCAAGAAGATAGGCCAAAAAGGGAGATTAGTAGATGGATGGATGGAATGTATACTGCAGAAGCTAATCCTTTAATTAAAGAAGTCTGTTGAGATATACAATGATTTGCAGGTTGGAAAACTACTATTTACAAAATGGATGAAGCTTTTTCGGAGGATAATAACAACCTAAATTTGAATTTGGCAACATGGAGTGAAATCGAGAGGAAGATTCAGATCTACTCCTCTAGGAGGATGTAATCGATGATGCTGCAAATTATTTCAAATATCAAAAGGCCATGGAATTCTTGTGTTAGGAGCTGTAATATTTAATTAAGAAGTTGGATGATAAATGAGTGGAAATTACAGATGCTTTGAATGACATATTAGAAGAATTTTATATTGTTAACTGTAAATTATTCAACGAAAACATCAATGCTCTTCGAGAGGAGCAGATCAAGAATAATTTTAGAGATTTGGTGAAGCATGACGATTAGGATACCAAAAATTTTGGTAGTGAATCTATTGACAAGTTATTTATTGGTGTGTCAAATCTTATATGTCCTCCACTCACACATGGAGGGTCATCTCACATGGGTTAGGTTTGCTTGTGTGTCATGCACTAGGGTTACTCAACACCCTATATATACCCTTTCATTTCTTATTTATGAGTATGCCAAGACACTGTAGTATTTCCTCTATGTGCAAGATTTATTTATGTTGAGCAAGTTATTCCATTGTTGATCGATCCTTGTGGTTACATTGGAGCTATCATGATTCCGTTTGAGTGTAACTACTTCATGGTGCATCATTTTTGATTCGATTCTCACAAACTATTTCATGGTATTAGCCTGCACGACTTTCCGTCACACAAAAAGATCAAACCGATAGTGGAGAGGGATCTCATTATGTTAAACATGATTCTATGCCAACAACCTCTCCTACGATGGAGCTGGGTATACACCCAATTAGGCCCAACAACATTAAGAGGCAATGACACCAGGGAATTTCTTGGGAGGTCATCCATCCTAGTACTACTATGGGGTTGACACACTTAATTTCCTCGGTATCGTGAGCTGAACGACTTGTCGTCACACCAAAAGCTCGAACTAATGGTGGAGAGGGATCTCATCATGTTAAATAGTTGCTATGCCAACACCCTCCCGCACGATGGAGCCGGGTATACACCCAATCAGGCCCAACAACATTAGGAGGTAGTGACACCAAGAATTTCTTGGGAGGTCACCCATCCTAGTAGTAACTCTAAGGTGGCGCACTTAACTAGCTAGTATCGTAGCCGAGATCGATAAATGTGCATTCATCATCTGATTTGTGATTACTCTTGGTTTCATTATTTTTACTCCTCGTGTAAGTTTTTTTGATTACTTGATTTTGGAATCTTACTAACATTTTTAACAAGCTATTCTTGAAAAGTTGTTTCAGTTTTTTTGTGTTCTTTGTGCATGTGCAGGTATATCCTTGAGTTTTAGGAGTTTTATAGCTACATTTAGCTAACTACAACTAAATTGGTAGATCAATTAAAATAGAGGTTATTTTTCTCGGCTTTTTTATTTTTATTAACTGAAAATTTTAAACTGATTTTTCTCGTGTTTGATTTGTGCTTTATTCAACTTGTTATGTTTGGCCCTGAACCGAGCCATTCCTTCTTCCCCCTAGTGTTGTTTTATCTCATGCGTGTTTTACTTCGCTCGTGTGTTCATTTTTTACTTGAGGCCGAGTCATTTTTTTCATCCTCTATGTGGTGTCCTTCCCTCGGCCATGGTTCATGCTCCCACTCCTTTAGCGACCCGCTCATGACCTCGCTCGAGTCCAAGGCTTCCCGCCTCGCTTCCTCACCCCCAAAATCTTGCACTCCCACCTCGGGATTCATCCTCGACCATGTGACAGGTCACCTACTCCCAACGGCTCCCTCCTCCCTGTCTTTAGCATCCTAAATGGCCTCCACAAAGCTCTCAGTGAGACCCACTTGAGATCCTCCCAACTCATGATCCTCCCAACTCAGGATCCTCCCACCTCCATAGGGATTTCAAACAAATGGTAAGCTTTTTAAAATCTATTTCTATTAATAGATCTTAATAGAAATTAGTTTCATTTGATTTAATAGATCTTAATAGATTCACGGTAAGTTTGTAAAAATTGGTGGGTCTAATTTTAAAGTGGGCATTTTAATTTATTTAAGGCAAGATTAACGGAAATTTTCAAATTGTAGTGGGAAACAATTTAAATTTGTTTTCTTTAAAAGGGAAATATATTTAAATAGTTAATTAGGATTTAATTTTAATTAGATCTTAATTAGTATTTCTTTATTAATCGTAATTAATTAGATTTAATTATATTAAATCTAGTTTTATTAATTACGAATCTAATTTATTTATCTTTTACGATTAGTAATAATTTAAATTGTCTTTTAAATTAACGTTAATTATCATTTTTAAAACTCCCATAGCTTTAAAATTAGCTAAATTGGATGTTTCAAAATGGTAATTTTTAGGCGTTAGTGTCGATTTTTTTACTAATCATGTGCTCAAGTGTAGTGACACTCTAAGCACCTATTTTCCTTCCGAGTGCTTTTCCGATGTTCGAAGATCATCAGGACTCATCTTGAGTTCATCTAAAACTTGTATTTACCCTTATTATTGCTTGTGACTAGTGAGCATATCCACCACAATTTGTAGCAAGGGGGTATCCTTTGTGACATGAGATGCTCTTTCTCACAACCAAGATTTGATTTTGCCTCCTTCCTAGTTTTTTTGCAATTGTGCTTGTACAAGTGTCACTTTGCTATGCTCCACAAAACACGATTGTGGTCTCCTCTCTTATGTGTTATTACACTGATTGCAAGGTGAGTTACCAACTATTTCAAGACACACACTAGACCCGATTGTATTCAACACACTAAACTATAAAGTGCCGAAAGTAGGGGGTTATTATATTGTCCTGGGTGGTTGTGATTCTTGAGTTTCTTTTCTACATTCCTTCTCTCTCTCTTCACTATGGATGCACTTTCAATTCCTTTTCTTACACCGTTCAACTTCTTCAAATGGAGATCAAAAATGATTATGAAACTAAGGGGTAAAGGGTTGTTCCGCATCACCATGGGAATTGAGACTGAACTAGATGACGACCCTAAAAAATCTAAGTGGTTAAACCTGTAGTGATGAAGCTTTAGGTCTTCTTTGCATGTCTATTTCTCCTGACTTTCTCTTCCACATTGAGTCATCTGAAACACCCAATTTTGTGTGGACAATATTGGATAAAATGTTTGGAAAACAAGATGACATGAGAGTGCATGAGTTTGAAAATGAACTACTAGGGTTAAATCCTAGTGATTTTGAAAACCTACAAGAATTCTTCTCTAAGTTTGTCCACACTAGATTGTTGTTAAAGGAATGTCAAGTAGAGAAGAAATATTCTCAACTGATCTTGTCAATTCTCTCTAAGTTAGGTCCCGAATATTTTGTCTTTGTGTCAAATTTTTACACTACAAAAGCTTCCTTGGGAAAGGATTGGAATATGCCCTCCTTTGACTATTTTTCATCCTAAATCATTTGAGAACAAGAAAAACTCATTCAAATGGGGTCTCTCAATTCCAAGTCACATGCCCTTGTAGCAAGTACTAGTAAAGAAAAGAATACTAAAAAGAAGAAAGAAAGAAAGGATCAACCTAAGAAGGAAACCAAGACCAAAACTAAATTTAACATGAACACTTTGACTTCTAAGCCTAGAGCACAGAAAGACAATTTTTTGTGTTCCTATTGCAAGAAGCCTAGTCATAAAGAGCATATGTGTATGAGAAAACAAATTGATCACCTTACTCATTTACTTGAGAAAAATCAAATAGGTGTTCTTGAGTCTATCAAACAAAATTCTCAAAGGCTGAGTCTTCTACTACAAAAGGGTCTAAATATGATAAGAAGAAAGGAAAGGCCCTTGTAGCCAAAGTTTCTCCTTCATTGACGTGGATTATAGATTACGGTGCCTCACACCACATGTATTCTTCACATGTTGATTTATTCAACATCGAGCCTTGTGGTATGTCCCAAATCATGATGGGTAATGACACGATAGTGTTAGTTTTGGTAGTGGATCAGTAGAGATGGATGGGGGAACATTCAACCAAGTGTTGAGTGTTCCTGATCTCTCTACCAATCTCCTATCGGTTTACCAAATTATTCACCTTGGTGAAGGAATATGAGTGGAATTTGGTCCTAACTTGTGATTATTCATGAGCTTAATGATGACACTATAGTGGTTGAGGGAAAGGTGGATCATTGTTCATGGTTATATACCTTTTCCCACTTTACTTTTGATTCTACGCCCACTTCCTTGCTCACTCATGTAAATGAGGTTAGTAAGCTATGGCATGAGTGTTTCAGACATCTAAATTATCACTACCTTGAACAATTGAGCCAAAATGAAATGGTCAATGGGTTACCCCATGTCAAGTTTTCTAAGGGTCTTTGTGAGGGTTGTACCCTTGGAAAGCATCTTGAAAAGAAATTTGGCAAAGGAAAAGCCTAGAGAGCTACTTGTCCCTTGGATCTTGTTCACAATGATATCTTTGGTCCATTTCGTCTCCTTCATTTATTAGAGCTCTTTATGTGCTCAACTTCATTGATGAATATTCATGATATACTTGGGTATATTTTATTAAGATTAAGTCTGAAGTCTTTGAAAATTTGTAGAACTTTAAGGCTCTTGTTGAGAAATAGGTAGAATGGTCTATCAAGGTTCTTGAACCAAAAATGGAGGTGAATATGTAAACAATAGGTTCATGGATATTTGTACTTCTAAAGGGATGTCTTTATAGCATATAGTTTCTTATATCCCTTTATAGAATGGAGTAAAGCAGAAAGAAAAACCATACTCTTAAGGAGATGACCACTTGTAGGATTCACTCAAGTATCTTCCTCCGTAGTATTAATGAGGTAGTGAATTGTGCTAATTACATTTAGAACCATGTTCCACATAAGGAAGTAAGAGGAATGACACCCTTTGAACCTTGTTTGGATGCAAGCATAATGTTGAGCACTTTCGAGTCTTCGAATCCAAGGCTAAGGCTCAAATTCCCAAGAAGAAATGCAAGGCATTGGAACCACAATCCAAACCTTGTATCTTTATAGGATATCCGATGGCGTGAAGGGATATCGATTTTGAATCCTAATTCTCATGAGCTTTATATTGAGAGAAGTGTTAAGTTTGATGAGTCTTCTTCGAATTATACTTCTCTACCTATTGAGGCTCTTCAACTTGCGATTCTCGATTCTAACCCATCAGATGATGATGTTGTTGAGAGTGCTCCTCTTATTGATCCTCCCAACCATCAGACCTTTGATTCTTCTAATTCTAAAAGTAGTGATGATGAGGACTATGTACCTTCTCACTCGAGTGACAAATCTTCGACTCGAGCCTAATCCTCCCGGTCCTCTTGGGCTAGGAAAAATTTGCAAAGTGCTTTGGAGATTTAGTTGGAGATACTTTGGATATGAGACATAATCGCTCAAATTTCATTGGACCCCACTCTTTATTTTCCTTTCTTCGATCCCAGAGTCTTTCCGGGAGGCTTATGGTATTCCTGAGTGGGATTTTACCATGGATGAGGAGTATTCCTCTCTCATGAAGAAAAATACTTGGGATCTCACCATTCTTCCAAAAGGAAGAAAAATCATTTAGTGTAAGTGGGTGTTCGAAAAAGTATGGAGTAGATGGAAATGTCAAAATTTTAAAGCGCTTTAGTAGCTAAGGTTTTCTCCTAGATATTTGGGGTTGATAATACTAAAACCTTTTCTCCATTACGAAGATGAATTATATTCGACCGATCTGTTACCATCCACAAAAATAGATGGAAAGTCCATCAAATGGATGTTAAGAGTGCCTTCCTTCATGGTGACCTAGAGGAAGAGATCTACATGGAACAACCTCTAGGTTATGTCCATGATCCCTCCCTTGTTTGTAAGTTAAATAAGTCTCTTTATGGCCTTAAACAAGCCCTCGGGCTTGGTATGCCAAGATGGACTCCTTTTTACTTACATCAGGGTTTACTAGGTGTCACTCTGATCCAAATGTTTATATTCTATGGAAAGATGACTCCATACTCATCCTTGTTCTCTATGTTGATGACTTATTGATCACAGGAAGCTCTTCCTATATAATTGATTCTATGAAGATTGCCTTGGCTAACATGTTTTCCATGATTGACTTACGATCCCGCTTCATTACTTTCATGGGATCCAAATTTCACAATTTGACTCAGGAATTGTGATTTCGCAACCTAAGTATGATCTTGACTTGCTTTCCATTTTCAAATGTCTAATTGCAAGTCTTCTCCTACTCCTTTTCTTTCGGGGTTAACTTGGTTTCTGATTTCTCTACTCCCTTAGTTAATGGTACCCTTTATCGACAGTTGGTGGGGAGCTTGATTTACTTGACTCACACTCGATCGGATTTATCTTATGTTGTTGGGATCATGTCCAGATTCATGCAGGATCCACATGAGCTGCATTGGAAAGCATCTAATTGGATCCTTCATTATGTTCGTGGCACCTATACTGATGGCATTCACTATTATGGAGGGATGGATATTGAATTGATTGGGTTAATAGTTTCTGATTGGGAGGATGACTTAGATCATCAGAAATATACCTCTGGCTACAGTTTCTCTCTTGGGTCAGGTCATGTTAGTTGGTCTAGCAAGAAGTAGAATGTAATTACGATATCTTCTATAGAGGTAGAATATAGAGGAGTAGTTAACGCTGCCACAGAGGTTATTTGGCTACAGGGTATTCTGGAAGAGTTTGGCATCCACTTTCGGTGGCCTACCATTATCTATTGTGATAACATGAGCACTATATCAATTTTCAGAAATCCAATTTAGCATCAATAGATGGAGCACATTGAGATCCATATGCACTTCATATGAGAGCTTATTCATGATGGTATCATCAACATTTAGTATATTCAGAAAACTGATCAGATTTCAGATATATTCACCAAGCCCTTCACTGAGGTGAAGTTTCTTCACTTGTGGTGGCTTCTTGGGGTGAGGTTTTATACAGCTGCTCATCTTCTTTAGGATATATAGTCCTTCCCTTCTTATTTCTTCTAGGAAGATGTTGTTTGTAAATGGGCACCATACTAGGCCTTTAGTTTCCGGGCCCCATTGACACATCTTTCTTAGTTGTTTAGGAGTTTTTTTTCTTTTGACTCATCATAGCCGCTACCCCAGACTTTGATGAAGGGGGGTGTTGGTGTGTGGGATATTATGTGTCCTCCAATCACATATGGAGGGTCATCTCACATGGGTTAGGTTTAGGGTTTTCTTGTGTGTCATGCACTAGGATTTCTCAGCACCCTATATGTACCCTTTCATTTATGATTTATGAGTATGCCAAGACACTCCACTTTCTTTCCTCTATGTGTAAGATTTATTTATGTTGAGCAATTTCTTCCATTTTTTATTGATTGTTGTGATTATGCTGGAGCTATCATGATTCCCTTTGAGTGCAACTAATTCGTGGTGCATCATTTCGATTCGTTTCTTCCAAAATCTTTTATTTTTTTATGCCAAAATTTCACAAGAAGATTGAAGAAAGTTTTGAATAAACTTAGAAGATTTCCAGCTAACATCACGAGGGAAATTGAGACAACATATATAGTGAATCACTATGCATATGGGCCAAGGGATGATTAAATTCAAGGAATCATTAAATGCTTCATCGAGTATAAACAAAAAATGGTTACATGGGAGGAAACACAAAAAAACCTACAGAAGAAGAAGGTATTGCAGAACCAAGCCAAAGATGAGCAGCCATGAAAGGATAGATCTAAGCTCTGGATCGGTTAGAGTTGCAGGGTTGACTGATTCAAACCCTTGCAAAAAATTTTCTATTTTCATGGGAGCATGTTCCCTTGAATTAATGACATTTATATTTTAGTAAAATGTTAGTTGAAGGCCCAAATGTAATGGCTCAGCCTAAAGAACTTATAAATAGTTAGGTATATGGAGTCATTTAAAAATGATATATAGATCATATTTTAGTGAAGTTTCTCTTCAAGCTTGGAAGAGTGCTTCAGAGATTTAAAACCTTTTAATTATATTTAGAGTGATATATTGTTTTGAAAACCTCATTTATTGTGCTAAATTTTTATTAGTATATGCTTTGTGAATGTATGATTCCTAT
Organism: Taxus wallichiana var. yunnanensis; assembly: GCA_018340775.1. Classification (NCBI taxonomy): domain Eukaryota; kingdom Viridiplantae; phylum Streptophyta; class Pinopsida; order Cupressales; family Taxaceae; genus Taxus; species Taxus wallichiana. Next base: position 1,018,034,170 of record CM031240.1, read on the forward strand.
AGTATAGATGATTAGCTTTCCTTTATTTCATAAAATCTTGTTTCATGCTATCGAAAAGTGATATAACCATCTTTTATGTTAGTTGTGGAAAGAGTGTTTTCCTTCTATTATTAAAATTTATGTTATCGTTAGCCATAATCAGTGAAATGAATGTTTGACATGTGCATGTGTTTTATCCTCGTGGTTAGTTAATTGTGTGTTCAATCAAATTTGATCTCTCTATTCTATATGATTCAAGTTTTAACAAAGGAACGTATGCTTCTGGTTTGTGGTATTCTATATCCTTTCTAAGTTACAATAGGTGAAGGTGATTAATGGTGTAAGCATCCAACTCATGTTAACCCTTCCCGAGATTAAAATGTTCCTTGATCAATGTTATCATAGGATTAGATATCCATTTTATAAAACTATGAATGTTAGGAAATAAGGGATAAAATATGTGGAATAATCCCTCACAAAATCGCAATAATAGAAACTAATATGTAGAAAATATTACAAATCTCAAATAAAAGTGCAGAATAAAATAACACAACACAAAGAGATAATATTTAACGTGGTTCACCCAATTTGGGCTACATCCACCAAGAATCACTTGCTTAGATTTTACTACAAGCCACCACTCTCTCAATACAATACTCTGATCTGTTTGGAGCTATGCTCAAAAACTCTACAAAATTCATAGATGAATTCAAAACACATCTGCAATGTTACATAATGCCTACCATATGCCAAAAACCATATAAATAGATAAATGCTTAAGAAGTTTTACAAAACCATAGGGTATCAAAACCATGGGCCAAAACCATCCCATAAACCTATGGGTCAAAAATATCACCCATATGAGAAAAGCACGTTTCCCATATATCAGGCACGTTTTAAGGCCAAAAAAATTGGGGCGCGCCCTGAACCCTCCTACTACTAGGGGCTACCACCCTGGACCCTCACTGGGCCCGGCCCAGCCTTGAACCCCATCGATATAACTATGAAAAGTGTACATTACTCTTAGTGTATAGTCTTCAACACTTTCTCACATGAAAATAGGCTTCACAACCTAACAAGGAGTAGTACAACACCTGTTTAGGAAGATGAAGTCATAATTCTTAAAGAGTTCACCTCAACCCAAGTCCCATAGCTCGAGAGGTGATCCCATGTGTCAAATCAACTAAAAAAATGCTTATAGTTTGGCCATTGAGAGGTGTAGTGATTTGGCGATAACATTTTTGGCACACTAGGTGAGACCGAGTTGGTGCTTCTCTTCTCATTTGCATAAGTTGAAGTACTTGATGACTTATATCTCTAGATTCCAAATATGCATCAATTATGTAAAGAATTTAGACAAGAGCTTCTTCAAAGCAAGGAAGTTATTAGCATATCAAACTTTCCTTGTCTCCTCCAAAGAGAAGAAGCAGAGGTGTTTCAACTCCACCAACTGTAACTTTATCTCATAGGGGTCATTCAACTCCTCCATATGGAAGGTTTCCTCCACCAAATAAAAATCAATCTCTTGTTTCTATGGTACGAAACCAAGTTTTTCCCCTTTTAATGCAATCAGTCCTCTTTTGTTGGCTCAATGTGACCCTATACTTGTTGCAACACTCAAAATTTTACCCTTTTACATAGGAGAAACTCATGTTACTCAAGTAGAACACATACTCGATGTAGCTAGCATTTTCACAGTACATAACATCATGGAGGATAATGTTATTGTAATTTTGACCACTTCCTTCAAGGGAAAATCACTTTAATGGTTTTGAGGGTTACATGTTGGTAGTATAACCACTTAGTATTTCACCGATTATTAGACATTTCTTTGAATATTGATGAAATAGATAGGGTAATGGGCGTAGAAGGAATACCTATTGAAATGTGGGTTGTTGGGTTGTTGCATGTGTATGACTTCGAATCCACATCTGATCGTGAGAGCTTCCTTTTGGTTGGGAGGAACTACCTGAAATGGAACACAAGACCACCAAATAAAGTTAAACAATATGCACAGTGAATTGCCTAGTGTGTGCTAGATTCAGGAAGTGTGATACTTCCTAGGCACGACGTCATCAGTCCATTATTTAAAATAATTTAATGCTGGTAATGAAGTAAATCTATTGTAATTGAAATGATTTAGGTATCTCATTAAAAAACAATAAGAAAGATCTAATCTAACAAAGCTAGGTTAAAATAAGATCCAAAGGTCAAGTAGTTGGTTCGTTCTCTGCAGTTCGATGAGAGGTCTCTGGACAAGTCACAGGTGATTAAGGGTGATGGATGAAGGTGTTGGTAAGAGGTTGAATGTTGTTGAGGATCACCAAACATTGGAAAGCTCCTGCATGGGCTACATGTGCATTCCCTTTTTCCTAGTTGGATCAAATTTGTGCTAGGTGATTGCTAGATGATTTCCTGGTGAATGTTGGATGTCTGTGCAAGAGAAAATGCTTGATCTCCTTCCTTGCATGTGTGTTCTCACGAAAACTTGTTCTTAAAAGAGATATCTCTCAGGGATCCACCAACCTTTTTCCAACCTCAAAAATAAGGTTGTTTTGGGGTTAAAAGGTGACCGACGGTGGTTCCGGCTTAACCGGCGATGGTTAGGGGTAACCGACATTGGTCAAGGTAGGATTTCTAGGTTTACTAAACTAGGCAGATCCCCTTGATTTTCTGGGATCTCATGTTGTTAACCCATGGATTAGGATGGAATCTTCTTGTAAGCATGTGGGAATGTGGTTAGAGGGAATGTAGGCATTGATTTTTAGGGTTTGGGTAAGTCTTAGTTAGTTATGAAACTTACTAAGAATAGGTCTTAGGGTGAGTTGGATTGATGAGGTGCCAGTGAGGGTGTAAGTGTGGGCATTATCTAAACTAAGATATTTAAATAATAAATATGGTGAGGATAATGAATTAATTTATTAAATTAATTCATTATCCTCACCATATTTATTATTTAAATATTAGTTTAGATGCCCACACTTACACCTCACCTGGGCACCTCATAAATTAAGATATCTTTAAATAATAAATATGGTGAGGATAATTAATTAATTTATTAAATTAATTAAATTAATATTAGTGGGGTGAAGGGGGCCATGACTAGGTGAATGTGATGAAGGTATTTATTTGTCGATGGACCAAAGGGGAGTGTGACCTAATTTTGGTGTCTACATTTTTCCCCTTTTTGTTGCGTAGCTTGTATTGGTAAGCGATTCTAACAAAAATAAGATGTGGTTTCCCCATGTGTGGGTGAAGGTGATCCCCCTCAAACCAGGAACTGACGAGGTAGAAGGCAAAATCGGTGAGTGGTTTGATAAAAGGTAAATGTGATGAAAAGGAAGGTGGGTAACAGGGGAAAAAAAGGAGCCATGTCTACTTAGGTAATCTAGGTAATGGGTCAAGGTCAAAGGTAGTAATGTCAAATGCACACACACATATAAACTACAGCACAATACTAGTTTGAAGAGTAGGAAAAATCTACATTGTCTAAGGTTGATAGGTTCATCCAAACAAGGTCGAAGTGATTCTAGTATCCAAGGTATAGGATATGGTCAGGAAGCACAACGTAGGTTAGGTGCAGGAACGTTTAGGTATGTTCCGGTACACCCAAGGTAGGGTCAGGATAAACGGTCATGGCAAAAAGAGGCAAGGTAAGGTCATTAGGTCAATCAACACAGGTAATAGTGCCGTAAGTTATAGTGAACACATGAGGTCAAGGGTCACTAGTGATGGTCCAGGTCCAAATATCTAGGTCACAACATGGGTAAGGCCAGGGTATGGGTAAAATAATGAGTCCCCAAAGGAGGAAAAAGGTAGGTAGTAAATGATGAGGTCAGGAGGGTGAGGTAAATAGTCAAGGTAATGGTTGGGTGAGGTAAATGGTTAGGGTAAAGGGTAGGTGTGGAAAAAAAAAAAGGAGGGATATGTAGGGTAATAGGTAAAATTTTAGGTTTTTTGCAAGAGAGGGTGACCCATGCCAATTAGGGGGTAACCAACACCCATATACTACAACCGACTAAGGTAAGGTAGGGCACGTGACCGATGTTGGTGAAGTTAAAACGGGCATCATTTAGGTCGGGGTTGTTATAAAAATAAAAAATCCATGTTTTTTTCATTCATTTATCATTTAGCAAATTGAGAAAATGAAAAAGAGAGAGAGAAAAGAGGGAAAAGTGTCCAGATGGAATGGAGTGTTGAGTTGGTGGTCTGAACGAAGGTGATTGGTTGGTGAGAGGTGGGTCCACAGGATTGGTGTGTGTGATGAAAATATTTATTTGTCGATGGACCAAAGGGGAGTGTGACCTAATTTTGGTGTCTACATATTGCCCCTTTTTGTTGCATAGCTTGTATTGGTATGAAAATGAGTTGGTAGGTTTTAGGCATGTTATGGGTTTAGGTTGTTAGGTGTGTGTGGTTTATAGGAAAATTGGTATAGGTGATGTTGATTGTGGAAAAATAAGAAGATTACTCCAAAGGTAAGTGTCGAGGACCAAGTCGTATAAGGTAATCAAAACATAAATAATGATGTTTAAAAGATAAGAGGAGGCAATAAAGCCACCTGATTGGTTAGGATCATACCGAGTAGATCATACCTTGGAGGAGGTGATGAACGTAAGACCCTAAAGACATTGCATGATTGATTGTTCTAAGGTGAAAAGTAGTCACATGATCACCAAATTTATTGGTTTCCAAGAGGTCCCTTGAGGCAGTAGGAAATGGGAGTGGGAATGGTGAGAAGGGTGAAAGGTAGTTAATTTTTATATGGTATGAGGTGGCATGATTTTTGGGCAAGAGAGCTGAGGTCACAATGGGCAAGTCCATGACTTAGAAATTTTCTATTTTGACTAGTATTTGAGATAAACCTGATCGATGTGGGAAGTATATGGGATGAAGAATGGTATTTGTGAAGATGATCAATGTAGAGAAGCTTCCACCTTTTTTAATAACTTTACATACATGTCCTTCAAGGAGTAGTCTATTTATGTAGTGATTCTTTGAGAGGAAGATGTCCTTTTAAGGGAGTCATCTTTTTGTTAGAAGTTTGACTCAAGGAGTTGGGTCCCATGTGAGGGATTTGAAGTCATGGACAAGACCAAGGTGAAGAATAGGACTCTTGTTCAAAAATCAGGGTGAAACGACCATGGGATCTCATCTAAAGGTGGATGAAAAGTATCCATGAGAATCATGCTATGTGCAACACCATGGTACACATATTCAAGAGAAGATAACATGTGACGGGTACTCACATGATTCTTGTTTAATCATTGGTGAGGTGTATGAAGTGGATAGCGCTCAAGGGATGAGCATGGAAAGAAGAAAAAGGTGAGGTAGGACTAAAAGTCAACAATAGAATGGTCAAATATGTAAGGTGTTAAGGGGTTTAGGTTTGGGTTTACCATCGAGTGAAGATAAACGATAAGCACCTGATCCATAAGTATGAGTCATGATGTATGGTCCAAGCCAATTAGGAGAAAATTTCCCCGTTTACTTTTTTCTACTTTGGTTACATGTTGATTTTATTTCAGGACAAGGTCACCAACTTAGAAGGTTCGTTCATGGACACGTTTTTCATAGGCATGTTTGATACATTTTTGGTAAACTTGAAGGTGATCAAGAGAATTAAGATGATTCATCTAATAACTCAAGTTGTGTTAAATGGTCCTAACGAAAGTCATCATCAGTGAGCATGTCATATAGAGAAATGTAGAGTGAGGGAATATGGACTTCAAGAGGTAGAACAACCTTTGTACCGTAGACTAGAGAAAAGGGTGTGGCGGTAGTGGAAGTGTGAATACTAGTGTGGTATGCCCAAATGGTAAAAGGAATGTGTGTATGCCAATCCTTCATGATATCGTTAACCACTTTCATGAGAATTTTGTTTAGGGTTTTGTTAATGGATTTGACTTGGTGTTGGTTTCAGGTAATAAGGTGATGAGAAACTTAGCTGAATGTCAAAGGTGTTGCAAATTTTTAAAAATGTTTTATTTTTGAATTGTTTTCCATTGTTAGTGATGAGGCGATGAGGAACACCAAAGTGACAAATGATGTGATGATTGATGAACTCACATATTTTCTTGGATTTTGTGGAGATGAGTGGTATGGCTTCCACCCATTTTATGTAGTATTTGGTAGAAGTATTGATCCATTAATGGTGCTAGGAAGAATGGGGTTGATCTCTCTAACAAGATCCAAACCCCATTAAGAGAAGGGCCAAAGGTCATGGGTGACCTGTAAGGCATGACTAGGTGTGTGATGAAGGTTGGAATGTTGTTGTAATTTTACACAACATTTGATGTAGTCATAAAAATCAAGGTTAAGGGTCGCCAAGAATAGCCTAGACAAAGAATACGTTAGCCATAGCAAGGCCCAAGTGACCTCCACATATGCCATCATGAACTTCCTTAATGGTATAAGGAATTTTAGAACTCGTGAGGCATCGTAAAAGAATACCATCAAAGCTACGCACTTATAGAGGAGGCCCCCATGATGACATAATGAGAGACATTTTTAAGGAAGGTGTGTTGTCCATTATGGGTGAGATTAGGGGTAAGATGGAGAGAGAAAGATAGTGGGAGTATTGTTTATACCAAAGGTCACTTGGATTGGGGATAATGGTTTTGATAGAGTAACATTCATGAGATAAATAATAAGGTGATTGGAGTCATTATATGGTGACAATGATTTTATAATCGGAAGGTGAAGCGTAGGTATTTGAGAAGACAAGAAAGCCATGGTATCTACAAATTTGTTGGTTGAACGAGGGATGGTTTGCAGGTGTAACGGTCAAAGGTGGTCAAAAGTATGTCTACATGATGTTTATACTTTTGAAGTATCTCATTATGACATTGGTATATACCATTGACTTTTTTATGACCAATTGGGAATCACCAAAGATGTTGATTGATTTGACATCTAGGGCATGGGCAGCTTAGAGACCTAATACGAGCGCTTCGTATATGGAAATGTTGTTTGTACAATCAAAATCTAGTTTGAAAGAAAAAGGCATGGGCTCACCATCAAGAAGAATGAGGATAATACCAGCCCCAACCCCACATTGACACTTGGAACCATCGAAGAAGAGTGTCATTTGATAGGCGGGTTTTTCCAAGGAAAGGGTAGCAATTGACTCATCTAGAAAGTCAAAATTAGAGGGTTGATCCCTAGTAATAGGTGCGTCGGCCAATTGGTCGGTGATAGCTTGGCCCTTGATGGAATTTTGATGAATGAATTTGAGGTCGATGTCAGCTAAAATCATAAGCCAATGTGTGGCATGTTGATTTTGATAAGGCTTGGAATACATAAAGTGTAAGGGCTCGGTGTGGGTCCCAACATAGGTTTTGTGGTTGAGTAGGTAATGGAGGAGTTTTGTGGCAAAAAAACTAAGGATAAGAAAAAAATTTTTTCGGGATGGGTGTATCGGGTTTCATAGTCAAAAGAGTATGGCTTATGTAATAAACCACCTAATCTCCCTATGTTGTTCATCGCGATGAGTGAGCATGGCTCCCAAGGAGTGATCTTTAGTTGAGATGCATAGGTAGAAAGGTTAATCATCTTTAGGTGGAATGAGTACGGGTAGTTGGAGAAGGTAATGTTTTAGGGCCTCAAAATATTTATGGCATTGATCATCCCATTTAAAGGAGACATCCTTCTTGAGTAGATGATGAAATGGTTGACACCGATCAGATAATTATGAAATGAAATGGCAAATAGACTGCAACTTTCCTTGTAGGCTATGGAGTTTCTAAGGTTAGTAGGTAGAGGCATTTCAAGAATGGCCTTGAATTTAGTAGGGTCAAATTCTATACCATAGAGGGAAATGATAAAACCCAAGAGTTTTCCGAGAGGACCGTGAAGATGCACTTTTAGGTCAAGGCAAACGTAATATTTAATGAGATAGTCAAAAATGGTTTTGAGGATGGCAAGGTGCTCGTGAGCATTGTTTAGATTTGGCTAGAGATCATCCATGTAATCTTCCAATATATGATGCACGATATCATGGAAGATGTAATTCATAGCCTACTGATATGTGGCACCAACATTTTTAAGGCCAAAAGGCATGACTCGGTAGTAGAAGGTCCCCCAAGGGGTGATGAATGTGGTTTTGTGTTGATCCTGGGAAAGTCGGATCTAGTTATAACTCGAGAAGCCATCCATTAGTGATAGCATCTCGTGACTAGTAGTAAGGTCAACCAATTAGTCAACTACTGTAAGGGAAAGTCATCTTTTGGGCATGATAGGTTGAGGTCATGGAAATCCATGCAAATGCAAAGTCCCCTATCACTTTAGTGATAGGGACAATGTTAGAAATCCAACGAGGATAATCAATGGGTAATATGAAGGAAATGGAAAGAAGGTGCTGAAGTTCTTCTTTGACAAGAAGGGAAATGTGAGGGTGTATTTTCCTCAGCTTTTGTTTGATGGGTTTGGCATTGGGAATGGTTATGATATTGTGGACCACTATGGTGGGGTCAATACGGGCATGTCTGTATAAGACCAAGAAAAAGTGTGGTTATGATCTTTGAGAAAAGAAGTGATGGCTTCCTGTTTAGCAACATCTAAAGATTGAATGATCTTTAGGATGTGTGGGTCATCTTGAGTATGAATGTTGATCTTGATAGTTGATTCATTCAACATGGTTTACATCTCAGAGGGTAACGATCGATGAATATATGAGTCTTCTACACCAAGGTAGGTGAGTATAGATTCATCATCCTAACATTGAATGACATTAATTAAAGGTGTATCATCATCGATCATTTCAGGATACAAGAAGGGAAGAGAGGAAGGAGCCTCACCCTCACGTTGATAAGTCAAAGGCCCTAAGGAAATGGTGTTTATGAAAAAAATAAATTACGAGGGATAGATTTTAGATCCATCGACTCCATCGTTGAAGGTGGTGATGAAGGTGGAGCGAGTGAAGAAGGTGGAGAAGGGTTGATGTCCTTGATGAGTTCAATGTGGGCCTATTTGGTAGGTGGTTCAGAAATTCAATACCACTACGGTCGTTATGTTTGTGGGTGGTACATGGAATAATAGTATGACGGCCTTGCTCATAAAAGCCAAAACCAAAACCCTTCCACGCACATCGGTGCAAGAAGGTGTGGGAAAAAGACGTTGGGAGAAAAATGAAAACGATTTGTGATGGTGGTTCAAGTGTGTAAGTGGTAGTATCAATTCCCCCATATGTGATACTAGTACGAAGATGAGGAGGACCATAAAAGAGGCATTCTCCTATGCGATGATCATAGCAAGGGTGTTGGTGAAGACTTCCATACTCTTGTGGAGTAAGGAATGTGTTGACACTATATAGGTGGTATTCCCCAGTGAGGCGTTGAAAAACACCTTCCAAGGGATTGGTGGTTGGTATGTGGGTAGTGGGAATAGATGATGTGTCGGAGGTTGATGCAAAGGTGGAGTTAACGGATTGGGAGACTGATGGGTTGGCCGTGGAGGTTGTGGTGGTAGTAGGAGTGGAAGAGGCATGTGCGGTGGAGGTGGCAACTGTACTGGTAAGCGGAGGCATAGGTGAAGTGGTAGGGGTCATGGAGGTAGACACCTTAATGGGTATGAGCACATCATTAGGTCGGTAAAGCATGTTGCATGTTTTAAAAGGTGATGGATCAGCTAGGATAGTGTAGGTGTGTCCCTCATGCTCAAACTTTACACAACGATGCAAAGTGGAAGGAACGCAACCCATGACATGAATCCAAGGTCTGCCAAGCAACATAGGTTATATTGAAATTCCCCCTCTAGGATGTAAAATAACTCTAGAATAGTGCGGGGCCCACACGAATGTGGAGGATGATGGTGTCTAATGTAGAGGTGATAGTGTTGTTGAATGAATGCAACATGACAAGATGTTTATGCATGCAATTATTGGGTATGCGTATTTGAGAAAATGCATGGGATGAAATGATGTTAATGATAGCACCCCCATCAATCATTACATGTCATACACATATATCATCGATGTGGATAGAGATGAAGAGGGTTGGGTCTGGGTCATCTGTTTGGTGCGGTGTGATCTCTTCCTCTGAGAAGCTAAGGGAGGCTATTTGGTGAGTAGGGTGAGGTGTGGATAAAGGTGGTAATTTGGTGAGAGAGGCTACATGATGGGGTGTGATAATGGAGGCTACGGGTGTAGGGTCATTGGGTAAAACCTCAATAGATTGAAGAACCTCCATGAGAGCTTGACGATGGGATTCCGAGGTTTGGATGAGGTCATATAAGGACATTTTGAGGGAGATTGGTGTAATTGTTTGAGCATGGTGCAATGTGTGACCCCATTAGAAATAGGGTATGTGGGTCTACGGATAGTAATCTTAGGTGTGGGTGCAGATGGTATGTTGGGTATAGGATTGGTTGGTGGGTTAGTTGCCTTTTCCTTACCTTTATCCTTTTGAGCATGGGTAGTAATGTGGATCATGTTGATCTAAGGGGAGTTAGAAAATGGAGAAGGTGTAGGGTGAGTGGTATAACGACATGATGGGAAAAACCTACTGGAGGAGAAAACCTTGTGAGGTGAGATGGGTGCAATGACATTTGGGTGATGGTGTGGTAAGTTCTCTGATGTGAACCATGTTAATTTCAAATCTTAGAGGTGGCTCTAGGAGCTATGTGGTGGTGGAGGTCATGGTTGTTGAGTGGGCATTGAGGGAAGGACTATGTGAATGGGTATGTTAGTGAAGCGGTTTCATCATTGAGAATTTCATCATCATCAAAGTTGGCTTCTAAAGGACACAATTGGATAAGGATGAATTTCAAAGCCTTGTAGTTCTCCACATCTTGCCCTGGCACATGATGGTAGGAAAAAATTTTAGTGTCATTAAACCCTTTTGGCTTGGGTTTGAGGGGGTCATAATTTTTGAGCGGCGGTAATGTGATCATAGAAGTCTCAAGGAGGTTGGTTAATATTTTGGCATAGGACCTCGCTAGTGGATCACAATAGGAAGTGAAAGTGGGTTTGGGTGTAGGTGTGGCTGATTGTTGAGGAATGGTCCTTGTAGGAGGGGGAGTGGGTTGAGCCATGGTTTTGGGTGTTGGAGTAGTCTTGGGTGTTAGTCATGTTTGTATGGGTAGGGGTATGGTAGATTAATGGGCAGGATGGTGTGTGGTTGATTTGACTACCTTATTAGAGGGTTGCAGATTTTTGTTTTTGGGTTGCACCTTCTTAGGTAAAGGTGATATGGGTGTATGAGATCTAGAGGGAAAAGAAGATGGGGAAGAGGGCGAGTTACCCATGGGGATAATGGAGGTGTTGTGAAGGTAGATGATGCAGGTCGAGCAAGGGGTGTGAGAGACAGAGACTGAAGTGTAGTGGGTAATGAAGAAGTTGCTGAGGTTATTAGAGGTATGGGTGGTAAAGATGCTGCAGGTGTAGGTGTAAGTCATGTCGGGCACTTGGGTAGGTTAGAGGTTTGCGAGGAAGGAGTGGGCTATTGTGTTTTTGGTTTATTGATGGGTGGAGGTTTCTTAACCGTGTTGGGAAGCTGAGGTCCTAAGATGGATGGGATAAGTGCAGGTGTGATTGGCATAGCCGGGGTATGAGTTCTATGGGTTTGGTTCTTTTTTGGGTTCAAGTAGGTGTGGTGTTGACTTTGGAGGATGTAGCTAAATCCAGTTTGATAGGTGGATGAGTAAGGCTGGTGGTTGGGGTGACCCCTAAGGTAGTAATAGGTTTAGTCGAGGAAGATGATGAAGGTGTAGGTTTGGATTTAGATGTATGTTGGGTTATGGGTAAGGGAGTATGTTGAGTGGTGCAGAGGGTTATGGAAGAAGTAGTGATAGAGGTGGTTGTGCTCAGTTCAACTGGTCAAAATATTTTTGGGTAGATAGTGGAAGTATCAACAAGTGACATCTGCATTTGTGTTGAAATAGGAAGCAGAAGACACCCCCATAATAAGGCTTTGTCCACATAATCTAAGTGATTAGCCAAATGTGAGAACGACACGTCTGTAGGTGATGTTGATGAGGACCCAATGGCTATTCCTGTAAAATGTGTCTTAGAGATGGGAAATTTGTTAGCTTCAGCTTCCGTGGGTAAGAGAGCTGAAAGTAGGTCTACAAGATCTTGGGTAGCTGATGGAGAATGCTCACCAAGAGGCAAAGGTATCTCAATTGGGTTTGTGATAGGTGGAGGAGATGATGGGTGCTCCTCTATAGGTGGAGGAGATGATGGGTGCTCCTCTGTAGGTGGAGGAGATGATGGGTGCTCCTCTATAGGTGGAGGAGATGATGGGTGCTCCTCTGTGGGTGGAGGAGGTAAACAAGTATCCTCCATGGAGTGAAGAAGTATTGTGGGTGTTGGTTCTCTAGGTGGAGAAGCCAAAGGTGAAATAGTCTCGATATTAGCGAAGGGCTCCTCCACGGGTGAGGAAGGAGGTGAAAGGTGTTCCTCTATGGGTGGAGGAATAGGTGAGGTAGGTTCTAATGTAGAAGGAGGATTTTAGGCTAGAATATCCTCTATGGAAGGAATATGGGGTAATTGGGAAGCAATAGGTGCGTCACTAAAAATAGCATGGACCTCACAGGTATGGCTATCATGAGTTGAGGTCTCACCGGTTTGATCAGACGAAGGGGAATGATTGGGAAAGGGTTTCTTGAAGATATGTAGGTTTTGATTGGTAGGTGTGTTAGGATTATCTATGATTAACTCACCTTTCTTGAGCATTTCTTGGATAATATTTTTGAAAGTGATGCAATTTTCATCACTATGACCCTTTACTCGATGATAGTTATAGAAGTCATGTTATTTATACCATGCGGGCATGGGGTGAGCAGGGTCAAAACTAGTGTGTGGTTTTATAGGTAGAAGGGTGATGGCCCTAGCTTTGATAAGATTTTCTAAGACAGAAGAGTAAGGCTCCCCAATTGGGGTGTATTTCCATTGTTCTCATCTGAATTGAAAAGTCTGGATGGGTGAGAGATTAGATGAGGGGGTAGCCTAATTTGATAGATGAGTTGGACTGGCTTTGAGTACCACTACGTTAGAAATACCCTTAGGTTTTGAATAATTGTTCTATGGTTTGGAAGAAGAAGGTATCATTCAATTGAATGCCAAATTCTTACTACATAATTGGATTTTCTTCTCTTCGATGGCCCGAATCTCTAGCTTTCATGCCATGGTGAATGATTCATCAAATGTTTGGAAGGTTTGGACCTGCAAGGTTGGTGAGATATGTCTAGCACAAGCCCGTGTGAATAGCTCGATGAGTTCTATTTGTGGCAGTTGGAAGGTGAGTTAATTGATCAGGCTATGCCAGTGAGCAAAAAAATCTGCGATAATTTCATCCTCACATCGACACGTGGAGTATAGGTTAGTCATGGTAACCTTCTTGATGATATTGATGGAGAAGTGATCTAAGAAGGCTTGGGCTACCTGATTAAATGAAAATATAGAGTGTCTAGGTAACCCACTATACCAATCTAACACAGGTCCAGTCAGAGACATGGGAAAGGTCCTTAAGAGAAAAGCATCATCGTGAGTGATTAGGTAACACCCATGTTTGAATGACTACAAATGCTATTATGGGTCTTCCTTACTATTGAAATGGTTGAATTTAGGCATCTCCCAATGCACGGGATATGGATGGATAGGAATGGATGGGTGGATAGGCTCATTACAAATCTCGTCATAGGTGAGAGTATTGTGGGAGCCAAAAACCGATGCCTCTAATGTTTGCATCTTTTCCATCATCAATTTGATTAGGTCATTGGTAGGTTGTGATGATTGGGTGCCTCCTATAGCATAAGAGGGTTGGTGTTGGGCATGTAATGGGGGTGGCATTCTAGTATATGGTGTTGCCATGTAGGTAGATTGAGAAGGAGGTAGTGAAATAGGGGGTATGTACCTGGAATGAATAATAGATGAAACATGAGGTTGTTGATAGTACATATATGGAGGTGGAAGGGTCGTGGTGACCCTAGTGGTAATGGGGGCTAACGATTGGGGAATAGAAAGGACCACATTTTGAAAGGGGGTAGGGGTCACCGACACTAGAGGTGGTAGTGTAGCTATGGGTATATGCGAGATAATAGGGGTGGATGAGGTTACGTTTTGGGTGGTTTTTGAAGGTATGGTGGATGTGGCAGGTGCAACGGATGTAGCGAGATGCTACGGCATAAAGCAAGTATAGGACCTAGTTGTAAAATGACTAGGGGTAAGGTAGATGTGGGCAACAAGGAGCCAACTAGGGCTGATACAAGAATGGGAGCGAGAGTCGGGGGATAGATATGGGCATGCCATATATCAACTAACCCAAGGCATCTCGAGAGGATGAGTGGGAAAGGTAAAACTACAAGGCGATAGGTTTTGGTCAAGGATTCGTGTGAACTCCTCATCTTCGATGATAGTGATAGGTTGGATAGGTTCCATAGCGGGTGATAAAATGGAAGGTGGTGAAGGGCTAGGTGGGAGTGGTTGACAACTAGCATGGAATACGAGGGTACTAGCTTGTCGACGCATCAAGTACCATGTGAACAGGTATTGATTAGGTTGGGCCGCTTTCTCCGTAAATGACACAAAAATAGTAGAATAGGTGAAATAGGTGGTAAAAAGTGGATTAGGTACCAAATTTTGGTTAGAAAGTGGCACGGGATAACCAATGCCGGTCGGTAAACCGATGCGGTTATGGGTAGGGGTAACCGTCACGTCCAATATGGGAAATGGACAATGAGTCAAAAACAACGTATAAGGTCAAATTTGATAGGTATGCCAAACCTGATGAGTTTTACAAGGTCAATGGGAATGATAGTAGTGACAGGGACTCTGAATAGTTGAAGAAGGTGAATAAATGTCCTTTTGGGCAGGTTAACCAAAATGATAGTGAACCGATGCCGATTGGGTATAATTGACGATAGTTAGAGGGTAACCAACGATGGTTCATTGGACCAACATTGATCGAGTGTGTAATAGAAACAGTTGATGAAAATAAAAGTGGTTGTGAATTAAAATTGATGTGGAATCAGACCCAAAATTCTAAGAATGATGAGAATATGGTCTAGGCACACTCAGATGAAGCTAGAATACACCAACTATGATGAGGAGTGTGTAAGGATGAACAAGAAATATGAAGAACGTGACCTCTCACCTCAAAATGCAAGCCAAGTAGAAACACTAAGAAAAATATGATCCTAAGAGTGATTTTTTGATTATGTTTGTTTAGCTTATGCTATTTAAGGACTGACACATGAACTGTAAAATAGATTTTTTTGGTGAGGATGGCTTCCTACAAAAAGGATATCTAAAAGGTGAGGTTTCAAGTATGTTATGGTGGGGGTAGGCTTCGCTCTGAAGTATGACTCAACAGAGCGTGCAAGTGAGGAGAGCACTTGTCAATCCTCATATTAGTGCGATAGTTGACATGCATTCCAGGAAAGATGTTGTTTAAGAATATGTATTTGTTTTGAATTTGTGCAATTTGGCAGAGAGAGAGAGAGAGAGAGAGATGTGCTTTCTATGATTCATTTTTAACCATCAGCTGGGAATGACTTCCAGCATATAGGTTTCCCTCAATTAATGTGAGCTAATGCAATAAATCAAAATGAAATGCAATGATTTTAAGCCCAAATCGAAATATGAAGTTTGATGACACAAATGGATGAATAGGAAGAGGGATGCTCTTTCACTAAAATGTAGAAAACAAGAAGAAATGATTATTTTTAAGTACACCAAAAGAAAGGTTTCTTTTAGAGCAAATAGAAAGAAAAAGAGGGTTACCAAGGAAGAAAATTAATGTGTATGCTTTTAAGAAGGGAAAAAACATACAAACTTTTCCTAGGAGTGAATAAAATGCAAGGAACCCGAATGGGTCCCATCGGGCATGCCAAAATGTTTCACGATTCTTAGATGTTTCTTTGAATATTGATGAAATAGATAGGGTAATGGGCATAGGAGGAATACATGTTGAAATGCTTGGTTGTTGGGTTGTTGCGCGCGTATGACTTTTGAATCCATAGCTAATCGTGAGAGCTTCCTTTTGGCTGGGAGGAACTACTTGAAATGGAACACAAGACCACCAAATAAAGTTAAACAATATGTGTAGTGAACTGCCTAGCGTGTGCTAGATCCAGGAAGTGTGATACTTCCTAGATGGTTGTCAATCCACTATTTAAAACAATTTAATGCTGGTAATGAAGTAAATCCTATTGTAATTGAAATGATTTAGGTATCTCATTAAAAACACAATAAGAAATATCTAATCTAACATGCTAGGTTAAAATAAGATCCGAAGGTCAAGTAGTTGGTTCTAGTTCTCTGTAGGTCTGACAGAGGTCTCAAGCAGGTCATAGGTGATTAAGGGTGATGGATTAAGGTGCTTGGTAAGAGGTTGAATGTTGTTGAGGATCACCAAACATTGGAAAGCTTCTGCATGGGCTGCATGTGCATTCCCTTTTTCTGGTTGGCTCAAATCATGCTTTAGGTGATTCTTTGGATGATTCGGGTGAATTGCTCGGATGTCGTGTAAGAGAAAATGTTTGATCTCCTTCCTTGCATGCGTGTTCTCACAGAAACTTGTTCTCAAAAGAGATATCTCTCAGGAATCTGCCAACCTTTTTCCAACCTCAAAAATAAGATTGTTTTGGGGATTAAAAGGTGATTGATGGTGGTTTAGCTTAACCGATGATGGCTAGGGGGTAGCATCATTCAAGGTGGGATTTCCTAGGTTTACTAAACTAGGCAGATCCCTTGATTTTCTGGGATCTCGTGTCACTAACCCACGGATTAGGATGGAAGCTTCCTATAAGCATGTGGGAATGTGGTTAGAGGGAATGTAGGCATTGATTTTTAGGGTTTGGGTAAGTCTTAGTTAGTTATGGAAACTTACTAAGAATAGGTCTTAAGGTGAGTTGGCTTGATGAGGTGTCTAGGTGAGGTGTAAGTGTGGGCATTATCTAAATTAAGATATTTAAATAATAAATATGGTGAGGATAATGAATTAATTTTATTAAATTAATTAAATTAATATTAGTGGGGTGAAGGGGGCCATGACTAGGTGAATGTGATGAAGGTATTTATTTGTCGATGGACCAAAGGGGAGTGTGACCTAATTTTGGTGTCTACACTTAGGACGAGTTAGGAGAGAATATCTCATAAATAGTTTAAAGACAAGAGTGATCACCTATCACTCTTAGAATAGTTCACTACCATAAAGAGAGATCTCTAGGAGTACATGAGTGATTTCAACTTGATTTCACTAGAACTTGGAATAGGATTCTGAGACTCATTAATCCTTCTCCAAATAATGCATTCTTGTACTATTTGTGAGCTTTGAATAACGATGTAGAAGTTATGATCAGATCTATGGGGGATACATTATCGATGCTTACGATATAGCCATAAATTTGGAAAATTTCTTAATTTAGGCTGGAAAGATAGCTCCTCGACCGCCAATGCCATTTTCTCCGGATCTTACAAATAATCAGTCTACCATTACTCCTATTCCAACAACCTCTAATCAACCAGCTCAATCTACCCTACCTCTTTAAATGATCTATTTGAAGTCAAATTTCTATTGCTAGACCTTTGGAAATGAGCTTGTAGTGATTAAGAGGCAACAATCCCAATATGCTCGACCATTCCAATCCCAATATCAAGCAAGTCATCCTCCTTTTCAAGGAAATAATCAGGCCTAGAACCAAGTCACTGGAAAATTCACAAGTGTTAAGCCTTTAAAATTCCAAAATGCTTCTACTACCGGTTCATCCAGAGACATAGTAGTAGTCCGAATAATCTCATTCAAGTTTATGAATGGTTTTATCCTTGTTCTCAGCCTCACAACCAAAATCTTTTCCCAAATGGAGTTTTAAGTCAGGCCCTTATGGTCCAAAGCATATCCACCCCACCTAAATCATCAATTGGACCATCCACCCAGGAGATCCAAGACCAACCTTCTGATGAAACTATGCTACTAAATTGGAAAACAAGATTTTTGTGGTTTGAATATTGATGCCTCTATTGTAGCATCAAACACACATTCCAAGAAGAGGGCAATAGATCCTCAATCTCCCAAAACTGATCAGGCATCTACTTCATAGCCTCAAACAAAAATATCAACTGATAAGGGTACATGAAAGAAATCACTAGAAGTATCCATGGATCAGTCTACAAAGAAGGGTGAAACTTCAAGTATCACAATGCCCAATAGGCATTTCCCAAAAGAAGACTCTAACGCCCAAAAAAGTATTAGCAAAGTTGGGGAAATTCCATTCAACATTGTGGAGAAAATGAAGAAGACCAATTTGAGTGTCACGATGTGGGATGCGCTCTCAATTCCTTCTCAGAGGAACTTGCTACGGGAGGCTTTGAATAGTTTTGGTAATACCGATAGATCATCATGTTGTGAATTAGTAATGGAAACCAGCCGTGTCAACCAGTAAATGAAAGTTTTTTCTAAAGCCAAAAACCTCCACTGTTTTATACTTATCATCGATCATTTGGTACACAATTGTATGATCGATTTTGGAGCCAGTAGTTCTGTGATGCCCAATAAAATTATAGATGTGTTAAGAATACCATATACTCCAATCTCAAAAGGAGTTGTCCAGTTAGAAGGTACTGTAGTCCAAACCATGGGAGTCATTAAAGGGCTTCAACTTACTATCCATGCATTTCCTAGCTTGGCATTCACACAAGACATATCTCATTATTGACCTCTTTCCCCTCTTTTCCATTTGTTTTTCACGTGATTTCACTACCAAGTCGGGTGGTTATTTGTCATCAGACTGGTCGCATATGATCCTTAGAACTAGGTACGGGATGAAGGGCACTATAAGAGCAGAACCTATTTATCACAATCATATGGAGCCATACATCGCTAAACCCATAAATGGGAATTATGCCATTTGTGACCCAGATGAGGAGGATGTAGATCATGAGCAAACTACTCTTATAGAGGAAGTTCCTGACATAGTGCTTGATGAGGTAAGTATTAATCACCAATATGACCCCTATGTTGATTTATTGGCGAAGATGAAGAATCTGGTTTGTTATTTTTGGAAGATCTTGAATTAGGTACATACTACATACACAAAGAAGGTACAATCGTACCTCGGTTGGTTTTAAACATCCCGAGTTCGAGGGACTATGGAAATTGTTCTTTGATGGTTTGAGGAGTAAAAATGGATCCAGTATAGGAGTTATGTTGATTTATCTCGGAAGGAGATAAATATTTCTCGTCCTTTTGGTTGCAGTTTAGTTATACTAATAATGTTTCGAATATGAGGCTCTCATACAAGGAATTCAACTGGCCCAAAAAAGAGGAATCCAAACCTTGACTATCTTTGGTGATAGTGAATTGGTTGTGCATCAAGTAACAACCTGTAGTGCATCAAAAAATGATCTATTGAGATCATATAAAAATTGGGTTTGGGACCTGATAGAAGATTTTGAAGCTTTTGGAATTCACAATTCCCAGAAAGAAAAATCAAGATGTTGATAGGCTTGCTACTATTGGCTCGCAGTATGATATACCTATGGACATTATGAAAGAAGGGAAACAAATGGTCAAAATGGTGGTCCATCCCATAGTACCAGATAACATAAGTAGTTGGTAGGTGTTTGATAGTGACCAAAAAATTTTCCTCTTCCTACAACAAGAAGCAGAGTTGCCGCCAAACACCGGATAATATTAAAAATCCTACAATGATCAAATTATATAGTTGAAAGGAAACAAGCTGCCAAAAGGCCTGGTTACACTTGAATCCATCTTCAATTTGGATGATTAGGCCAAATGACAGAGCATGAATATGGTGGTCAAGGAAGAGGATTTTGAAGAAGTCGAGGTGGCAAGCAAATTTTTTTAAAAACTTATAAGGTATGCTCGCTTAAGAGAAGAAATATTTCATTGAACTATGTCAATAATATCATGATATTTTCACATGGATTTATAAATATCGTGTGGTTTCGATCCTGGCCTAGATCCACACATCATTGAAAGTGGATCCAAATTCTAATATAGTTCGTCAAAAACATGGGCCAATTAATCCGAAAACTAAGCCGCTAATGAGAAAGGAGTTAACCAAGCTTATTGAGGCCTTCATAATTTCTCCCATCAAGCATTCCTCAAGGGTAGCCAACCTGGTTCCAATGAGGAAGAATAATGGAGAGATTTGGTTGTGTGTGGACTTCAGGGATTTGAACCGTGCCTTATTGAAAGATCACTACCATCTTCCATCAATGGAGAAAATCCTCCAAATAGTGGCAGGGGCTCAAAGGTTTTCTTTTCTTGATGGATATTCGGGATACAATCAGATTCTGGTCCAAGAATCTAATCAATTCAAAATGGCTTTCACTACTAAGTGGGGCACGTATGCTTATAACAAAATGTCATTTGGGTTGTCTAATGCAGGGGCTACTTTCCAAAGAGCCATGGACATGGCATTCAAAGGACTCATTAATGATATCATCTTAGTTTACCTTGATGATATAACTATGTATTCCAAACATGTTGAGGATCATATCACACATCTATAAAAAAATTCAAAGATGTAGAGAATTTGGGGTCTCACTAAATCCTAAGAAGTGCATTTTACAGTTCAAGAAGGAAAATTTTTGGGACATGTTGTTTCAAGTGGAAGGAATGTCTATTGACCCAGCTAGATTCATTCCATTATGTCCTTATCTCTTCCAAGTCACAAGAAAGGTCTCCAAAGTTTCTTGGGAACCATAAATTTCGTGCAGAGATTCATTCCTCAATTTACAACATTGGCTAAACTACTCACAACCATGCTGAAAAATAACATTCCATTCTCATGGAGAAAAGACAAGAGGGAGATATTTGAGGTGATCAAATGACCATTTCCCAAGCTCCCACATTGGTAAACCCTAGGTTCGACAAATATTTCATTCTCTATGCTTTCACAGGTCAAGAAAGTATTTTGGGGATTCTCACCCAAAGAAAATGAAAATTTGATGGAACAACCAATTTCCTTCTTCAGTCATTCTCTCAAAGAATACAAGCTCAAATATTCCTTCATTGAGAAATAAGTCTTTGCTAGTCATTCAAGCTCTGAAGAAGTTTAGGAGTTAGAAAAATTGAAAAAAGTCCAAAAAATTGGGTTCAGCTAGTGTATTGTGGCTAAGTCGGGGTTTTTGGCCCAGGCTACACACGAACACGTGGGATGTATGGAACATGAAATGCTGAAATAACCGATCATAAACGGATGTGGGTGAAGTGGTGGTCAATGGCCTTAGCGGCTCGGTCGACGACGATACATGGAGAACATGAGTTTGCCAAGGACCATATTTTGCCAAAAATTCCGACAAGAAGGAGACTTGCAGGTGGAGCAAAGATTTTTGTCCAGACAAACCATGACACAAGGACCCAAAATACCCGATATAGCCACATGCAAGGGAAAATAGTGCAAATTAGACCTGAACTTCAAATGGCCATAAATTTTGACCCCGAGCTCCGATTTTCACAAAATATGACTTTCTAGAATGAGCATGATGTCCAATTTTAATTTTGATGAGGGTAGATATATAAAAATAAAAGAAACATCTTCAGCTCCAATAAATTAAATGCTCAGTCCCATTAAATGACATAAATGCTTGGTAGACCCAAAATAGCTTCCCACACTCAGAAGGCCATAAATTTTGTATTTCTCAACAAAAATGCACAAAATTGGTACCATTGGAATCATGGTTCCAAGACCGATGCACATAAATTGAGAAATCCATAATTTGATGGAGAATAGATGGTGATGTTGCTAGAAAACATGCCCAGGTTTGGAACAATGTTTTATTTGGTAGTTAGGATGCATTCAATGGAGCATGGGCTGACATTTCTCACTGTAGTAAGTTATTGGACAATATGGGAGGCCTTTTGCAAGTGGTTAAAGGATAGATTTTGGGATTTTCATTTTCCTCTCTCTCTCTCTCTCTCTTCTTAGATTTCTATAAATTGGAGTGTTGGGCTCATTGTAAAAGGAAGTAGTTTTTGTGTACCAAAACTCTGTCAAATTTTTTTTGTAAAGACAATGTGCTTTAGGACCTTATAGTGGACTCCTTGCATGGTGATCTAGGCCCTTATCTTGTAATAGATTGGATTGTGTATATCAATGAAGCACTAAATATGAGTTTGTGGATGTATCTTCCCCTGTTATGTTTTTTCGCATTCTCCTTTCCCCTTCAATCTCATTGCATATATATTGTGTCTATTTATGTTGTTGCAAGGATTCATTTTATAGTGCATGTATCGAATATTGATGTAAATGCATTTTCTAGATTATGTAGAACTGATATCACCCCTTCTAGTATGTACTTTGCTTCTAACTTGCACACATTAGAAGACTATTCTTACACTCTCCTTTTCTGGTGTATCACCAATTTAGTGTATGATTTGTTTTCATGCACTCTCTCTCCTGTTCCCTGGAAGGTTAGATTAGGATTAGATAGTTTTTCCTGTATTAGAGTAGATTGTGGTAGGTATTTTAGGAGAAAGAACTTGCTTTCGCTAGAGGTCTATCTTAGGTAGCAAGTCCCACAACTTGGAGATAGTAATCATGTTATCCAATCACACCGTGATCTCAAACACACACACACACTTGTGCAAACCATAGGGTGTTGTGATATGATGATAACAATGAACAATAAGCATGTAGGGTGGATAAAAAAATTAATGGAGTATGACGTACACATTAAAGTCACTAAACTTGTCAGGGGAAAAGGGTTATGCCAGTAGTTAGTTGCAGACATGGAGACCAAGGATGTAGAAGATGCTACACTCCTAAACGCCGATGAAAGTGACTATCAAGTTGATTGGTTAACAAAGATGTAAAATTTCCTCCTCTTAGGGGCATATCCTTCAAATATGGATAAAGTCCAAAGATGTAATTTTTTCCTTCAGTCTATTCCATATGTCTCGATCAATAATGTTATTTTCCAAAAATACTTAAACGGTGTTCTTCTTCGTTATATCAAACCCGAGCTAGTAAGTAGAATTATGGAAGAATTCCATAATGTTTTTTCCAGAGGAATTACTCTACACGAACAACTACTACCAAGATTATGTGAGTAGGTTACTATTAGCCTAGATTTGTTCAAATATTCCCATCTCTAGGTGAGTAAATGTAAATAATATTCCTTGTTCATAGAAAAAACCTCGAACTTGTGACTCTCCCTCGCACCCCATTCAGGTAGATCAACCTTTTGTTCAATGGGGGTTAGATTTTATTGGGATGATCAACCCTCCTTCTAGTGATGACAGACACAAATGGGTTCTTACTACAACATATTATTTCACTCGATGGATAGAGGTAGCAGGCTTTAAAGGAAAGTAATGAAAAGGAGGTCCTTGATTTCTTGGAAAATATAATGACAAGGTTCGGAGTTCCGTTTACCATTATCTCCGATAATGCAATGGCCTTCCTTGGTTTAAATTTGAGTGAGTGGGTGGTTAAGAACGGGGTCTATCTCAAGAATTTGTCCAATTACTATCCATAGGGAAATGGGTTGGTTGAATCTAGTAACAAGAATCTCATAAGGATCATCAAATGGATGATGGAAGCTAACAAAAGGACCTGGCATACACAACTTAAGACTACCTTATGGGTGGATCGAATCACACCTAAAAATGTCGTTGGAAGTTCACCTTTTATGCTAGTATATGGGAGGGAGGAAAAGCTTCCACTCTCCTTGGAATTACCTTCTTTGGAGTTGGCTCATCAGCTCAAAGTTATGGAAAATGACTCCTTAACAGTGAGGTTTGTTGAACTCATGGAGCTAGAAGAAGTTCGAGATAAGGCTATGAAAAATTTAAGCCAACATCAGGCTCAAGTTAAGAAATCCTTTGAAAAGAAAGCTTCTGATAGGAATTTTCAAGAAGGAGATTTGGTTCTCAAGTGGGATGAAGACAAAGCCAAACTAGGCAGGCATGCCAAGTTTGATGCTCTCTTGGAGTGGACCATATATTATCTCAAGTTGCAAAGAGGTGAATTCATTTCATCTATCCAGACTCAATGGAGAATAACTACCCATTCACATGAATGGGATACATCTCAAAGATTTATTTTGAGATTGTCCCACCCTTGTACAATGTTTGTTTTTCTTTTCCTCCAAGTGCTTTGCACATTGTTTTGTTTTCTTTTTCTTTCTTTTTGGTTTTTTGGTGTCCTCTGAATGTAGTTTTCTTCCAAGACTCATTTTTCCCAATGGTTTGTATAAGGCTACGATCTAAAAGCTTAGCAAGAAATCATTCCCTAGAGGTCACCAAAAATGTTACTGATTTAATCTACCTTGAGAAATAGACTTTGAAATCAATCAGACAAATTTTGAAAAAAATCTTCACACAAAAGATCTCTACATCTTGAAAATTCTCCAAGTCCCAAAGTCAAAAATTCAGACTTTGGGGTTTTTCCTTTTGGGGTTTAATTGACTTAAATTTGAAATTGTGTTTTTCAAGTTTGAAGTCTGAAACCCCAAAATCCAAAATTTTAGACTTTCGGGCTTTCGGGTTTGAACTCTAGGTCATGCTTTTTGGAAAATTTCTTTCAAACTTCAGAAGTCCGAAAGTTTGAAATTTTAGAATTTCAAGCTTTTGGGTTTCAAAACTCTCCGATCATTTTCGAGTTAATTTCTTTTGGACTTCCTAAAGTCCAAAAGTCCAAAAGTCTGAAATTTTGGACTTTTGGGATTTTGGGTTTGGAACTCTCCGATCATTTTTGAGTTAATTTCTTTCAGAATTTTGAAGTCCAAAAGTCCAAAATTTCAAACTTTCAAGTTTTTGGGTTTTAGAACTCTCTCGATCATTTTTGAGTTAATTTATTTCAGACTTTTGAAGTCTAAAATCCTAAAAGTTTGAAATTCTAAAATTTCAGACTTTTGGGATTTCAGGTTTTAGAACTCTTTCGTGTCATTCCACAATTTTCATCCCTTGATCTCTGAAGTCCAAAACCCTAAAATTCCAAAATTTCAGAATTTTAGGCTTTCGGGTTTTAGACTTTAGAGCTCTTTGTGCATTTAATCCTTACCTACTTCCATACGGATTGGAATTTCACCATTAATATCAATTTTTTCTATTTAAATCACATTTTCACCTATCATTTTCACCTGACACTTTGCTCTTGATGACCTGATTTTTACTGTATCTTGTACTTTTTGACGTCATTCTCAAGGTATTTTTATTTTGGTCATTTTATTTTTGGTTTAAGATATTTTGTTTTGTTTCCTCCTTGTTCATTTCTTTTTTTCCTCCTCTGCATACCTTGGAAAATGACAAACTCATTGCCCACCATGTTTTCATGATTTGAGTTTCTACAGGCATTTAGAGTTTTGAAAAGATCCTCTCGAGTTCTTCAATTCACCCTCTCAGCACCTCTTGTTTTTTTAGAGTTTGGAGATTGGCATTTTCAGAGAACTTTCTTTTCGGAATTTAGAGCTTTGGTTGTTAGAGTTCTCTTATTTGGGAATTGTGCCATTTAGAATTTGGAGTTCTCTTTTTAGGATTTTAGAAGTTCTACTTGAGTTCTATTTTTTCGGGATTTCAGACTTCTCTGTTTTGAAGGTTTGGACTTTGGGATTTGAAAAGTCTCTACTGGTTCTAATTTTTAGGTTTTCAAAGGTTGGATATTTTTGGGTTTTCGTAAAGCTGTAATTTTAGAATTCTCCAATTGGGTTTTACGAGGTTTCCACTTTAGGTTTTTGGATTTCTCCACTTCACTTCTAATTTTGGGTTTTAGAGGTTGGAGATTTTTAGGTTTTTAGACTTCTCTTCTTTGGAATTTCAGAACTTAGAATTTGATGTCTACTTCCACATCCAAGGGAAAGGAAAAGATGAAATATTTGTTCCTCGAGGTTTCCCCTCACTCTTTCTTATCTTCCGACCTAGGAAACATAGGGGACACCGACCTCAGACAAATTGATTTTCTAGACTTTTGGGAAAGGGTGAAGGCCCCAAATAAGAAACCATGGATGCAAGCCATATATGATAGTGGGCTTGTTCTTGCGATGGTTTTCCCACGTCCATGCATTTCCCAGAATTTGTTTTGGCTACAGCAACCCACTACGATGAAGAATCTATGATAGTTAAAGATGTCGATAACAAAGTTGTGATCCGCTTAGACCCAAATTTCTTTGAATATTTTATCAAACTCCCTAGTGTTGAAGATTATGCCACAATTTCACCAAATTCAGTGGTGTAACATTTGGATAAAGAAGTGGAATTGGGCATGAAGGTCATGTCGAAAAGTTATTTGGCCAAGAGTTTTTCCAAATTTCCAAAGACCATGTATCGGTCAGACTTCATTCAGAGGTCAATGCCATCATTGTGCTATTGAGAAGAGTCTCAGGTCTTCCCTCTACAAAAATTGTAAGAGTGGATGTTCTTATATATCAGTACCATAAAATAATAAGAAGGAATTTATCAGATCAGGGGAGCATATCAGTAGCTCCATTTCCTATCAGTTGAGTAGAGTGCATTCTTCAAAGAGTTTCTATATGACATCCTTCTTGGTTTATGCCGTAGCTGCTATGGGAGATTTCACTGGGTTGAATACCAAGGGTATTAAAAGCACCTCTCAAATATATGATTTCTATCCTCAACTCACACTGGACGAGGGAAGAAAACACTTCCACAAGATCAATGATGCCTTCTTTATTGTTATTCTCTACCATTTCGACAAGGAGCTATATAATAAGAGGATTTTTATGAAGCCTTTAAGGAATTGCATGAGTGGGGATCTATCTACCTTCATTTCCCACATTTACTTACATTTAGATTCTTGGCTTTGTAGGTGCTCACAACAAGCTATCAAGATGTCCCACCAACAAATGGGTTCTACTAGAATTGGTTCGACAATTGTTGGACTACCATAAGATCCAGAACAAATGACACAAAGTGGGAGTTCAATTCCCTATTTCAATTAGTAGATACACTTGCCCAAATATTTACAAGGCTAAGAATGTGGATGCAAAAATGGCAGAGGTATCCATCCACAGACTAATTTTGACTATTGGGGTAAATTCAATAAAGCAGTGCATCTAGTTCCCATGTGCTCTAGTTGAAAGACATTTGGATTCATTTTTAGGATTAATTCATCATCTGATAGAGAGACTATGAAAGGCATGCAAGTTCATAAATTTGGAATAGTCGATGTCCCAAAATACATGTAGGGTGATGACGAGGTTTTGGATGAAGTGTATAAAAATAATAATATTGCCAATTAACCATTTCCATGGATTGATTGGTATGTGGAATAATGTTACAACACAAAGGAGAGGGTGGGGCCCATTCTATAGAGAACTTATAGTTGGTTGGTTACCTTGGGAATATCACCCAAGGGGTTAGAGAAACCTACAAATATAGAAGCCCCATCAACCATGAGCCAATCAACACCCACAAAAGGGAAAAGGTCGACCCAAAAGGCCCATACAGTTCCAAAAAATATTTCATTTGTTGTTGGTAGCTCATCTCTCTCTAAGGCTCCTGTTTCCAAAGCCATGTCTCCTACATCATGATAGAAATATTTGAATTTAGTGATTCTCTAAGTATCCCACTAGACACATCATTACCTTTTCATCTTCCTACATCAGTTCCTTCCACTTCTACAATCATTTCTTCTTTCCCATCTCCTTCCATGGCCCAAGTATTCTCATCCCTTCCTAGTTCTCTCAGCTAGAGAAACTATTGGGTCACCCATTTCTTCTTCACTTCCCTTAACACTTCCATTTCCTTTTGTCTCATCTCCTAACATCATTATATAAAATCCTATGGCCGTCCTCACATCCACCCCATCCATTACTACCACTACCATTCAAATTCCAACTAATGTTGTTGGTACTCTTGTTGTGGATAATGTTTCAGGTACTAAATCAACTATTTTATCTTCATTAGCATCACCATTCTAGAATGGTTGTTTTGGAAGACTCAAAAAAAAGAAGAAAATGCCTCTAGGGGATGTAATAGATCTAAGCATATTGGAGCATACACCAAAGAGATAGGCCAAGAGGCCAAAGATTGTTTCAATCCTGATAGTGAATCCATCTAGGGAATGATTTGTAGAGGTTTCCACTCCCATTGAGGGAAAAATAAGGAAACAAATACAATCGTAGATTAATGATTTTTAGATTCTCACTGGGAAAAGCCACTCACGAAGGAGAAAAACAATATATACACACTGCTCTTGGAAATCTTCTGGAAAAATATGTTATGGATAAAGATTCTAAGGATGAGATTAAGACCAAGGTCAAGAAGCTCACTGCACTACTATGGAAAGTAACAAAGCCAACTCCATCTACTGAAGTCTCAACTACTACAGCTATGACAGTTTCATCTACCATTGATGATATTTCTTATCATGAGATCAAGAAGATAGGCTAGAAAGGGAGATCAATAGATGGATGGATGGAACGTATACTGCAGGAAGCTAATCCTTTAATTAAAGAAGTTGTTGAGATATACAATGATTTGTAGGTTAGAAAAACTGCTATTTGTAAAATGGATGAAGCTTTTTTGGAGGACAATAACAACCTAAATTTGAATTTGGAAACATGGAGTGAGATCAGAGAGGAATATTCAGATCTACTCCTCTAGGAGGATGTAATCGATGATGCTGCAAAGTTGTTTGAATATCAAAAGGCCATGGAATTTTGGTGTCAAGTGCTGTAAGATTTAATTAAGAA
The DNA here is from genome assembly GCA_018340775.1 of Taxus wallichiana var. yunnanensis. Taxonomy (NCBI): domain Eukaryota; kingdom Viridiplantae; phylum Streptophyta; class Pinopsida; order Cupressales; family Taxaceae; genus Taxus; species Taxus wallichiana. Next base: position 1,018,062,770 of record CM031240.1, read on the forward strand.
GTTGGATGATAAACGAGTGGAAATTACAGATGCTTTGAATGACATATCAGAGGAATTTGATATTGTTAACTATAAATTCTTCAATGAAAACATTGATGCTCTTCCAGAGGAGCAGATCAAGAAGAATTTTAGAGATTTGGTGAAGCGTGATGATGAGGTTACCAAAAATTTTGGTAGTGAATCTATTGATAGGTTGGTTTTATGCCAAAATTTCACAGGAAGATTGAAGAAAGTTTTGAGTAAACTTAGAAGAGTTCCAGCTAAGATCACAAGGGAAATTGAGATAGCAGATGTAGTGAATCACTATGCATGTGGGCCAAGGGATGAGAAAATTCAAGGAATCATTAAACGCTTCATCAAGTATAAACATCAAATGGTTGTGTGGGAGGAAATAGAATAAAAACCTGTAGAAGAAGAAGGTGTTGTAGAACCAAGCCGAGGAGATGAGCGACCATGAAAGGAAAGATCCAAGCTTTGGATTGGTCAGAGTTGTAGGGTTGATTGAGTCAAACCCTTGCAAAAAAATTTTTTTTATGGGAGCATGTTCCCTTGAATTAAAGACATTTCTATTTTTAGTAAAATGTTAGTTGAAGGCCTAGCTATAATGTCTCAGCCTAAAGAACTTATAAACAGTTAGGTATATGGAGTCATTTAAAAAAAGATATATAGATCATGTTTTGGTGAAGTTTCTCTTCAATATCGAAAGAGTGCTTAGAGATTTAAAACCTTTTAATTATATTCATAGCAATATATTTCCTTGAAGAACCTGGTTTATTGTGTTAAATGGTAGATTAGTATATGCTTTGTGAATGTATGATTCCTTAGTATAGATGATTAGCTTTCCTTTATTTCAGATTATCTTGTTTCATGTTATGGAAAATTGATATAACCATCTTTTATGTCAGTTGTGGAAAGAGTGTTTTCCTTATGTTATTAAAAGTTATGTTATCGTTAGCCATAATAGTTAAATGAATATTTGACATGTGCATGTGTTTTATCCTCATGGTTAGTTAATTGTGTGTTTAATCAAATTTGATCTCTCTATTTTGTATGATTCAAGTTTTAACAAGGAACACATGCTTTGGTTTGTGGTATCATGTATTCTTTATAAGTTGCAATAGGTGAAGGTTATTAATGCTGCAAGCATCCTACTCACATTAACCATTCCTAAGATTAAAATTTTCCTTGATTTGGTGCATCACCATCCCTAGTATAGTTTCCTTTTTGCATAAATTTTTCCCTTAAACAATGACAATGTTATCATAGGACTAGATAGCCATTTTATGAAACTAGGAGTAGTACAACACTTAGTGTAGGAAGAGGAAGCCAACCTTCTCTGGAGGTTCACCTCAAGCCATACCCCACATCTTGAGAGGTGATCCCATGTGTCCCAATCACACCAAACGACCTACTTATAGTTTGGCCATTCGAGGGGTGCAATGATTTGGCGACAACACATTATCACATTAAAATTGCAACCAACTTTTAAAGTAAAGAATTAATAAAAATTCATGATTTCATTCAATCCTCAAAGTATCTGGATTAATCCATCAAGCTAAGATTTCCCCATTAATGCTAATGAAAATTCCTACCACCAATCCATAAGAGGTTATCATTAAAGAAAGAATAACTTGGCATGAACCGAATACATGCATGATAATTTTCTACAGGAGGGTTACTCTATTCTTATATCAAGATGATTCAGAACAAAAAATAAAGAACTCAAAAGATTCTCTTTGAAACATATCGAAACAAAGGACTTAAACCAATTGATCAACACAATTCCATTCAACCAAGTCAATAGAAAGAGTCATACCAGACCATGAATTTCAAAAGATCAAGCTACAATTGAATTCACTAATCAACTCACGTATCAATCACTTACATGATAGTAATAACGAACAACATAAAAGATCAAATGGATGCAGTATGACCTTCACCTAGTAAAGTTAAGGGTTCCAAACTAAAGTATTATAACTCCCTTAACAACATTCACAGCAAAATTCACAACTCCTAGTTCAATAAAAACCAACCTAAAATATGAGCACAGTCTCCAATGAGACATTTTTGCAAGAGGAAACAATTCAATAAAGGATAAGTTCTAATTACCAAGAATACATCCTCATGGGTTCAAATTGTTGACCCAATATCCACAAAATCTCCAAATTTTAAACAAGATTCATATACAAAAAAATGATATCCAACCCAGGAAACTCATTATCTAACTGAGCTCAAGAGACCCTCTAAATTTACAAGAAAGGAGTTACAATCAACAATACCTAGGATGAACAATGCCCAAAATAAATCTAGGTTCAAGACAACCTGAGATGGGTGCATCAAAACAAAATACTACTAAAAGAAGAGACATTAAACTTTATCAATTACCCATTTCCATTATGCAAACAAGAAGAATTCAAGATATCCCTTCTACAAGTACCCAGAATGGGTCTAAACTTATTTCATCGATTTGTAAACCAAAAGAGAGGTAATATTGTTGAGCAACAAGAAAAGTCAGACAATGAAGACTACTTGTTCACTACTCAATCAAGTGAACCATCCATTCATCTAGCGATGTTTGGTATGTTGATTTGGGGTCCACTCGACACATGACCGGCCATAGAGACTGGTTTATTTCAATGAGGGACACACCATCAAAAAATCATGTTTCATTGGGAGATGATTCTTCATATACAATTCGGGGATTGGGAACATTTCTCTACCCCTTGGTTCACGTAACTGCAAACTATCAGATGTCTTATATGTCCCTAGGTTGATAAAGAATTTTCTTTCAGTTAGTCAACTCCTTGATCACAACCTAAAAATTGACTTTGATAGTCATTCCGGTAAGAAAACATGTTTAATTTGAGATAAATCATGAGGCTCGAAAATAGTTGTAAAAGCCTCCAATGTGGGACACATGTTCCAACTTGATTTTGTTCAATCAAAGTGGCTAAGAACTCAAGAAATTTTGGCATCAAAGACTTGGTCATGTAAGTTTCAAGTATCTCAAGACACTTCACCAACATAATATGGTACATGGGCTACCATCTCTTCAGAAGGATATAGACAAGTGTCCTCACTGTCTAGTAGGAAAAAAACACAGAGCTTCATTCTAGAAGAGTACATATCAAGCTCATGGTAAGCTTGATCTAGTTCATACCGATCTTTGTGGTCTGATGCAACCAAGTCATTCTGGATTTTAGTACTTCATGCTATGTGTTGATGACTATTCAAGGAAAATGTGGATTTTTTTCTTCACAAGAAAAGTGAATCTTTTGAAACTTTCAAGAAGTTTAAAGTAGTAGTTGAGAATGAAACTGGTCATCACATCATAACTCTCCATTAGATCAAGGGGGAATTCACCAGTAATGAGTTCAAAGACTACCTACAAACTCACGAGATTCATCAACAAATTCCTCCTCCACACACACCACAAAAAAATGGTGTTGTTGAGAGAAGAAATCATACTATCATGGAAATGGTGCGATGCATGATCGATGACTCTAGACTTGCAAAGACATTCTAGGTAGAAGCAACAAAAAAATAGTGTATTTGTTGAATAGAGTGCCCATAGTTGCTCTTGATGGAGTAACACCACAAGAAGCATGGTCAAAGTGGAAACCATCTATTGCACACCTTAGAGTATTCGGGTGCAAAGAAAGCATGCACATACCCAAGAAAATAGAAATAAATTGGACATGAAGTCATAGAAACTCATCTTCATTGGGTATAGTGAAGAGACTCTTGGGTATAGATTAATGGATCCTAAGACCAAAAAGTCTACACCAGCAGAGATGTTGAGTTTTTTGAGAAGAAGGAAGCAGAGTCTCCTCCTCTAGACTCACCAGATGTAGATTTTTCACTAGTTGTAAAAATTGAAGCTGATGTTCCCACAGATGATGAAAGTGAAGATGGGGATGATGGTGTTGATCAGATAGAACCACGACCCATGGGAACAGTTTAGCGTATGCCTAAGTGGTGTACTAGCACATTACAAGATGTAAGAATGGATGCTCCACCAAATACATCCACCCATGGACCACAGACTTGTAGTAAAGAAAGAGAAGAAGTTAAATTTTCTTTGATGAGTAGAGTTATTGAATCTAATGAGCCCTCTATAGTCCAGGAAGCCCTATAGTCAAAATATTGGAAAGATGCCATGGATTCTGAATATCAATCAATGATGAAGAATAACACTTGGTAGCTTGTCAATCTTCCACCAAGAAAGAAACCCATTGGATGTAGATGGATATTTAAAACAAAGTAAAAATAGATGGGACAATGGAAAGTATAAAGTGAGACTAGTAGCAAAGGGGTATGCATAAAAAGAAGGCATAGACTATGAGGAGACATTTTCTCCCATAGCTAAGATCAAAACAATCAAAATGATCTTTTCTCTAGCTACATAGTTTGGCTGGAAAGTCCACCAGATGGACGTAAAAAGTGCCTTCCTAAATGGATATTTACAAGAAGAAGTCTACATGACTCAACCTAAGGGATATGTAGTACTGGTCAAGAAGAAAAGGTATGCAGACTTAGAAATATACATATGGCCTTAAACAGGAACCCTGGGGATGGTACATCAAGATTGATGAGCATCTTGTACAACATGGATTTTTAGAAATCCATATGATCCCAATATTTACCTCAAAAGCAAGGGGAGAGATTGTGATTGTTGTTGTCTATGTCAATGATCTAGTCATCACTGGCAATTCAGTGAAGATGATCGATGTAACAAAGAAAGATCTTAATCGATCATTTGACATGACAGATCTTGGGCTAATGCATTATTGTCTTGGATTGGAAGTATGGTAGAAAGAGAATCACATATTTGTTTCTCAGATGAAATATACCAAGACAACGCTCAAGAAATTTAGGATGATGGATTGCACACCAATTACTACACCTATGGAGAATAGATTACAATTATCTCATTCAGATCCATCTCCTAAGGTAAATGCCACTCTTTATCGGCAGTTGATTGGGAGTCTCATTTACCTAACCTACACTAGACTAGATATTAGATTTGTAGTGAGCTATCTATCCAGGTTCATGCAGGAACCCAAAGTTTTTCATTGGAAAGTAGCAAGGCACATTTTGAGATATCTCAAAGGATTAGTGGATCTTGGTCTAGAATACAAGAAGAATGAAAAATTCTTCTTAACTGGATATTCAGATTTAGATCATGTAGGTAACATTGATGATAGAAAATCCACTTCTGGATTTGTATTCTTTATGGGATCTGGACCAATATCATGGGGAAGCAAGAAACAACACTTTATTTCTCACTCTTCCACAAAAGCCAAGTATCATTCTGCATAGGAGAAGCTTTTTGTGAAGTGATATGGCTACGTCACATACTAGAAGGACTTGGAATACCATAGGACAAACCAACCACCATGTATGTTGACAATGAAGGTGTTCTCAAACTTGTTCACAATCTAGTGTTTCATGAAATAACAAAGCACATTGAGGTACAAGTTCATTTCATACGTAAGCATGTGTTGAAGCACAACATCCAGCTTCAATTTTGTCTAACTAAACAAAGAGTAGATATCTTCACGAAGTCACTTGCATGTGACAAGTTTGAGTTGTCAGAGAGTTCCTCTCCTCATCCCTTGAGACAATGCAAAATTAAGGGGGGGAATGTTAGGATAATTAATTATGCATTGTATAATTAATTATTTAACTATTTTTATTATTTAATTATTGTTGTTATATGGTTTTATTAAACCATATTTGTCTTATTATATTCATGGATATAATTTTTATATTGTTATAACAATTATATCATTATTCATTTGTGCTTCTCGTATGATATTTTGGAAGCTTATGTATTCAGGAATATTGTTGCACCTGTGTAACATATTTATTTGTTTGTATATTGTTGTCCAATATGTATAATTATTACAACACTCCATTGTAATGGTTGATTAACTTCACATTAATAAAATATACAAGATTTCATTCTTTTTTTGAAATTACAAAGAGAAGTCACGAACTAAAGCCATAAATGAATGATCATTAAACCGAAACAAGATCCTATATCAGGCATTAAAAATTTGACACTATATCTATCTTGTTAACACCCAGTTTCTTAACAAACTAAATTGCTAATAAAATCTAAGAAGACTTTGACACGATAACCTGTGATATCGTTTAACACCAAAAGATAGAAAATACAATGAGATATATCAATTAGTAGCAAATATATCATAGTAACAACCTTAAAAATCATTCACAATTTCATATTTGCAAACACAATCATTTCCAAACTGATTTTAAAACCTAGTTTCAAAGTATAACAAACTTCATACAATACAATGTCATTTCTATCAACCAAAACCCAATAAATTTCATGAAAACCAAAAGAGAAAGGAACAACAAAGAAACACACAAACACAAAATTGAATCTCAGAAGTGATTTCATGAAGAACACAGTTCTTTTAATGAAATTGTTAAATAAATAAAGATATCTTAAAGAGATAGAGCCTATCATTCCTTGCAGTGCTCCTCATTTCTTTTCCATGATTCAAAAATTTATGAATTTTCCTTCGAAAGATATCCATCGAAAACTCCAACCAAATATTCTAAAAATTCCCAAATCTTTCCTTTATAGTTTCCATAATAATTTATTTCCATTATTTCCACCATGCAATGGCAATCTTTAATTTGTAATAGAATTGAACTAATAGTTCAAAAAATGGAAAAAATACATGTAGAGCTATAAAGCTCAAAAATATGAACGAAAAATGAAACCAAACCATTCCTTTTTCCCCAAACCCATCTTTCCAATTCTTAGGCAGTTTTTTTCTCAAGGTTCGAGACTCATTAATGCCATTCGTACTACCACTAGCCTCTAAAATTCCTTCTAATTATCATCCCATTGTTAGTTACTCTTTCTTTGTGATTAAAAATTCATTTACCAAAGCTTAACAGAGTTACCTTTTTAGCACATTCCATGTCATAAACTATGCCCCAGCCAAAAGTGGTGGTAATCAAACATTTAATGATCCATTTAAATTTCCTAGTATGCCTTTGGAATGGTGCCACCACCCATTCACCTAGCTTGTCATCTAAGCTAATCACAGTATCTCTTAGGTTAGTTTGATGCCACATAGGTTATGCATCTTTAGCATTAGATAGATTAGGACCTTAGCAATTCCCATTAATAGCTTAGGGTAAATTAATATCAAATGACTTAGGATAATCCTTTTTAAGAATTAATATCCTTCAAAATGCATTCACTTAACTTAGGTTAAGGGTAATGTAAATAATCAAATGCATTTAGATTATTTAGGTTCCACACAATAATCAAAAGACATTACCTTAAGTAATTTTATCAAAACAAGGTAATTAGATCACATAGAAGGATGCATCCGTAAGATGCTACAGGATGCCCCTGTGATCTCCTAAAATGCAAGCCTGAGTATGAAGACATCTCAACAATAGAATATGTTGACTAGACTTAACAAAATGATCAAAACATCATAGTAATCATAGACATGCCTTGGATCACTAAAATTGATCTAAGGTATAGCTATTCCTGAATTAGCAATGAAATAGACTAAAGAACAAGTTCAAAATTGCAAATTAGGCAATGTATTGGCATAGTATTTTAAGACTAAATTTATTTCCTTCACCAATATACAGAATGTACTACAAATTTTAGCATAAAGAGTATATGAAATACTTCAATATCAATTCAAAATTTCCATAGTATGATTGTATCTAATTTTAGAAGATAAAACATATCATCTACAACAAACATGATCACTCAGTTCTAAAGAGTACACCATCTTCAAAACAAGAATCATTTATCAATGTTTGTAACTTCAATTATAGAAGCAAGAAAGGATATCAACCATGGTGAAGGCATTACACAAATAATTATTGTTGGGAGCTTCATGATAAAAATAAATAACATGAAGAAAACAAGGAGGAAAATGTGGCAATGGGTAATGTATGTCAAGATGCTTTGATTCTTTATTTGCATAATATTGTTGAATCTTTTGTTTTAGATTTGAGGGCTTCTTTCCATGCTACTCCACATAGGCATTATTTTTTTGATTATGTTCAAGGGGATTTTGGGCATGTTTTTCTTGGTGATGATGAGCCTTGCAACATAGTTGGAAAAGGTTTTGTTCATGTTAAGATGTAGAATTGGAATACATGGCTATTGAAGGATGTCATACATGTTCCTACATTAAGATGAAATTTGATATCGATGGGGTAACTGGGAAGTGATGGTTGTATTGTGATATTTACAATGGACTCTTGGAAGGTTACCAAGGGTGATCTTGTGGTGGCAAGAGGTAAGAAGGTTGGAACCTTGTATTTAACTATTGATAATATTAATGCTTGTAATGTTGTGGCTTTAGACATGAGATACATTGTGGCACTATAGGCTCAGTCATATGATCCATAAGGGCATGGAGATCATAAAGAAGAATTTTCTTAGATATACAGAAATAAGTTTGGATTTCTATGAGAACTGTGTATATGGGAAACAAAAGTGAGTAAGGTTTCTCAAGGTTGGACCTATAAAGAAAGAGAATAAGTTAGAGACGGTACATTTTGATGTATGAGGGATGTCTTAGGTATCATATCTTGGGGGTTCAAATTATTATGTCACTTTTATTGATGATGCAATAAGGAAATTTTGGGTATATTGTATTAGAAATAAATCTGATGTATTTGACACTTTTGTTAAATGGAAATCCTTGGTAGAGAATTAAATAGGTCTTAAGCTAAAATATCTTAGGTCGAGATAATGGAGGGGAGTTATTGGTGAGAATTTTTTTCAGGTGGACAAACTTGTGGTTATCTTTCCAATGCTTTGGGAATATAAGTACCTCTACTTAACCAATGCATCTACCTTATATGTATGCATGAGAAAATGTGGATTTTTGTGGTGGCCTTTCGATTGGAGATCCAACAAGGGAACTCCAGCGACCATGCGGAAAAGCTAGTAATTTCTTACTAGGCGGGAATTTGTCTATAAATTAGTAAAGGAGGTGAGAAATGAGATAGGAAAACTAATGTTTATGTAAGAAATCATATTCTGCACACACTAGTTAGAAACTTCAACAAATGCATTTATGAGAAGAAAAACCTGCAAATGGAAACAAGACAAGATTAGATTTTGAACTCAAAGTTTCTAAAATATCCTCATCAAATAGGATACAAAAACCTTCTTGTTATATTGATGCTTAAACAAAATTTGTACATAGTGTGGAAATGGAAGAAATTTGAGATTGGAGGAAAGTAGAAGAAAATGTCTATCTCCTTTGCTTTCTCTAAGTACAATGTATTCTTGAGTTTACAAGATTAATTGCCAACCATTTGAAAAGATAATGGATTTAAAATTTATAGAATGAGAGATGAATCATCTACCCCCTAATAGATTTCCATATGTCCTCGCATAAATTAAAAATTTCAACTTCCTAGGAGAATATTAAGTTCCTTTTTATAACATAAATGTGACTTTTACATTAGAAGCATAAAGTTTATTTTTTAATTTTATCAAAAAATATAAAAAATGCACCCCCAAAAAAATAATTAGAACATGGAAGAGAGAAAAAGTAGGGGAGAGAAGAGAGGAGACAAAGAAGGAAGAAGAATGGGGAAGAAACATTGATGATGAATAATCTTCCTTTGATGAAGTCTACATCTCCTTCTAGATGATCCGATGAGGTGTTCCACTGTAGTGAAATATGAATCTTCAAAATCTTTATACCTTGATAAATTCTTCATCTTATCTCATAGAAACTTGTTGAGTTGAATGAATTGTTCTTCCAATGACTGCAAACTTGACCCTGTGTATGATATATCTATGACCTGAACCATCTAGTGATTGTTGAAATACATTATTGACTTCCCTAATATGAGTCTTGAATTCCTTATCAACAATTCCCATGGATGATCCAAAATGATGGTGTTGACCTGAATGATCATCCCTTTATGTCCCATTTCACCAAAACTTCCTTTGAGTAAAACACTGCTATTTTTAGAATATGCGCCCATGCTTTGCTATTAGGGACATATCATCTATCTTGCTCCAGTTTCACCTTTTGAACCTTCTACCATATTCCAACCTCATATGTTCCTGAGATATTTCTATTTTTAGCACATTTATATTTTTAGTAGGTTGTTATTTGGGGACCTGTTATTTTGGGAAGAAGTCATTTTATGTCTTCCTTTTCATTTTACCCCTTTTCTAATTGTCCTCACAAAAGTGATAGAAATAGCAATTCAGTGGGACTTGTCATTTATAGCATGTAAGGAAACATAACATATATTATTTTTATTAAGTGGCTAAAATGACCTTTTTTGTGGGAACAACTTTTTTGGATTTGAATCTTCAGTAACAAACTCGTGCTCCAATTTTCATCATGATTTACTTTCCAGAAAGCTTAGAAATGAAAAATGAAAATTTATGTCTAGTAAGAGCTTCGAGTATGGAGCTACCAAGGTAGAATATTGATAAAAAATCAGTCCTTCATATCTCAAGAAATTGGAAACTTTATCATGCAAAAACTAGTTTGAGAGAAACTATATTTTTTAGAGACTCTTCCCTCTAAATTTTGGATGATTTCACCCACCGGATCTTTAGGAATTTGAAAATTTCTTCGAAGAGGGAAGAATGCTGATAAAAAACATATCCCTCCATATCCCTAAAAAATAGGGACTTCATGGTGCAAAAACTATTTCACGTGAAACTAGATTTTTCAATGATCATTCCCTCTAAGTTTTACTTGATTCCGCCCACTATAACCCCGAGATGTGGAGAGTGATGCAACCTAGAATTCAACAATACAAGCCCATGCGCGCTAGCACCTCACTCAGCCTAGGGCGAGTTCTTATCTAAAGTGTGAAAAGGTACCAGGCCCCTCTTTAGGGTTTTTGTTATAGGATGTTAGGACAATAAAGACTTTATTCACTTAGATCTATAGCTAATATATCTTTCATACAATGCATATTCATACTTGGATCTAGAACATAACCAGACTTAACGACAACCATAATGAAATAAAGTATGCAACACTCAATCATAACCATGAGAACACCTTGTTTCAGTCCATAATCTCCATTATATTAACTGCATTAAATACCTAGAAGCTTCATTACAATAATAGTAGTATACGCTCATGCACATAATAGATCTAGCAACATAATCTCACTATACCCTAGTTCTCACATGTATATATATGTTCTCTCTCTCTCTCTCTCTATATATATATATATATATATATATGTGTTATATCTACTACATATTTCATTACTTATTTATAAGGGTGGGGAATTTCCCTTCATTGCTTATCTATTCCCAAAATAGGTCACATGTTATTATTAGCCACACTGCGAATTTACAAAAATAGGCTTATATGCAAGAATGCTAACAATAGATCTCTCTTTGTCAAATATCAATTCACCATTATATCTTTAGCTTACATCCATGTAAAGAAATTCATAGTTGATCATCCAAAATAGCCAATGCATGACGTGCGGGTCTCCAATTGGTTTGAGTGCTTCACACGCTACCTCAAAAATAGACCCTCATCATGAAAATGGATAAGTCTGAATTTGTCTCTATTTTTGTGCGTGATCCTCGCCAATGATTTTTCACCTTTGAATATGCTCTTTTCTCCCATGTGAACTCTCTATATTTTCTCCACTAAGTTCCGAGTTTTATTGATCAACATTACCCACACTAGTTGAGTTGTTGCCACAACAATGATTGTCTCCAAAAATGAATTAAAGAATATTAATAGAAGAATAGAAAGAATTTAGATGAATGAAATAATTCCTTCATACTTGTTGTATATTCTTCTTTAACTAAAATAAGTAGTTCTAGATATTCCTTTTTATCTCCTTCTCTAAGGTTTGCTAGTCATTGAGTGTGGCCTATACTTTTCTAGAATATCCACCGTAATTGGCTCTAATTCATCCTTGAAATCTCTCCTTTTTCATTATGTAATACCAACATAATGTTAGAAATGATAGTCATTCTCCTACCAACAAGTCCATCTTTTGAGTGATGCATTTCCCAAGCTCATCTTGCCTTTCCCGTGAGGTTCCTCGGTGGCTGTAAGGGCCTTGTGCTCTGCTTAACAAGTGCTAACCATTATGTGCAGCCCAATGTCTCATCCTTCATGGCCTTTAGGACCTCATTTTCTTCTAAAATTGTCTTAGTCCTTATAATAGTCTTTGCGCACCCTAAAAATATTTAGTGCTTGATCTACCTTCTTGATTTCTTCATGTAAGCTCTACGAACAATCCATCATATGATGCAATATTTTGCATCACTAAAGACATTTTGTGCTCTAACTTCTTGTACTAGATCATTTGGATCAAGCATGCGCAGAGTTTCATTTTCAAGTACTAAGTCCACCAATGTGCGACATAATGTAATGTCGAAGGAAACTTCTTGGGTACCTTTGGCTCTAAGTGTGGCCTAGCCTGCATGACATTGTCACCAATCTCCTCTACCATTTTGATAAACATTGCGTTATTCTTCTATGCCAAATATTTTTCCTATTTTAGGCATGCTATCTCCTCATCCTTAGTCTTGATCTCCTCCCTTATCACCCTAATTGTGGTAGCTTTATCCATATTCCGACATGTGACCTCTTTCGAGACCTTCACCAAAGCATTTCTCACCTGTTCATTAGACATAATAGTAGGCTTTACTATTATGTGTCTAGCCTAAGGTGTCTTTTTCAACCTCCTTGACACACATGAATCCTCACATACATCAAATTCTAGTTCATCCATGTGCATGTGCATCAACCAAGACAATTTATTCCTTGTGCGTATTGTCACCATATCTTCATCTATTAACTCCCAGCCGTATAACTCCTTTTGTGCCATTATGCTATGGAAATGGGCATGAAAAATTTTACCTGTGTCCTTGGTGTAGCCCATGGCTAGTGGAATATACTCCCCACTTGTTCTTCTTGATCTAGGATGCTTAGGAACTTGGGCTTCTAGATTGGGAACTTTTGTTGTTATGTCCTGAGAAGTCTCTATTGTTGTCTCTTCTACCCCTTTTTCTTCCTCTTCTCCATCCTTCATTTCTTCATCTTTTTGTCCCTATACATTCTGCGGAGGTGTAGGAGAATTGGGAATACTTTCCTATAACTCTTCTACTTACTCATTCACATTTAATTTCCTTCTCCTTTTCTCGAGTTTTCTCCTTCGTGGAGAGAGTCGAGGTGATCGTGCACTATTTTGGAGTAGAACCTTGGGTCCTTGTCCTCCCGAATACTCCTTTGAATTGATGCTCTCCTTGGACCACATCCAAATCCTCATCATCTTCATCTTGTGGTTGAGGTGGAGTAGTTGTGCACTTAGCTTCATCCTTATTTGGAGGTTGTCTTCTACCTCTGTGTTCCAAACCACCACTATCCTCATGCTCCTCTTCATCATTGACTTGAATTGTTTCTATGGGCTTGGGTGTTGGAACATTTTCCATTAGATGCTTACCCTTTGGTGGCCTCGGGAGTGTGAACTCATTCTCCACATACTTAGTGTTCTCTAGCTTGGGTTTAAGTTATAAGTACACAAGCGCTGCTCCGGTGTCCCAAACTATCAAGATCATAGGTTTCATGCTTATAATATCTGAAATAAGTCTTTCAATGTATGTATTGTTCCTATATATACATACTTCTTCCTCGAGTGTGGTTGTCATAATGTACCTTTTCTACATTGAAAGTTAAGTGATGCACATATGAGAATTGATGGACTTATTCCTAGAAATACCTTGTTGTGGAGGCATACAGAAATTTGTACCATGGGATCCAAGCCCCATCCTTCATCACAAATCACATGATGTGAAAATGTTTAGTATAGGGAAAATTGAAGCGCTTTACCCCCACCGAAGGAAAATCCTTGGGTATGTGCCACTCTTAATCGAACACACGCACTGAGTCTATCATACCACATCTCCACCCTCTTCTTGAATGGTCCACTCATGGATCCATCACACAAGTACTTGTCAAACCTCTCCATAGGTGACTTATGTTTTGTGGGATACTCCCAAATCTTCTCCTTTGGCCCATCATAAACCCTAATCTCCATGAATACTAAGGACAATAACACAATGTCAAAACTTATTATGTCACATTTCCATGTTTCTTCAATGATTATATTTGTTATGTGATTTACAATGTTGTAGACCACTCCTTGAGACATCTTCTTCATGATGTGAAACCACATTTTGTTTACTGCGACCACCTTCCTTGGTCATTCAAGTTTGTCACAAGATGTGCAGCTTCCGTACTCACCGGGTACTTTTTCAACTTGTCAATTTCCATGCCACATGGACCCTTGGTATACCCCAGCTCCTCCTCATCTTCAAGATTGTGGCTTTATTAATTAAATCATTATCTAGATCTAACCCTGAGGCCCTTAGTCCTTTCACCATTGAAATCAAATAAAATATGATTCTTACACTGTCTGGTGAAATAGAAGAAGTCCTCATGGACTCTACTCATCAACCATTGATACAATGGTTCATACTTTCCAAAATATGGTAGCTCAGTGGTGGAATCCATTCTGGTGGAATCCATTCTAATTCAAATCCTCCGTCATGCACTTCTCATCAAGATCCTTCTTATTATATCGATGTTTTATGGTTTGTATGATTTTACATTGGTGGATAGTAATCCATTCTTGTCCCAAAATCATGCACTTCTTTATTTTTGTGCTCAAGAACGCATCAAGATCCTTCTTATTATCTGATGTTTGATGGTTTTAGTCATTGATTTTACATTGGTGGATATGGTAATCCCATTCTTGTCCCACAATCACGCCCTTTGGGCCTTGCATTTCTAAAATTTTTCTCTCGGGAGCAATCTCTTCTTCCACTTCAACCTTCTTCTTCCCTTTATCTTCTAATGTGTGTGCTTTGTTTGGTGCCATTTGAAAAATCTCTCTTTCTTCACTCTGTAGTCAAGAAAATCAAAACCTAGCTTAAATATTTGTGCCCTAGTGGAAATCATGTGCCCTAGCTTGTTTGTAATGTGTCTGCTTTGCTCAAACCTTTCTCCTATGGGAACACAAGCTTCTCCTGCACACAACCCTTCTCCTCATGTCTAGTTTCACACTCTTCACACCTCAATATGATTTCTCAGCTCATTTGCACTTAACCCTTTTCAAATTATATCAATTGCAATAGTAAAAATGAACTCATCATCCCATCCTTATATAGAATTTCAAAAATTTAGTGCATTTATTACTCCACCTACCAACAATCCTCTCATTAAGTGACCATTTTCATTATTTCCACATGGTACATCTTCACGCCCAAGTTATAACCTTCTAGTGCACCCTTCTACCTTTTAGTTATAAAGTTCTCTTGAGTGCACTTCCATGCACCTAAGTACCTCATCATTATGCCTTCCACCGGTAGTCTTCCCATCCCCTCGCTTACATCACGTGATACTTGTTTCTTCACTCCCTCTTTATCTATGGTCCTTGTGTCTAGAAGAAATCTATTTTTTTAAATTTTCCAACCTTGAATAACACCCATAGATAGTTCCTTTCATGTGTACTTATTTTCAATAGTCCTACACCGAATATCAATAACCTACCCCACACTAAGGGTATGTGTAGTCCTCTATGCATAATAATTCTTTAAATAGTAATTAACTTCTTCAAAGCGTATACACGCTTACTACACAAAACACCAAATAAATTGACATAGCATAATAATGAAGAAGGAAACACATTAAGGGAATTAAAAATTGAAAACCTAACTTACATGGAAAAAGCGCCTTATTAAAAACACCAAGAAGACTTATTTATAGTAGGGCTTGACTTACTCCCTATTGAAAGTAAGGGTAACCATATTCCATCAAGAGCCTCTAACTAAAAAAATTCTTGATAAAATCTTGTGAGTGATAACATACGGCCCCAACCAATGTACCTTGAGTTTACCTGGATGGCGTAAAAACTTAGAATCATAAAGGAGCACCATCTGTCCTATCTCCAACTTTTTATCCTTGATGTGCCTATCATGCCATGCTTTCTACCTAGCCTTCTCTTGTTTTTGACTCCAACATGTTATGGCTCATCATTCATCCAATTAGATTAAATGTTTAATGTATTCTTTTAATGCTTTCTCATCAACAAGACCTCTAGAGTACACAATACGTAAAGAAGGTAACATAAATTCCACATGAAGAACTAATTCTATGCCAAACACTAACTAAAATGGTGTGGCTTTGTTCAAACTTTTATATGTTATCCAATATGCCCAAATTACTATAGATACTTTATCATCCCAATCCTTTCTTCCAACATCACATATTTTTGTTAATGTTTGGCTCAAAATTTTGTTGAAAGCCTCAACAGTCCCATTTACTTGAGGATGATAGGGTGTATTCTTATGGTGTGCAATCATGAATTCATCCAATAGAATTTTGATTGTCTCATTAAGAAAATGTGTGCCCTATCACTAGTCAAAATTAAAGGATATCCATACCTTGTAATAATATTTTCCCAAAGAAACTTGGCTATTGTGGCCATTATACAATCCTTTGTAGGTGTTACTTCTTCCCACCTTGTCAGATAATCTATGTAAGTTATGATGTAATGTGATCTAGTTCGATTGCTGCATGACTAGTGAAATAGAACCTATAAAATCTATAGCCCATTTCTCAAACGGTTTGCACTAGTAATGGGCTTAGAGGCATTTCATCTAATTGACTGGTTTCCCAAGGCATTGAAAATGATCACAAGTCTCTCACAATATTTATACAATCGACATAATCCAATGAGTATAATCTTGTGCGTAGTGGAATCACCGGAATAGTGGCTACTGCAGTACCACCATGGGATTCTTCCATAATATTCATGCGCTCATGTTCCAATACACAACAACGTAATACTTATGTTGTCACCAAATCACGCACCCTTCGAATGTCCAGAATGTGAATGTGATGTTTAGTGTGATTAGGACACATGGGATCACATTTCAAGCTATGGGACTTGGGCTTGAGGTGAACCTCCGAAGAAGGCCAACTTCCTCTTCCTAAACTAAGTGTTGTACTTACTCTAGTGTAATAAAAATAGCTATCTAGTCTATGCTAACATTTTCATGGGGTTTTAGGGAAATATATTTATAGAAATGAAACTATACTAGGGATGGTGATGCACCAAATAAAGGGTGTTTCCAGACTCAGGAAGGGTTAATTTGAAGAGGGTGTGTGCACCATAGGTCAACTTCACCTACTACAACTTAGAGAGGGTACAAAATACCACAGACTAAGAAACATGCATTCCCTTTGTTAAACTTGATCAGACAGAGCAATATATTAGTTTCCCAGTGAAGAAAGATGAACTTAAGAAGGGTGAATGGACACCACAACTCAACTACATGCAATACTCCACCACTTGATAAGCACAGAACTCCAAGAACCTGCAATAGAAACGTGAACTTGCACAGTGTACCTACAAGCATGAGAAAAGACACAAAGAAGTATAGAAGGATGAAAGGACCAAGATTAGTCACAAAACACACACTTTTATTTCTTCAATAACGTGCACAATGCATTATAAATTCATAAGAGGAAATGGTTTCCATTACAATCTTGAAGAGGAGGCTTGAAATTTCTCTTAACATACAAGAACAACTTGTAGAAGAGAAAGGACTCTTGAAAATTACACTTGCCTAAGATGTCTAACTTTCCAACCTATCTGACCTATTGGAACCCTTTGGAATGAGCTTCCAACTTACATTTATAGAAGAATATGTGAGAGAGAAGAGGAAAGGTCATAATTACATTCCTAAATTGAAGGCACATGATGTATTTATTGCAGTTGGTTGAACCAATTTCGAAGCTTCCATCATGTGCCATTAATACCTAGTTGACCAAGTCTTCTCCATTAATTAAAATAATATTTAAATAATGATAATAAATATTATTATTAAAATATTTAAGTAAAAATATTAAATTAATTAAAAATAATAATGTCGGACCCCGAAGACTTATTTGACTTGAAGAAAGTGTGGGGCCATGAAAATAGGTTCAAAACAACCCAACTCGGTGGTTGGATCACCGAGCCAACTCATCGAGTTAGGCTCGAGCTCCACTTTGTTAAGCGCCACTGAGATGAGCTCCTACCGCTGAGTTACCCAAACAAGCTCTCCATGCAACCAAGCTTCCACCATTGATTATTCTTTGATCACTCCTCCAAACTGCTATCACGTCATGAATTCTTCATCAAAACAATCACAAAACTCACTTCATCATCGATTTATCGAGTCCCATGTTTACTCATATCAAGTTTTTGCTTGCTATGTTTAATATCAAAATTTCATCCACATCTCGACGTCAATAAAATTGGCTTCATCTCGGCTCATTCTTGGTAATACATGAGCCAACATATGACTCTCTTATAATCCGACATGGGAGCCCCACCACCAAGTTTTGTGAGTTCATCACAATGCATGGTGAGCTCCTTCAGTTTAGTTTGAATAAATTCACTTCCAACTCACTTGAACCCTTTCAACTTCATTCCATCGAGCCATATGGAATATCTCGGTGTACAAGCTCAAGTTCGATGAGTTCCCTATCTCTCGAACTCCATGACTCGGCCACACATTAAGCCTCTAGTTTTTTTAGTTCGGTGACATCCATTACCAAGTCCATCATGCATTTGACCAAGCTACTTGTTTGGTCTTAACTTGGCCATAAATCACCATACCAAACTCTACATCTAAACAAAACATCTTCACATGAGCTTTTTTTAGCTCAACTCTGAGTGCACATTTTTCTATTCATATGTTTGAGCCCCTAGAATGAGTTTCTTGCGACCCCCACAAGCTCACTTTGCATGGTTAAACTTGTGGGTCCCTATCACCTCACAACTTGGTTCTCATGAGCCCAAAATTATTCCACCACCGAGCTCTTCATTGACTAACTTTCTCAAAACTATTCGAGCTCATCACAACAAGCTACTCTAGCTCTTCTACAAGAATCTAACCCCTCCATCGTTATGTGCCACCGAGCTCATACATCAAATATTTAAATCCTTCTACTTCTCCCATGTCATACTCAAAATAAGCTCTCCTCTATTCTTTCACGAGCTTCGTTCTCACTAAGCTACTTGGTATTTCTATGTAGCTCACTGTGCATGATGCTGAGCTCCCTCGTGATATTTTTTTCCCATTTTGCATGCTTACAACTGAGTGACTTGGCCATCATTCTACAACATTGATGGTGCTCCCTTCCATGAGGTTCATCGTGCATTTGTTGATCCATCCCACAATCATATAAATCAAGCTCGAACCTACCATTTGATCCATCCTCCACCCCAATGCCAAGCTAAGTTCCTTCATAAATATTCAAGTTCCTTAGGATATGCATCGTGTTATTGGTCAAGACAATTTGGATCACTTTTGCAGAGCTCTTCATCAAGCACCCAATTCGACTACCATGATTGACCTCTATTGAATTGTTTCCTTCTCAACATGTTTTCCAATTCATCCTTGCATGAAACTCTCCCGCACCTAGTTTCCTAGCTTGTTACATTATTGATACAATTTCTAACTCGTCTGAGGTAGTGGAGGTGGTGTCATTCTACATGAAGATTATATCTTGTAGTTGATGTTGACATTTAATGCCTAAAGCTCTAACCATTCTCCCGGTCATTAATGGTCGAGTAACTCGGTGTAACTAATGACAATCTTTAGCGAAAAAAATGGTTCCCATAACTGAAACGTGTGATGACTCGCCACGATCATTCCACCTATTCTTCACACTGAACTTCTCACGATGATCTACCTAGTGAATATGTAACTACTTGGACTTCTTCTTTAAGAGGAATGATCAAAATGGCTTGCCAATATGAGATCTCTGACATGGTGATCAAATCCTCAACCTCCCCCACACAAAACATTGACTTGGCTTGTCAAGCAATTGCTCCCACTTGGTGATGAGGGTGAAATTTTCCCACACAGAAACATTTCCTTTATCTATCTAGAAAAAAATCCCCAAAGTTCCCTGATTGTGGCATGGCTCAAACACATTTCCCCACAAACCCGTAATGGTGGATTCTCAAGATTTGAAAGCTAATTTTCCTCTAAGTAGTGACCATCCTAGCTCACAGAGCCATCCAAAACCACATCGAGATAATACAACAACTCATCCCGTGAGCTCGCCATTTCACACCTACCTTAGTTTAGCTCGAGTCTTTGAAATCCCCATGTTATGGAACCTTTACCTTAGCTCAACACCTCTTCATCATGGCTCTACATTTCATCTCTTAGGATAAAAATTTTTATATTCCCATAAGCTCTAAGGTCTTTCTTTGAGCTATCCCTAACTCGTTCTTAACTCGTTCAATCAAGTTACCTCATTTTTATCAAATGAGATCGATAATTCACAAACTACTAGGCACATGCTTAACTCGATTGAATGGGTTATTTCTCTCCAAGCTCACCTTCATGATTTGATGTTTCATTTTTTCATTCAAGCTCTCCACACATGTGAACAACTCACCACCACTATTTTTACATCAATTCTTCTCTCGTGAGCCCGACCTGAAATGATGACTTACACCTTGGCTCTAAGAATCACTATAATGACAAAATCAGAAACAAGTTATTCCTTTTTCACCATCTCAAGAGACCACCACAAGCCTATGCCTTCGAACAATTCCCAAGTTCTTCCTATGAGCTTAGCTTACGTAATCCTTCAGGTGAGCTCATCCCCAAGTTATCTCAACAACTTGGTCTTATTTATTTTCTATCAATCTACCAACTCACTTACTTAAACATTGTTGGCCAAATGAGCTCCTACCTTGACTCGGATGGATTTATAAACCATGAATGACCTTGATATAATACCCAACATTGGAGCTCCAAATGCAGTAATTCTTGTGGGTCTTAGTGTAAGTTCTTCAGAGAATTTGGTCATGGAATACTTAATAATTATGGAAAAGGAACACTAGAAGGTAGTTTTAATCATATAAAATAGATGAGACTAATCTCCTTTTACATGGCCCTTGAAACTAGCTCCATCGAGCTCCACCTTAAACACTCCTAAAACAACAGTAATAACTAGAAATGTCTTGAAGTGTTCTTACGAAGATCCTTTCTGATCCTGAGGTTTAAAATACCCTCCATAAAGTCTATTTTTTTCAAAGTGTGCATAATTTTGATAACATTTTTAGTGACCTCTCAGGGATGATTTCTGCTAAGCATGATCCCGGTAGCCTTAAGTCATCCATTGGGCATGGAGTCAAATGCTAGAATTTGGAGAGTGATTTGATATTCTCGTGATACATCGGAATCTCCTTGAGCATTGTTGATCTTGGACCTCTACGGAATGCTAAGCAAAAATTATCTTGAAACTACCAAACACTTGGAATCTAGGAATACTACATAATTTTCAATGAAGCGGATGAGGAATTGGGGATATATTGAAACTTTATGTTAAACCTTGAACTTTTCTCTTCCTTGAAAAATCTCCAATGATGAAACAATGTGCAACAAAACAAAAACAGCAAGCAACACGGAAAGAAACACACAACAATGTGCATAAGCACTTGGAGGAAAACACCTAAATAAACTATACAAGGGGAGGAATGTTTTTCAAAAATAAGCTTTGAGATGTATCCCATTCACATGAATGGGAAGTTCTTCTCCATTGAGCTGGATAGACGAAATGAATTCACCTCTTTGCAATTCGTGATGATGTATGGCCTACTCAGAGAGCATCAAATTTGGCGTGCTTTCCTGGCTTGGCCCTATCTTCATCCCATTTGAGGACTAGATCTCCCTCTTGAAAAACACTTGTCAGATGCCTTTTTGTCAAAATATTTCTTAACTTGAGCCTGATGTTGCTCTAAAGTCTTCATAGCCTTGTTCCATACTTCCTCTAACTCCATGAGTTTAGCAAACCTTATTGTCAGAGGATCACTCTCCATAACTTCAAGTTGATGAGCTAACTCCAAAGAAGGTAACTCCAAGGAGAGTGAAGTTTTCTTCCCTTCCATATATAAGCATGAAAGGATAATTCCCTATGGCCCTTTTAGGTGTGATTTGATCTGCCCATAAGGTGATCTTAAGATGTGTATGCCAAGTCCTCTTGTTAGTTTCCATCGTGTGCTTAATAATACTTATGAGGTTTTTATTACTAGACTCAGCCAATCCATTTCCTTACGAGATAGTAATTGGATGAAGTCTTAAGGTAGACCCCATTTTTAATAGCCCATTCACTCATTTTCATACTAAGAAAAACCATCACGTTGTCTGAAATGAGTGTAAAAGGAACATAAAACCTTGTCATTATACCTTCCAAAAATTCTAGAACTTCCTTTTCATTTCTCTCCTTCAATGCTACCACCTCGTATATCAAGTAAAATAGTTTGTTGTAGTAAGGACCCATTTATGTTTGTCATTGGATGGAGGATTAATCATTCTGATGAAGTCAACCCCCATTGAACAAAGGGTTGATCCACTTGAATTGGATGTAGTGGAAGAGCTTCCAAATTTTTCTTGCCTATGAAAAAGGCACACTCTTTACATCTCCTTACCCAGAGATGGACATCTTTGAACAAATCCAACCAATAGTAACCAGCTCACATGATCTTGGTAGTAGTTTTTATGAAGAGTAATGTCCTCCAAATAGGCCATTATGAAACTCTTCTAGTATCTTACTCACATGTTCTGGTCTTACACACCAAAGAGGACACCATTCAAATCCTTTCAAAAGAGAACGTTATCTACCAAAACATATGGAATAGATTGAAGACAAAAATTTTATCTTTGGTTTTTATCCATGTTCACAGGATATACTCCTGAGAAGAGGAAATTCTTCATTTTGGATAACTAATCAACTTGATCATCACTCTCATCAGTGTTTAGGAGCATCGTATCCTCATCACCTTTTGATTCCATGTCTATAGAAAGTTGTTGACACAAACCTTTACCTCTAACAAGTTTGGTAACCTTGATATGTACATCATACTCCACCATTACCTTCATCCATCCATCGCTTCTCATTCATCTCTTTGTTCATTAAAAATCTCTAAATGAAATACCATCGAGATGAATTTTTTTAAAAAATGTGCTTGATTTCTTAAATGAAACACAAAGACATGTTTTTATGAATGAGTATTTTAGCTCGTAGTATTTGAGGATTTCAACAAGAAAGCAATTGAATCAGATCATCATTTTCAGGTGAGGATCTCGAATAACTCTTGACCTAAAAATCATAAAGGATAAAGTCTTTATTAGGGTTCATAGCATGGGAGCTTGAGAAATTGCCATTTGATGGCTTCAAAGCTCTCTCATCATTCCTTTGTCCATAAAAATGGCATTTTTTTCTTCAACATGCCTATATGTGGTTTAGCTAATGTCACGAATTGAGGGATGAATCTATCAAATTTTATGGTTCTAAGAAAACTCTAGAGGATCCTTGAGAAATAAGCACATAATCAAGCGAATCTGGTTGGATCTTGACCTGAAACAACATGCCTCAACAAATCATCTGAAAAAATAAGCTCTTGGGATTAAAGTCTAAATTCCCTACATCTTCAAACCTTCCTAGATGGGTTCACTAGCAAAAGGGGTGGGACGCATTGAGAAATTGCCATTTTGATGGATTATTATAAATACATACACTCAAAATTAGAAAAACTTATATTAATATGAATCATAGCATCTAAAATATAGTTTCTAAAATCTATTTTTTTAAAAATGGACAAGATTTATATTCTCAAAATTCAATGACATTTTTTGCCTATAAGATAGTCCGTTTACCCACGATTTGGATGACCAAAAATTAATATTATTTTCTCCTTTGGTAAGTTAGATGCCACTATATATCTTGGGATGAATCTGTATTGTTTTGAGCAATAATTTTTATGATTTTTTTCATGAAAGAAAACTAAAGAAAAGCAGAGGACTTTATGTTTGCCCACCATGACTTCATTGAAAGAGATGAAATCAAATAAATCGAACATGTATATAAACCATGGTTAGGATGGATAAGTTTTATCACATTCTAGTAAGTGAAACAAAATTTCCTTAAACATAGTCATAAACATTCACGGGAAAAATTAAAGACCCTTATTAGTAAAAAATTATAAAATGATACTTATCCTATTCATTCACTTTAAAATTAATATTTCTACAGTCTTCCCTATGTGATGGTACCATTTATGACATAACCCCATGTTTCAACTCTGGAAGACTAAATTTGATTTTTGTTGTTTTTAAAACCTTCAGGATTTGATGTCCACTTAATGTCCCCCAACGGGACTTACCCATCGGGATGTGATCTACATGCTTAGAATATATAGTTATGTCATCTAGGTAAACCAAGATGATATCGTTGATTAGTCCTTTAAACACCATATCCATGGCTCTTTGGAAAGTAGCCCCGGCGTTGGACAATCCAAACGAAATTTTGTTATAGGCATACGTGCCCCACTTGGTAGTGAAAGCCATTTTGAATTGGTCAGATTCTTGGACTAGGATTTTATTATAACCTAAATATCCATCAAGAAAAGAAAATATTTGAGCTCCTACCACCGTTTAAAGGATATGCTCCATTGATGGAAGAGGGTAATGGTCTTTCAATGACACATGATTCAAATCCCTGAAATCTACGCACAACCAAATCTCTCCATTCTTCTTCCTTATAGGCACCAGATTGGCTACCCAAGAGGAGTGCTTGATGGGGAAAATAATACAGGCCTTGATGAGTTTGGTTAGCTCCTTTCTCATTAGTGGCTCGATTTTGGGATTAATCGGCCTCTATTTTTGGTGAACTAGCTTGGCATTAGGATCCAGTTCGATGGTATGTTGTGCTAGACCTAGATCAAAACCACATGTCTTTATAGCTCCACGTAAAGATGTCATGATACTCTTGAAATTTTTGATGAAATATTCTTTCTCTTCGGAAGTACACACTTTTCCAATCTTCATAAACTTCTCATTCGCTACCTCAACTTCCTCAAAATCTTCTTCTTTGACCACCATGTTAGAACTTTGTCTTTTGGCTTGATCATTTGAATTGAAAATGGATTCCAGAGTGACTAAGACTTTTGGTAGTTTATTGATTTTCAATTATATAATTTGATCACCATATGACTCTTATAACTTATCCTGATTTCTTGCAGCAAACTCTGCCTCTTCTTGTAGGAAAAGGACAATTTGTTTGTCACTATCAAACACTTTCTAGCTACTCACATTATTAGGGACTGCAAGTTGAACCACCATTTAAAAAATTTCTTCCCTTATTTCATGACATCAACGGGTATGTCATATTGCGAGCCAATTGTAGCAAGCCTATCAACATCTTGATTTTGATTTCTAGGAACTGCGTGGATTCCAAAATCTTTGAAATATTTAATCAAGTCCTAGATCGGTTCTTGTATGATCTTAAAAGATCATTATTGGATGCATTGTATGCATATTTAACTTGATCGAAAACTAACTCACTTTGTATCAAAAATTAGTAAGGGCTTTGATCCCCTTCTTTTGGGCAAGTTAAATTCCTTGTATAAGGGCCTCGTATTCAAAAAATTGTTAGTACAACTAAATTGCAAATGGAAAGATGAGAAGTACTTATCTCCCTTAGAGATATTAACATAACACCAACACCGGATCCATTCTTACTTCTCGAGCCATTGAAGAAAAATTGCCATAGTCCTTCGAATCGCTTGGTGTTTTGACAAGTTGCGGTATGATTGTATCTTCTTCATGAATGCAGTATGTACCCAATCTTGTTTCTTCCAAAAACAACAAACTAGCTTCTTCTTCTACCAACACATCAGCATAGGGATCATATTGATGATCTCCACTTACTTCATCTAGCACAGTATTAGGGAATTCTTCAATGAGAGTGGTCGGTTCATGATCAACATCTTCTTCTTCCGGATCTCTGATGGTGTAATTCCCATTTATAGGACTAGCAAAGTGTAGGGTTTTTGACTATTTTTTCATTGATGTCAAAGGTACAACATTAGTGTTGATATAAATATTGAGGTTTGAATATTATTTTAATATTGAATTTTATAACATTAGTGTTCGTAAAATATTTATCCATGTCAAAATTAGTGTGATGTCAAAATTTGAATATTTTAATATTCAACATCACAAAGGAATCCTATGACACATGGTGGGATGTGTAATGGATCATTTTTAATGAGGTATATTTAAAATAAAGGTTACTTAATGCATGATAAATGTTTGAATTAAAAAGCGGAGTTACATTTGCATTAGTGATGAGTTATTACGTTACAAATGATTTTAAAATCATGGAGGAGTTACAAAAGTGAAGTCGAAAAAAGAGAATATATCCTTATGGGGTGGATGTTTTCATTTATGGAACATTAAGGATGTGTAAGGGAAGTTGGTCATGCGTATTTATTGAAAAATATGAGTTACACTTGACCATGAAAAAGAATATTGCTATTTAGAGAAAATATTCATTATTTTTGTAACCGCCAAGTGATGTGGCTTCCTCATTCCAAATATGGCACATTTTTTAAAGTAAATTTTCCCATGGTATGGGCACATGGTTTTAGGGAAACCACAAGTGGTTTTTCCTCTCCTTCTTCCTATATAAACAAGTGTTGTGTGCACATTTTGAGTGTGAAAAAGAAAGAGCATTTTTTTAGAGTGATATGTATGTGAAGTTATTATTGTAAATATCTTAAGTGAGTATGAGTATGTGAGAGAGAAAATAAAGAAGGAGAAAGATTATTGATTTGTATTCAGATTTTCTAAAGTGGGTGCACTTTGGATTGGGGATTGGTGTCTCTAGAAGTTGGTGCTTGAATTAGAGATTGCAAAGTCAATGGTGTTTGCTTTCAAGGGCTGAATTGGTGTTCAACTTGGAGATTGATGTCTTTGTGAGTGAGTTCTCATACTTTGTAAAACTATTTTTTTCAATTTGGATTTGGATAATAGATCCAAGCAGTCTCTTTGGTGGATGTAGCCCTACCTAGGTGAACCACGGTATATCTCGTGTTATGTGAATTTATTTCTATGTGTAACTCTCATTTATTTTCAGATTTGAATATATTATTAAGTGTAATTTTTTTTTATTAAGTTAAAGAAAATTTTAAATTATGGAATACTAATTCACCCCCTCTCAAGTATTCCCATGCTTTTAACAATTGGTATCGAGTAGGTTCCTTACGTAGCCTAACAACTAGAAGGTAGATCAAAAGCATGATGCCAACTTTCGGGAAGGATTCTCCACAAACAAAGCTTCACTATTTTATGGATTAAACTATGCCTTTTGGAGCATAAGGATGTGAACATACTTGAATTCTCTTGGACATGATATTTGGCGTTAGTTGAGAATGGCTATACGATACCAAAGAACTCCACCTATAGATTAAAGCTAGTAAGAGACAATGTGAAAATAATGCTAAAGCTATGAATGCTATTTTGTGTGGTGTACCATTTAGAGTTTTTAAAGATTATGCTTTGTAAAACTACGAGGAGATGTGGGATAACCTCAAAAATTTATATGAAGGAGATTCAAAAGTAAATATGGGAAAGCTTGAGACTATAACATCCTCATTTTATACATTAGAACAAGTCAATTTTTTTCTTTGATAAATGCTTCCTGGTTCTAAATACATAATTTAGAACTCACAAATCAAATAACCATTCTTATACAGATAACCATATGCAGCTGTAATGACTCGGAGTACCTCCGATCTATTCATTCCATGACTCGGCAATCTACCGATCTATTCATGAGTAATAAGAGTTAGCGTTTTTATTTAACACATCACTCTTGCGGTTCTCTTCCCTATTAAGGATTGAATGCTCTGTCCAAGGAACCTAGCTCGAATAATTGTTACCATTATTCATCGGCATCTCATCCCTTAGACCGGGTGACTCGGGACAAGCGCAATCGGCGAACTTGCGATACTTTGGCCAAAGATTTGAAACATGCTCGCTATGTCTCGTATTCTTAACGGCATACTCGCCAACGGAATACGTCCTTCACCCCATTCTTATGTTATATAGAATGTCTTATCTTGACTTCACATGTCCAGTCCCTCCTATCCCAAATTATTCACTCGGAAGCGGATTAGTAAGGTGATAACGTTATATAGATGCCCACGAGGACTAGGGATACGATGACATACTAGTTCAACCATAGTTAAACCGGTGTGTCAAGATACCCCGAATCTCCTAGGCTGACTTTATAATGTGACCACATTCCTAATCGGTCCTGAGAGTAACTTGTTCGAGTTCAAGGTGTAAATCTTATCGATCAATGTAAAGGGTGTCGTCACAAGACACTGCTTGCCATTGTATCTTCGAGAAGATCCTAACCTTCTCGGGAGGTGCACAACCCTACGATTGACTTGTGTTGTCAACCTTTAAATCCGCCTCGAAAAGATCTACTTATTAAAAAGTGTTACATACGTTGAGTTAAATTATATTAAAAGACGTTCCCCTAAGGTTAGCCTTTCCCAATCCTGGGTTCCTCACCTTAGAATGACCTTTCTTAATAAAACCCTTTATACGAAGAGACGTTATTAAGACTAAGGTTCCATCAAGGAGTTCATAGAATATACATAATTCTAAATCAACGAAATTGGACAATAACCCATAATCTTCACATGTGATTGCCATCAGAACTCCTTTTTGGTTTATTTCAGTTCTCATTACTGAATTTATATCGTACTTATAAGTATCAAGATATAATGATTAAGAATCCAATTAAATGTTGTCCTGGCTTAATCAAGACTAGGGATTAATAATTTAATTCAGCTTGTTTAGCGTTCTACTTAGGTTTATTTTAACCCTAGTTTCTAGTAAGACAGTGATCTATATTTCAATTTAGCTTTAGATAGAACATACTAGAATTGCTAAACAATCATAAGTATTCAGTCACATATTCTTGCAAGCTTACATTGATAATCACAAAAGTCTCCAAATTATACAAAAACAACAATGCTCTCCGGATATTTGAACCGAAGAAGGTCAAACTATCAAGATAAGAATACAAACACATAAGTAACAAATATCAATTTCCATTCCTTTCAGAACTAATCAAATACATTTTATGCATTCAGCATACTTGATCTGATACTCTACGGAAAAAGAACATCTTTCCACATGTAGTACATTTTAGAAATTCAAGCTTTGTATTTCAACTTAAAATCAAATTAAACAATTTGATCATCTATCGAATCTGCGTGCTTTTACCACTTACGGCATCCATCTGCAAAAATTGTCAACATGGGTCAGTTCGATGAACTGAGCATGATAAGCACTAACTCTTAAAACAATTGCAATCCACCAACTGTTTTCATTAAACAACCTGTTTAAATGAGATCATTTCACCAAACAAGTATACATGTTTCAGACTATGCTTTCGTAATACAAAAATGAATACAAACGTGTAACTCTAATTATCGTTACAGAATAGTCCTAAATACTTCTCAAATATTTCATCAAAATATTAGGGATCAAGAAGAACGAATGTATCCAAATCATCTATCCATCTGAATTCCAAAAACAGCAAACATCAGACAGATCATTACATTCAACAGTAAAAGGAATGTCATAACAAATCATGATTCCATCAATATGTTAAAAACAGTTCTAACGGTTAGATAAAAATATCAACATAAACTCTACAACAGAAGAGAAAGAAAACAAGTCATTCATATTTCCCTTCAACAAGTTCATGACTGTACCATCTCCTAAAAAGGAAAACATTCACCTTACATGCATACGAATAAGTCAGACGAGCCACAAGAAGAACCATTGTTTTGTTAAAATCAAATATAACAAAACTCCACGTAGCTTACTAACAAAAAGTATAGTAGCTCTCACGCCAAAACTTGATGATGAATATCAACCAAACAGACTCCACATGACCTTCCATACGAAGCGACATACAAGAGGATATTCACTGCCATTCCTGTTGAGGTGCAGTCGACAACTCCTAAGTTCAATCAAGCTCAAGAATAGATATCCATGCAACAGAAGACGTAAACACGCCAACAAACCCTTACATCAACCTACAGCCCAGTCTAGTCCCTACTAACACTGTAAGGCTTTTTCGACCCAAGGTCGAAATCAAAGAACTTCTATTATATCGCAGTCAACAATAGACTCCATGGCATTAAGCAATTGATGTTACCCTAAGACTATGCAGAGATAATCATACAAAAATTCCCGCAACTTGCACAGCCTCATCTAACTGGAATAATCAGAAAGGAAACATAACATACTTATTCTCATCTGGACGCATTCAGAGTTTGAAGTATGGTTTTCACGACCCACTTTTACAGAGCCAAGACACATGATATCTATCTATACTCAAGGAACCCCAACAGTGTCACAAACAACAGTGTACCAAATCAGGCTTAATTAGAGGCAGATACACTGGTTACCTTTCAAGGATTCAACTGAATCCGAACAACAGTAAACAAGATAAATAATAGAAAATGATTCCAACTGTGCCAACAATGGTAAACATTTAAAATCAGGCTTAAACAAAAACTAAATACTGATTTCGCAACAAGGAATCCAACTGAGCCTCTTCAATATTTTTCGCTCAAGCTTACACAGAAAGGAAACGTAAAAATACACCCAAAGAGTCTGTACCAAAAATTCATTACAAAATAACAGAGGTCGTATTACCTGTTACTCCTTCAAGACTCCGACAAAATCAAATACCAATATTCAAAGATATAAAGCTTCAACAGTGGTCCATACTATACGAATCTTTCAATGTACTCCACAGAGTCGTTTTGAATACAATAAATATAATGCAACTATCATCGAGTTAAAATCCACAACTACGACCAAGGGATGAGAAACAACTTCTACGAGTGGTCGATAAATACGAAACACGATCGATTCTCCATTCGATATCACCTAAATATCATAGCAAAATCCAACAAGATTCTGTATCCACCATCCATAATAACCACGACAGAACTTACAAGGAAGTCGAGATATACTGAACATCAATCAAAAGTCCAACAGTATCTTAACCGACAAGTAACGACCACAAGCATCAATGACAAGTATCAACTGAAGCCTGAACCCAACAAGGGAACAATACTTGGGTTCTCACAGAGCAGGTCAAGTATCTTTCAAGCATACATTTCACAGACTTACGCCGGAATGCAAAACACAATAAAATGGAGCAACAGTTCGAAATACAACACACACCCATCAAGGGTTAAACTTGAAAAATCGAACAGCAAGAAGATACAGTAACAAAATCACCCGAAGCTACCATAAAATCATCTAAACCCATAAATCATCTGAACAGAGTTGTTCTAATGAAATCACTTGAAAGAAAGCAAGATTTTTAAAGGTTAGGGCCTAACATGCCTGGTTATTTGCTTAAAATTTCGAAGCAGACCACTGAAAGAGCTCGAACCTTCTCCTCCTTTTCCAAGTTAGATCCACCAACAAAATTTTTCTATTTCCATGACTTATAAATTTTCCTTGCCAGAGAAAAGAGCTAGTTACACTCATAATTGCCATGCGACTCAAGAAGATTGGTGCGAAGAACCGGTGAAGCAGGCAGAGGAAAACCGGAGCGCATGAAACCAAAACAAACTACTAACTTTCCATTTTGCATGCTTTCCGTGAAACCCGAGCTCGAAGACCGAGAGTTCATAAATGGCATTTACTCCCAATTTCCCCTCAATCTCCACTGCCACCGACCACATAGTTGGTGATGGACGAGATGCACATCAAAGACCATTTCTAACTTTGGCGACCTGCCACGTCGGCTCAAGTTAGCCATTTAAAAATCTCCACCAAATTATCTCATCCCTCATGCTTATCCATGCATTTAATGACATAAGCGCCGCCCATGGTTCGCACCCTTCCATAGGTCCCCTTCTTCCTTGTTGATAGTTAGGTTAGTAACTTAGGTTAGGATTTAGGATAACACCTAGTCTAACCTCTTAGCAAGCATAGATACTAACTTGGAACATTAGCTCTTAGCCTAGGTCTAGGTTAGATTAACACTAATCTAACCCCTAGGTTAGGTTTAGTTTTAGGTTACTAACCATAACAAATCCATTAGGTCTAATATTTCAAATGCTCGGAAAAATAACCTTCAACATACATTCCACGAGCAGGGTTCACTCTGTCACGCCAATAGGCTATAGAATTTTATGTAACTGAATTATTACACGGTCCACGATCAAGACCTTCCGGATATATCACGATATCGGGCACGAGTTCATTTAACATGATCAACTTTGAGTTATACTCCGGATTAGCTTATTGATGCATCGGACCTTACGCAACTTTTGCTTAAGGTCTATAATTTTTAATTCATCACGAATAAACTTAAAGCACCACTTGGATCAATACCATTGATCCAAGGCTTGATCTTATAGATGGATAACTCCATAATTCATTCCAAGATCAGATTAAACTTCGGTGTAAAATGAAAGAAATAAAAGAGTCGATCATATTCGACTCAAAGAATGCGTAATTTGCAAATAAGATACATTACATATCAAGCATGACTTCTCAATCAAGGGAACACATCCTTTCAAAAGAAATCACATATCAATACTTGTATGCTCGGGAGGAAGTAACTACGAGTCAAGGTGTTACGAGACACATAGAAGAAATTTTGAGAGTCTAAAGATGAAGGAGGAAGAGATCATTGTAGCATATTTACTTCGTGTGGATGAGGCAGTGCGGATGATAAAAGGCTTGGGTGAAGAGATGGAAGACCCAATAATAGTACAAAAGGTATTAAGATCTCTACTTCCTAGATTTGATCTTTAAAGTTTGGGGAATTGAAGAACTTAAGGATCTAGATAAAATGAAAATGGATGAGTTATATGGAATACTCACGAACTTATGAGATGAGAACATAACCAAATAAGTAAATAAAAAAGATAATATGCTTTCAAAGTTTTGAAAGGAAAAGAGAAGAAGGTTGAATCGGATGATGAATCTAATGAGGAAAAAGAATCTCTATTTGTGAAAAATATAAAAAAGAGGATGTGGTAAGAAAACAAAGGTAAACTTCCTTTTAAATGTTTTAAGCGTGGTGAGATTGGACATTTTACGGCTAAGTGTTTGTATGTAAATAATGAAAGTGATGATGAAGATCTGTCAAAGCAAAGAAAGTGAAGCTTTTCTACAAAAATAATTTCAAACAAAGGAATTTTGAAAAGAATAAGAACTAGAACCAAAGCAAGAAGAGTCATGCACGAGAAAAGATGATAGCTCGAGAGGAAGATTGTCTAGAAGGTGACATTGAAGAACTTTTATTTATGGCTCTTGAAGATGGAAAATTGGAAGTTGGAGATACGGTTGATAAAGAAGGTGAGGTAAACATGGAATAAGAACTCATCTGTGCCTTGGGTGAGATCAAGAGACTCAAAAGAAGACCTTGAAGCAAAAAATGCAACTTCAAGAGTATGAAGAAGCAAAGAAAAATCTGGATGCTAATAAAGAGCGTGAAGATACTATTGTTGATCTAAAGATTCAAGTTGAATAGGAAAAGAGGATAGAGGAAGTGATATTTGAAATCAAAAGAATAAGAATGTGGGAGATTAGAGTCGGAGATTGTCGCACTTATTTGGAAAGTAAAAGTTAAACAAAAGACTCAAGTTTGAAAAGAGTTACGAGGTGTTGAGTAACATTCTAGATAAACAAAAACAAAAATCATCCAAAGGTGGTATTGGATTCAATGAAGCAGAAAAGAAAGAGACCAAAGAACCAGAGAAGAAATCTAGCTATGCAGATATCTTAAAAAGCTCTAGTAAAGGAGAAAGCAACAAGAAACAAGAAGATCATCCTCCATAGAACAATAAAAAGAAGACAAAAATGGAAGAAGGTGCCAATAAGAAGTTTTAGAAACTCATCTTATCAAAGGAAGCCCTACATGACCAGGTATTCTTTTCATGGTTATTGTTTTTCATGTCACAATTATGGTCATAAGATGATGAACTGTAGATCGAAGGTTCAGAGTTGGAATCAAAACTTTCATGCTAGAAACTAAAACTCTTTTTTGCTGCATTGTAAAATTTGAATGAGCATGAGATTATATGTTATGAATGCAACCAATTTGGCCACATAGCAAGATTTTGCAGGAGTAAGATTACATAAAATCCAAAGCAAGAGAAAGAGGGAAAACAAATCATACAGAAAGCCAACAATAAGAAAGTGTGGCAATAGAGAAAGGAGGGAGAAAAGGAAGAGGCTATGTTGGTACAAATGGTGCTTCATGCACAAGATGAAGAACAAACCTTGGTACATTGATAGTGGATGTTCCAGCCATATGACGGGTGATAGAAGCAAGTTCTGAAGCTGAAAAAGGCTAATAGAGGTACAATAAAGTTTGGAGATAACACTACAACCAAGATCATAGGAAGAGGTAACATAAAATTAAATGATCAAGCTAAAGTTGAAAATGTTTTACTTGTTGAAGGACTGAAACATAATATTTTGAGTGTCAGTCAAATGTGTGATCAAGGTTATACACTCACGTTTTATGCCGAGGGTTGTGAAATTAGAAAGAAGGATATAGGTAAATGGGATGCGAAAAAAATAGAACAAGGAACAACTTTGTATATGTTGAGTGAAGTTAAGGGAGATTTTTTTTCATGAGTCGATTGATGAAAGTTGGTTATGGCATAAGAGATTGGGTCACATTAATTTTGACAACATGGTGAAAATAAGCTCAAAACAAGCAATGAGAGATTTACCTCAAGATCACAAAACCACAAAGTACTATCTGCAGACAATGTCAACATGGGAAGCAGAGACAAGGGTCAAATTCAGGACAAAGAATTACTCTACAACAAATCCATTGGAGCTAATTCATACTGATCTTTGTGGTCCAATAAGAACATAAAGCTTACAAGGTGATTCTTATTTTATGTTATTAATTGATGACTTTACTAGAATGACATGGGTTTCATTTCTAAAAGAAAAATCAGAAGATTTTGATCAATCAAAAAAATTTAAAGCTTTGATTGAGAATGAGACAAACTCTAAGATCAAATGCTTATGATCGAGAAGAGGAGGTGAATTTATGTCTAACTTATTTGATGAGTTTTGTGAAGATAATGGAATTAGAAGACAATTTTATGTGTAAGAAGAACACCACAATAAAATGGTGTAGTTGAGAAGAAAAATAGAAACAGTGTAAAAATGACAAGGAAAATGCTAAATGAGTCTAAGTTACAAGATGATTTTTGGAGAGAGGCACTATACACAACAGTGTATATTCTTGATAGAGCACAAATTTGAGTAAATACAAAAAAAGACACCATACGAGTTATGGAAGGGAAGACCAACTTCTCGTGAAACACTTCAAAGTATTTGGAAGTAAGTGCTACATTAAGAGAGATGATGAAGATGATCTTGGAAAATTTGATTCCGAGTAGATGAGGAAAATTCCTTGGTTATTCATCAAGAAGCAAGGCCTACGGGTGCTATAGTAAGAGAATTTAGAAAGTAGTGGAAAGTATAAATGTGAAAATTATTTGGAAACCAAAAGAAGAAAATAGGACACTCGGCGGTGCGTAAAGAGGATGAAGAAATAAAATATGAGAAAGAGGAAGAAGAAGAAGAAGAAGAATCTGAATGAGAAGACACAAAGACACCATCCAGATCTATTCAAAAGAATCATCCAGAAAATCAAATCATTGGAAACAAAGATATTGGAGTGCAAACAAGGAGGAGACTAGCAAGTTCACCAAAGAGGTAAAATTTTCTTTGTTTCTCTAAGGTTAAACCAAGTAATTTTGATGAAGCTAGTAAGGATAATTTTTGGATAAAATTCATGGAAGAGGAATTTATCGAGATAGAAAAGAATGAAACATGGGAGTTAGTTCCAAGACCAAAGGACAAGAACATTATTGGTACCAAGTGGGTCTTTAGAAACAAGATGAATGAAAAAGGAAAGTTTTCCAAACAAGGCCGATTAGTGTGCAAAGGATACTCACAAGTTGAAGGAATTGATTTTGAGGAGACATTTGCACCTGTTACTCGCATGGAGGTGGTAAGAATGTTTTTAGCATTTTCTTGTTTCAAGAATTTTAAAGTTTATCAAATGGATGTAAAATCAGCTTTCTTGAATGGAAACTTATAGGAAGAAGTTTATATAGAGCAACAGGAAGGTTGAAAATAGAGATTTTGCAAGTTAAAAAGGCTCTTTATGGTTTGAAATAAGATCCTAGAGCTTGGTACTCTAGACTATAGACAATAACTTGCAGGAATAAGGATTCATAAAAGGAATTGTGGATAGCAATTTGCACATCAAGACAGAAGGAGAACATTAGGTGATAGTTGTACGGTTTATGTGGATGACATTATTTTTGGAAGTGGTTATAGGAGATTATGCAAAGAATTTGTAGAGGAGATGTAAAAGGAGTTTGGGATGTCTATTCTTGGTGAGTTATCTTACTTTCTTGGTTTGTAAATTCAAAATCTAGTCAAGGAATTTTTATTTCACAAACCAAGTTTATAAAGGAGATGTTGAAAAAGTTTGGAATGGAAGATTGCAATCCGGTTAGTACACCCATGATTATAGGTTACAAGTTGAGTAATAATGACAAGTCTCTCAATGTTAATCAAACCTTGTATAGGTCCATGATAAGAAGCTTGTTATATACCACAACATCTAGACTAGATATTATGCAACCTATTGGATTAGTTGCACGATTTTAGGCTGCACCAAAGGAAACTCATGTAGCAGTCAGTGAAAATAATTTTTAAATATTTGAAAGGTATGTTGGATTATGGTTTATGGTATCAAAAGAGTGATGATTTCACTCTTACAACATTCATAGATGTAGATTGGGTAGGAAGTGTTGATGATAGGAAAAGTACAAGTGGGGGAGATTTTTATCTTGGTGACAGATTAGTGTCATGGTTCAAGAAACAGGCCTCAGTTTCATTATCTACAATAGAAGAAGAGTATATTGCAGCAGTGGCATGTTGTACATAGGTGCTTTGGATGAAGCAAACATTGAAGGACATAAAGGTAGAGTATGAGCATCCTATTTCCATTTTTTGTGACAATACGAGTGCTATTAACATCTCAAAAAATCCAGTCATGCATTCTAGGACAAAGCACATTCCCATTAAGCATCACTTTTTGAGAGAGAAAGTTTCAAATCAGCAGGTGAAATTGGAATATGTTGGAACTAAGGATCAGATTTCTGATATATTTATAAAATCCCTACCAAAGGAATCTTTTGAGTCACTCAGACAAAAGTTAGGAGTGATTCCTATCACTCTTACTCATAGACTATCTCATGGGGAGTATGGACATAGGGGGAGCTACACATTGCATTATCTTCATCTCTGAGTACATGTTCAGGTAATTGGTTTATTTATCCCTTTTCCATTGATGTCAAATGGGGAGAATTACATCATGGTGGAGAGTTGCATAGAACAAGTACAATGCATTGGTACAAAAAGAGCTCGAGAGGTAAAGTTGGATTTCATAGCAAGCGAGGCTCTCACTGAATAATTTTAGCAGAGATTTGCCATCAATGACAAAGGGGAGTTTGTTGAGTATTTTTTCATTGATTTAAAAGGTACAAAATTATTGTTGATATAATATTGAGGTTTGACTATTATTTTAATATTCAATTTTACAACATTAGTGTTCGTAAAATATTTATCCATGTCAAAATAGTGTGATGTCAAAATTTGAATATTTTAATATTAAACATCACAAAGGAATCCTATGAAACATGGTGGGATGTGTAATGGATCATTTTTAATGAGGTATATTAAAATGAATGTTACTTAATGCATGATAAATGTTTGAATTAAAAATGGGAGTTACATTTGCATTAGTGATGAGTTATGACATGGAGGAGTTACAAATTGATTTTAAAATCATGGAGGAGTTACAAAATTGAAGTAAAAAGAGAATATATCCTTATGGGGTGGATTTTGTCATTTATGGAGCATTAAGGACATGTAAGGGAAGTTGGTTATGCGTATTTATTGAAAAATATGAGTTACACTTGACCATGAAAAAAATTGCTATTTAGAGAAAATATTCATTATTTTTGTAACCGCAAGTGATGTGGATTCCTCATTCCAAATATGGAAACAAATTTAAAGTAAATTTTCCCATGGTATGGGCACACGGTTTTAAGGAAACCACAAGTGGTTTTTAATCTCCTTCTTCCTATATAAACAAGTGTTGTGTGCACATTTTGAGTGTTAAAAAGAAAGAGCATTTTTTTGAAAGTGATATGTATGTGAAGTTATTATTGTAAATCTCTTAAGTGAGTATGAGTATGTGAGAGATAAAATAAAGAAGGAGAAATATTATTGATTTGTATTTCATATTTTCTAAAGTGGGTGCTTCGGATTGGGGATTGGTGTCTCCAGAAGTTGGTGCTTCGAATCAGAGATTGCAAAGTCAATGGTGTTTGCATTCAAGGGCTGAATTGGTGTTCATCTTGGAGATTGGTGTCTTTTGTGAGTGGGTGCTCATACTTTGTAAACACTATTTTATTTTGGCTGGATTTGGATAGTAGATCCAAGCAGTATCTCATTTTGGTGGATGTAGCCTACACTAGGTGAACCATGGTATATCTGGTGTTATGTGCATTTGATTTCTATGTGTACTCTCATTTATTCTCATATTTTAATATCTTATTAAGTGTAAATAAAAAAATTTAAGTTGGAGAAAATTTTAAATTATGGAATCTTGATTCACCCCCTCTCGGTATTCCCGTGCTTCTAATAGGGTTCTACATGATTGTGGCATATTGGTTTTGCCCTTATAGTCACTTTAGTTATGTATCGAGTCCTAAGAATCATATGTGACCAATCGGCTGATAGATAACCACCCATCTTGGTAGTGAAATATCATGATAGGAAGATGGCAAAGAGAGGAGGAAGATCAATGAATGATATGTCTTGGGTGAATGACAAACTTGGGCATGCATGGATGGTAATTTGAAGTCCTTTGATAACTCCAATAGTCTTAACATTTTTCCATCCAGCTGAACAACTCCTCTTGTAATTGGTGTATATTGTATGCCTAATACATCTACAATTTGTTTGGGCATGACTGAGCTACTGGCACCAGAATCGATCATGCAATTGTGCACCAAGTGGTTGCCAATGATCAAATAAATATAGAATGGTGGTAGTTTGTTTTCTTAGGAATAATTTTCCCTTCTAGTTGACACAAAATCATAGTAGTTGTTGCTCCATGACTTGTTGAACAAGCTGGTTATACCAAAACTATTTAGAGCCTCTCGCAACAAGTTCCTTTGAGAAGGAATTGAGAGTGTGTCCCACATAGTAATGCTCAGAGTTGGTTTTCTTCATTTGTTCCACTTTCTTTGAAGGGAATTTCTCCTACTTTTTGATGCTTCTTTGAGCATTGGGATCCTCCTTTGGAAAATTCTTGTTGGGTACCATGATGCCTAATGAACTTTCTTTTCTTGTGGCTTGGCTAACAAGTATTTATGGTAGTTTCTTTCCCACATATTTATCAACCACCTATGTTTCGAGGTTGTGAAGTGGATATTTGATCAGCTTTGGAAGTTTGAGGTTCCATTTCTATCTTCTTGGAATGAGTGTTTTTGATCTTGATGAGGGATCGTATTCACCCTAAA
Source organism: Taxus wallichiana var. yunnanensis (assembly GCA_018340775.1). Lineage (NCBI taxonomy): Eukaryota > Viridiplantae > Streptophyta > Pinopsida > Cupressales > Taxaceae > Taxus > Taxus wallichiana. The sequence continues at coordinate 1,018,102,373 of CM031240.1, forward strand.
AATCTTCCACTTGCCAATTTATCAAAGTGGTTTCTTCAGGTTCCTGTAGTTGATATGTTGTTTCTTGCATAGATGTGTTCTCTATTTTATCATAAGGGGAAGATACACTTTGAACCTTTTGGTGAGAAAAATTGTCTTGTGGACAAATTATTGGGTTTCAAGCTAATGCTATGGGAATCTAAGTCCCTCTACTTGAATGGTGCAACTTCCATGTATGTGCATGCGTGAAAAATTGGATTTCAATGGTGGCCTTTGACCAGAGATCCAACAGGGGCACTCAACCTGACCACCTGTGGGAAAAGCTAGAAATTTCTCACTAGAGAAGAAACTTTGTCTTGGAAAGGGGAAGGGGAGTGGAAATGGAGGTAGGAGAAAACTAATGTTGTGAGTAGAATATCAGATGCCCACACACATTAATTATAAATTTCATTTACATGCATTTATAGTCAAAAGAAAAAAAAATCCACAGGAGAAGCTACAAGACCGAATGAAACTCATTGGTCACAAAGTACTAATTAATTCCTCAATCAAAGAGGAAAAAATTCCTTCTTTTATTATTGAAGCTCGAGCAGAGTTTGTACATAGCTTGAGAATGGAAGAAATTCAAGGAAGAAGAGAAAATAGAAGAAGAATGGCATTTTCTATCTTTTCCAGGTACAAAGCACTCTGGTCTTTTTAGAAATCAATCACCCCCCTAGGATGATGTCAAGAATCCATTATATTCTTTACAAGAAACCATTATAGCTTCACGAATCCTCAATGCCTTTTCAAATTCCTTTGTTGCAAAGAAAACACTCATGGCAGGTTAAAAACTAGATCTTGTAAAGCAACCATTACATTTTATTTTCCCATTTAAATATAGACCATTTGATTTGATCCTCTAACTCTAAAATTGTGCCATCCACGTGGAAGGAAAGGATTGGAGCGATTATGAGGAAAGCCTTTCACATTTTGTAATTTTTTGTGAGATTTGACAATTTGGAACAAATTGGCCCACAACCCCACTTTGAATTTTCAACTTAGACACATGGCACGTTCTTATTGAAAATGGGATCATGACCCTTTTCTTGAAATTTTAACCTTTTTAGGAAAAAGGTTCAAAAATTCAATTTCCTCCACCAGCCCGCTCTTCCGCTTTGAGTTTTCAAAGGTGGGCTCGAGACCTTGGCGGAGCCACGAGCATTCTAGAACTTTTACTTCACTTTTAGAAATTTGGTTAAATTTCCAAAAGTGCCTCGATGGCCTACTCATCCACTTTGACATTTCAACTGAGGATTCACCTTTGACTTTTTCCCTATGGTCTTCAACTTTGATATTTTCCTTGATAGTCTGATTGGGGCTGTGGGCTATTTTTGATTTTTGCTTTTTTACAAATAGGCTCAAAATCTCAAATCCTCTCGATGGCCCGCTCGTCCGCTCTAACTTTTCAATGGTGGGCTTTGCCTCTCCAATGACTCTGACCATGTGGTGATCTAGAGTTGATTTGGTAATTGACCCTTTCTATCCCACCATGGAGTTGCGCCATTGTGACACATGGAGCCATCCTGTTGAGGTTAGAATTTTCAAAGCGACAATTTGGCTTTTCGGGTCCGCGGGGAAAATTTACCCTTTTGCCAAAAGTTTTAAGTTCACAAAAAGCTTCGTTTCTCCCCATCAATAGGATCGACCACGTACACCTGCATTCATTGGGGCCAAAATTTGATGGGGAAAAGACACCCGTCATCCCGACTATGGGAAAAATACACAGAGGAAGAGAACTTCATCATTTTGAGTCCAATTTTTAATTTCCTTCATGAACCAGAGGCATGGGGGAAAAATAATGATTTGATGACCCAGGCCATAGAATAAGTGAACAATTTCAATCACAAAGGAGATTGTAAAGAGGATATTTCGTGTACAGACTAGGAGATGGAGAATTTCTCAAAACGAGTAAAACAAAGATTTAAACAGCACTAGGGCACGAATTTTGCTAATTTATTGAATCTATAACTTGGATTAAACACCGATGAAGGGAATGAGCTCCAAAATTTTTGAATTTGGCTATGAGAATGCAGAGCAGTTTTCTGGAGACAAAATTTGGCTCTAGCTTGGGGACATGGCGTGAACTGGGCATGGTTAGGGCACAACACGAGGATCCAAAATCTCAAGTTTCAAAACATATTACATTGACCAGTGCCTTATCCATTGGGCCTTGCAGATTCATGTAAAATTATAAGAAATAATGGAAGGAGGAAACACACAAGCCAAACCACACACAACAAAAACCAAACAAAACATAAATCAAAACCATGAAACAGAAAAGGGAAAAACACACCTACAAAAATCACCTATGGTACAAGGCGGGGGACAACCACTTTCACTAATGATATAGTTTCAAGTATTGCCCACTTTGAGGAAATTCCAATGGCATTCCATCCAAGTATGAGAGGAGAAAAAAATTCTCACCACAAGTTCCATGAATGTGGAATGGGTCGAGCCATAATAAATCAAAATTTCCATGGCTGCCCTTTGGTTCTCTTCTCTTGTCCCATAGCAGGACAAAGTATCTAACCTTGAATTCTCTTATATTTTCCCTCTTGTCAAAAATTTTCTTCACTTTCAACTAGTGTTCTTTAATTCTATCCACCACTTGGCATATGCTTTCTTCCATCTTCTCCAGAAGAGGATCCTCTTGTCAATGGAGTCTTTGTATTGACCATCTTCTATTTCTTGCAGCAACTTGAGAGCTGGCATCTCAATTGTGAGGGGAATCTCTACCTCAACTCCATACAACATTTGGAAAGGTGACATACCTATTGCCTTCTTAGGAGTGATCCTATCAGCCCACAATGCATCATATAACTTCTTGTGCCAGTTCCTTTGATTCTCATCTACCAACTTGTGGACAATGGTCACAATGTTCTTATTACTTGACTCAACTTGTCCATTTCCCTATGGGTAGTAGTTAGAAGAGTGAGATAGGGAGATTCCAAAGCCATAAAAAACTCTGTGAGCTCCTTGGAAGAGAAATAGGTGGCATTGTCTACAATAATTTTTTGTGGTATTCCAAAATGAACAATGATATTCTCCTTGATGAAGTTACATACTATTTGAGTTGGATTTCTTGGTTGGGATGACTTCAACCCATTTTGCAAAGTAAAGTGAGTACATAAGTATGCCCTACACTAGTGAGGTACATCTAGCCCCCATTGCTGAAATGGTTCTTCAATCACCACAGGATTTAGTGGTAGTGCAACTAGTTTTGGCTTTCCAACAAATTGTTGAAATGCTTTGCATTTGGAAACCAAATCCTATGTATTTGCAAAGATGGAGGGCCAATAATATCTCCCCTCGAGGATCTTATGTGTGGTGACCATTCTTGAGAAATTTCCACCACAAGCTTGATCATGATATGCCCTGAGCAACTTTTCTTACTGCTCTTTATCTACACACTGAGGAAACAACCATCTAGGAATCTCTTGTAAAGTGTATGATTTAGATCACAAAATTGGCTGCCTTTAGCTTGAGTGTCCTTATTTGTTTTTAATCAAGATGAGGAGGGAATTCTCCATAAGTGAGGTAGTAAGCAATGTTAGCATACCACTCATTAGTAGTGGTGACAAAGAGCACCTGTGGACTATCTTATGAACAGGTTGAGAAAACACCATATTTTTATCCTTGCTGAGCTTTGAGAGCTTCGTCTTCAATTCCTCTTACCAGATTAAAGGGTCTAATCTCCAAGTCATACTCTTGGGTCTTTGTAATCCAACTTCCTCTCTTAGCCTCAGGATCTTGTTGAGTCAAAATGGACTTGATTGCACTTTCAGAGACCATCACCACTATATGGGAATTGAGAAATCCATTGGGACAAATATTTTGATTATGGGGTTGAGAACAAGGGTAACACCATTCGTAGTCTTGAACTAGATTATTCTAGACATGTACAATGGCTCTAGATGAACTAGTAGCAAGAGGGTTCCGAAAGTTCAAAGGTCTGACATTCACAACTTGATTTGTAGCTTGATTTTATGGCTGATTGTTCCCTTGAAAAGGAGGATGGTTAGCCTAATACTGCTGATTTTGTGGCTGATATGGACGATTGTATTGAAACTGTTTCCTCTTGAGTGCAACAAGCTCATTTCCAAACGTTTACAAAAGTGACTTGAATTCAAATAAATCATTTGAAGAGGTAGAGGCAGATTGAGATGGTTGATTAGAGGCTACTAGAATAGGAGCAATGATAGGATGATTGTTCATAAGATTTGAATACAATGGCATTAGCGGTTATGGATCTATCTTTCCAACATGAATCAAGGAATTTTCCTCTCTTATGGAAACTTCAGGCATTAGGTAATGTAGCCCCTCCCATGGACTGGATCAAGACTACTACATCGCTATTTAAGGATCACAAATAATACAAGAATGCATTATGTGTAGAAGGATTTACAAGTGCTAGAATCCTATTCTAGGTCTGTGGAATCAGAAGTTGAAGTCACTCATGTATTCTTGGGAGATCTCTTCATGGTAGTGAGCTATTCCAAAAGTGAAAGATTATCACTCTTGTCTTCAAACTATTTACAGATATTTTCTCCTAATTCATCCCAAGTGGTTATACTGCCAACACTTAACCCTCGAAACCATTGAAGTGCTTTTCCCTTAAAAGAGGTAGCAAGAAGTCTAACCACAACATTGTCCTCCATGACATTATGTATGGCACAAATGTTGGCTACATCAAGAATATGTTCCACTGGAGTAACATGAGTTTCCCTGTGTAAAAGGGTAAACTTTTGAGTTCGTAACAGGTATAGGGTCACGTTGAGCCAACAGAAGAGGACTGCTTGCATTAAAAGGGGGAAAAACTTGGTTTCATGCCATAGTAGCAAGAGGTTGATTATTCCTTAGTGGAGTGAACCTTCCATACGGAGGAGTTGAATGACCCCTATGAGGTAGAGCTGCAACTGGTGATGTTGAAACACCTCTTTGTCTTCTCTTTAGAGGAGACAATGAAAGTTTGATATGCTAATAATTTTCTTACTTTAAAGAAGCTCTTATCTAAATTATTTTCATAAGTTAACACACTGATGATTTGGAATCCAGAGATATAGAGTCACCACGTACTTTGACTTGTATAAGTGAGAATAGAAGTACCAACTCTTTGTCCTACCGGGCATGCCAAAAATTGTTGTCACCAAATCACCTCACCCTACGAATTTCCAAAATCTGAACATGACATTCGGTGTGATAGGGACACATGGGATCACCTTTGAGCCGTGGGACTTGCGCTCAAGGTGAACCTCTAGAGAAGGTCGGCTTCCTCTTACTAAAATAAGTGTTGTACTACTCCTAGTGTAATAAAAATGGCTATCTAGTCCTATGCTAACATTTTCATGGGGTTTTAGGGAAAGAGATTTATAGAAATGAAACTATACTAGGGATGGTGATGCACTAAATAAAGGTGTTTCCAGACTCTGGGAAGGGTTAATTTGAAGAGGGTGTGTGCACCATAGGTCAACTTCACCTACTACAACTTAGAGAGGGTACATAATACCACAGACTAAGAAACATGCATTCCCTTTGTTAAACTTGATCAGACAGAGAAATATATAAGTTTCCCAGTGAAGAAGGATGAACTTAAGAAGGGTGAATAGACACCACAACTCAATTGTATGCAATACTCCACCACTTGATAAGCACAGAACTCCAAGAACCTGTAATAGAAATGTGAACTTACACAATGTACTGCAAACATGAGAAAAGGTGAAAGGAAGTATAGAATGATGAAAGGACTGAGATTAGTCACAAAACACACACTTTTATTACTTCAATAACGTCCACAATGCATCATACATTTAGAAGAGGCAATGGATGCCATTACAATCTTGAAGATGAGGCTTGAAAGTTCTCTCAACATACAAGAACAACTTGTAGAAGAGAGAGGACTCTTGAAAATTGCACTTTCCTAAGATGTCTAACTTTCCAACCTATTTGACCTATTGGAACCCTTTGGAATGAGCTTCCAACTTACATTTATAGAAGAATATGTGAGAGAGAAGAGGAAAGGTCATAATTACATTCCTAAATTGAAGGCACATGATGTATTTATTACAGTTGGTTGAACCACTTTGAGAAGCTTCCATCATGTGCCATTAATGCTTGGTTGACCAAGTATTCTCAATTAATTAAAAGAATATTTAAATAATAATAATAAATATTATTATTAAAATATTTAAGTAAAAATATTAAATTAATTAAATAATAATAATGTGGAACCCGAAGATTGGTTTGACTTGAAGAAATTTGGGGGCATGAAAATAGGTTCAAAACAACCCAACTTGGTGGTTGGCTTGCCGAGCCAACTCACTGAGTTGGGCTCGAGCTCCACTTTTGTTAACCACCACCGAGCTCCCCAAACAAGCTCTCCACCACAACCAAGCTTCCACCATTGATTAGTCTTTGATCACTCCTCCCAAACTGTCTACATCATGAATTATTCATGAAAATGATCACAAAGATCACTTCATCATAGATCTGTCGAGTCCCATGTTTACTCATACCACATTTGTGCTCACTATGCTTGATATTGAAATTTCATTCACATCACGGCATCGAGAAAATTGGCTTCATCTCATCTCATTCTTGGTGATACATTGAACCAACATCCAACTCTATTATAATCCTAACATGATCCCCACCACCAAGTTTGTCAACTCATCACAATGCATGGCAAGCTCCTTTGGTTGGGCCGACGATGAAATTCACTTCTAAATCTCTGAACCCTTTTGACTTAATTCTATCAAGCCATATGGAAGATCTCGATGTACAAGCTTGAGTTCGAAGAGTGCCATATCTCGAAATCCATGACTCGACCACACATTGATCCTTTAGTTTTCTCATCTCGGTGGCATCCATTACTAAGCCCATCACACATTTTACTAAGCTACTCATTTGGTCTTAACTCGGCCATAAATCACCATACTAAACTCGCAAAAAAACATCTTCACATGAGCTAGTTTTGAGCTCGACTCTAAGCACACCTTTTTGTATTTGTATTTGAGCCCCTAGCATGAGAGTTTCTTTTGACCCCCACAAGCTCACTTTGCATGGTTCAACCCATGAGCTCACTTTGCATGGTTCAACTCACGGGTCCCTATCACCTCATGACTTGGCTCCACGAGCCCAAAATGCTTCCACCACTAAGCTCTTCATTGAATGACTTACTTAAAACTATCTAAGCTCATCATAACGAGCTACTCTAGCTCTTCTACAAGAATCTAACCCCTCCATCATTATGTCAAAATAAAAATGAGCTCTCCTCCATTATTTCTAAGCTTCATTCTCACTGAGTTGCTTGGTATTTACATGTAGCTTGTTGCATGATGTCAAGCTCCCTTGCGATATTTTTTCCATTTTTCATGCTTACAACTAAGTGAATAGGCCATCATTATAAAATATGGATGGTTCTCCCTTCCACGAGGTCACCATGCATTGGCTGATGTCCCACGCATCATATAAACTAAGATCGAACCTGCCATTTGATTCATCCTCCACCCCGATGCCAGTGAGCTCCTTCGTGAATCGCTGAGTTCCTTAGGATATGCATCGAGTTATTGGTTAAGATGATTTGGCTCACTTTGCGCAGAGATATTCATCGAGCACCTAATTCAACTATGGTAACTCGACCTCTATTAAATTGTTTTCTTATTAACATGTTTTCCAATTCATCCTTTCGTGAGGCTCTCCACGCACCTATTTTCCTAGCTCACCGCATTATTGATAGAATTTCTAACTCATCCAAGCTAGTGGAGGTGGTGTCATTCTGCATGGTGATTAGTTCCCTGTAGTTTATGTTGAATTTTGATGCATGTATCTCTAACCATTCTTCGGGTCATCAATGGCCAAGTAACTCAGTGTAACAATGAAAATATTTAGTGGGCGAATCTGGTTCCCATAACTAAAATGAGATGACTTCGCCATGATCATTACACCTATTATTCCACCTAAACTTCTCCGACGAACTTCCTAGTGAATAGGTAACTACTTGAAATTATTCTTTGAGTGGAATGATCACGATGGCTTATGAATATGAGATCTATGACATGGTGATCATCTCCTCGATCTACCCCACATGGAAACATTGACTTGGATTGTCAAGAAATTGTCCCCACTTGGTGATGAGGGTGAACTTTTTGTACGAAACATTTCGTTTCTCTATATCGAAAAAACTCCCCAAATTTCCCCAATTGTGGTATGACTCAAAGACATTGCCATACAAACTGCGCAACGATGGATTCTTGAGATTTGAAAGCCAATTTTCTTGTAAGTAGTTACCATCCTAGCTTACTTGAGCCATCCACAAACCTATCTAAGCTAATACAAAAACTCATCCCGTGAGCTCACCATTTCACACCTACCTTGGTTTAGCTCATTCTTTGAAATCCCCCCTATTATGGAACCTTTACCTTAGCTCGACACCTCATCATCATGGCTCTACATTTCATTTCATAGGGTCTAACTTCCTTATATTCCCACGAGCTCTGAGGTCTTTCACTGAGCTATCCCTAACTCATTCTTAATTCGGTCGATCGAGTTACCTCATTTTTTATCAAATGAGCTTACCAATTCACAAACGACTAGGCATGAGCTTAACTCAATTGAGTGGGTTATCTCTCACAGATGTCACCTTTATGATTTGATGTTTCATTTTGCATTCAATCTCTCCACACATGCAAACAACTCACCACCACTATTTTTGCATCAATTATTCTCTCATAAGCCCGACAAAAGTGATGACTTACACCTTGCCTCCGAGAATCACTATAATGACATAATCGAAATAATTTATTCCTTTTTCACCATCTCGAGGACCACCACAAGCCTATTCCTTTGAACAATTCCCAAGTTCTTCTTATGAGTTGAGCTTACACAGTCCTTCAGTGAGCTCATCCCCAAGTTATCTCAACAACTCGGTCTTATTTATTTTTCTATCAATCTACCAACTCACTCACTTAAAAATTGCTAGCCAAATGGGATCCTACCTCAACTCAGATGGATTTATAAACCATGAATGACCTTGATACAATAACCAACTTTGGATCTCTAAATGCAGTCATTCTTGTGGGTCTTAGTGTAAGTACTTCAGAGAATTCTGTTGTGGAATACTTAATAATTAGGGAAAAGGAACACTAGAAGGCAGTTTTAATCATATAAAATAGATGAGACTGGTCTCCTTTTACATTGCCCTTGAAATGAGCTCCATCGCGCTCCACCTTAAACACTCCTAAAACAACATTAATAACTAGAAATGTCTTGAAGTGTTCTTACGAAGATCCTTTCGATCTCGATGTTTAATATACCCTCCCAAATTCTATTTTTTTCAAAGTGTGGAAAATTTGGATAACAACTTCATCTTGGCCTAATTTGTACTGGTCACCACCGATTAACATATAGGTGGTTACACATATAGAAAGTTGTTTCTTTTCCACGTATTTCATTCCTTCTTGCATCATCCCTATTCGTCAAAAGAAAATAATTTCCTCTGGTCTCGATGGCACTTGTTGTAACTTGTATAAGTATGCATCTAGCATGGTATCCTCAATTACATGTGTTTTTCTCCTAACTATATTATGGATAGATGATTTGGTCTAGAATTAATTTTCCCTAGTTTCACCACAACTGTGAAAGAAAATTCTTGAAATAAGAGCACCCATCGATATATGCGCCTTGTAGAACATGTTTGTTTACCAAATAACTTCAATGGTATGTGATCTCGTATAAAAGATGAATGGTGTAGCTAGTAGGTACTAGCAGAATTTATGTAGAACATAGATCATTAAGAAAGCTTGAACTCTATAGTGGTGTAATTTTGTTCTATAGAGTCATCTTTCTACCAAAGAAAATAGATGGATGATCTATAATACCTTCTCGAGGTTGAGCCAACACCATGCCAATATTCATGCCAGAGGCGTCAACATGCACATGAAATGGTTTCTCCCACAAAGGAAAACATAGAATAGGCGCGGTCGTATGTTTTTGCTTTAACATCTCAAATATGTGATGTTAGCGGTTCTCCCAAGAGAACATACCTTTCACTTTCAAGTAACTCTTCCAACGGTGTGGAAATTTTGGCATATCCTTTCATAAATTTCCTGTAATATCCTGTATGACCCAAAAATATGTGTACCTCACTCTAACTTGGTAGGCTCCCTTAGACCTATAATGACGCAACCTTGGCTAGATCAACGAACAAACCTTTTCTTGCAGATTATGTGTCCGAGCAATATCCCAAATGGTGTAGCAAATATTCACTTCTTGATGTTTAGTGAGATACTCAACTATCTACATCTTTCAAACATTAAGTATAGATTGTAACAATGATCCTTAACCAATCCATACACCATTCAAACGTCTAAATAGATCTGTAAGAAGTTGTGAATAAATTCCTTGATTGCTTGAACAACTATGCGTAAAAATACAATAGATGAATTTTTCAAACTAAAAGGCATTATAGTATGGGTGAAGCTATCCCATTCTATAGTAAACGTAGTCTTTACCTAATCCTCTTAGGAAATCTAAACCCGATGATATCCAGAGAACCCATATGTAAATGGATAGATTTTGTGCCCTACAACACCTTCTAGTATTTCCTCGGTGAATGGCTTAGGAAAGGTGTCATTCACACATACATCATTCAGCTCCCCCGTAGTCCACACAAATCCTGATGTGTCCATCCTTCGATCTAATCACCATTGGACTAACACATTTTGAATCATCAAGGGGCTTGATAATTCCAGACTTAAACATTTTTCAATTTCTTCTTTGACCTTTCCACACAAGTTGGGGTTCATCTTGTAGGTCTCTTTCTAAGCGGGCGCACACCCTCTTTAATTTTTATTTTCATCTCCCCTAATGATTCATGCACACATTTAAGTTCATGGTAACCCCTAGGTAATAATTCCTAAGTAATCCCATAGTAAATCTATGACTTTTTCCACTTGAGTCTTACCAATATTCATCGATTATGGCTTCCTTAGGCTCAACCCCCGATCCAATATTCACCCCCTTTGTCTTCATAGGTTCATGATAGGCACACGTGGTCATATCTACACTATCCAATACCTCATGCATACCTATTGAATTATTTACATCCATATTTTCTACTTCTTCATCATCCACTAAGTAGACCATTTTTCCTTTTTCTTTCTCAAGGAAAGCACATTGAAGTAATGTTGCATCAACCTCTATTTCTTCATCAAGATGCTCCCGAGTCTCCTTCATCCAATAACTCCTGAAGGATTTCTTTAGCCTTGGAACTATCTCCCATAGTTAAGCACTTTATGAATTTCAATGCTTCTTCCACCGGAGGCTTTGTAGAGAAGAAGTCAAACATCTAGGTCATTCCTACAATTAAATCTTTCCAATTTCCAGTCTCTCTATGGAGTTTTCATATACATACCAAGCACGTGTGCATCCTTGTAAAGTGGAATAAAATTTTTATACATATAATGAAGGTGGTAAATATTCTTGTCCTTCTCTCTAGAAGTCTCTCACACTTCGAACGTGGTGTTGAACATGTTGATTACCATAATAAGTACATATTTGAGTAGGTGCATTGCTCCTTAAGAACCGAGTAGCAAGAGAAATCCTTATTTGATTCCATCCTACAATGTTATCCTTGTGGGCCATCCACCGCAGTGTTGTTGTCCCATGTAGTGTATATGCTAGCATATTTCTTCTTTCTAATAGGTCTATCCACTGTTCTTCCATGGCACACAAGTATACCATAGGATCTCCTTCTCCATTGTAATAAGGTACCGATTTATCACCTATCCTCCTAATATAACATGGTTTACTTCCTCTAATAAATATGCTCTTTACTTCGTGCCCTACCAACTCATAAGTTCTATGACCCTAATTATCACAAACAACACTTGTAGTATCATTAATAGGTATGCATCGTCCCATGAATTATTCCTTCTTTGGTTGGCTCAAGTATCTCAACATAGGGCATATATTTTCCATCTATTAAAGGGATAATAAATATCTCCTCCTTGTTTTCAAAATTGATATTGCCCTTGTTGAACCAAAGATCAACATTATTTGCATAGTACCAAGGATGCCCCAATAGAGATGGGAAGCTATCGACTCTGCTAGTGCTAAAATCTCAAAGTCCCCAATGAGCTTGGCTCCTTATATAGTAATGGATGAATCTTTCAAAACTCGATGGGAGTGGCTTTAGGTCCGATTAGCCATAAAAATACATTAGAGGATGTCTTTAATGGGGTCTCCCATTTTTACCCATGCATCAAGGTAAGAACATTGACTTCCACACATATATTAATCAGTTTATTACTTAATAGCCACCCATCCAAAACAAAATTTAGAGTGATTTCCTTTCATAATATAGGCTTTAAGGGGGAAGATTTACATGCAAGATTTTCTTTCTAGTATTAATACTTGTGCATGGAGAGTTTCCCCTTAACAATCCTCTTACAACAAATGATATTTTCATGGCGTAACATTTTACACACTTCCCTAAGTCATATATATAAGTTTGGGCCATCTCTAATAATTTATTTTGCTCCATCTTTTTGTGATTTCTATTTTAAGTATTGTATCTCACCCCGAAGATTCCTAAGAACTTCCATGGTTTCTGATAGACATCCTTTTCATGGGTAGGATATGGGTACCATGCATGTAGAACCTCCTCCTTAGTGATGGTAGGATTCTACCAAAATATTCTACGGCACGTGCCACCTTAGCAGCATGGGTCGTGATCTTATTTTTAACGCCTCAAACTCTCGCCTCCAACTTAGGAATCCACATATTTTCAATAGTGCGTTGCATCCTAACCATTCTTGTGCCCTTGTTTTCTTGTTTATGCTACTTACTAAGGTGTTCATATAAGTCTAGGCACTCCTCATAGCTATGATTCTTTCTACAAAAAGAACATGTAATATTATGAGGACATTCACACCTATAGTGGTCAGGAGATCCACATGTATAACATGTTCCGCGAGGGAACTCACTTCTTCCACTACCACGGCCTTGTCCTTTAAATCCACCATGTAGTATCCTTGACCTTTGCCATGACCACCTTTAAAATCCCCTTCATTAGCATGCCTAAGTGTGATCCTGGTCCCGATGCTCGTTCTTTCCCTTAGATATCTAAAACTCCTATCTTTCATACACTAATATCTATAGCATCATGAATCTTACCAATCATCCGAAAGTCTTCGTGTCATGAGTCATGGACCTACATATTTTACAGTAGCTTGAAACATTATTCCTTATCATGTGTTGTAATAATGGGTAGTGGCTAGCATCATGGTTTAAATGGCATATCTCACAATCCAACAACAACAAGCATACTAATCTATGAGGACAACTATCCTTTGTGTGACCTTCACTTCACAATCTATGCACCAAATCCCTATGTGCATCTCATGTGCTGAATTTGCTGATAGTTTCTCCAACTATTTTGCCATAGCTATGATTTGTGCTTCTAAAAATAGGCTTACCCCTATATCTATACTTCTAACTACCTCAGCACGTAAGGCTGCTTCAAGTTCTTTACATGGATCAATGTATGTCTTATGTGATAATTCCCTTCTAAAAGGGGTAATTAGGCCCCCAACGAACCACTGTGCATGTTGGCTTGCATGTATATCATAAGAAAGATTAGATAACAACATTTTAAAATGGGCATCATACTCTCTAAAACTCTCTCAGTTGTTCCTTTCTTAATATCCTTGAGTGCACGTATACTCTTCTTCTCAAACTCAGGGATGTGAAACTCTTTAAGGAATGCATCTTTTAAAGTTGTATAATCTATGCAAGTCTGATCAAGTTCAAAAAATTTGTACCAAATGTGTGCACGCCCTTGTAACATAGTAGAAAATTGGCTTTCCTATGCCTCAGAAGCCATGATTCCATTTTCTCACCATTATTTCACACATATGCACATTTCAACAACATCTTTATGCCCCTATAGGCTAGAATACAAAGAGACATCTCCATGTAGATATTTTGGGGTTGGTGTGGACCTTGCCCACCTGATCTAGAACCTCCTATGTTTCCCTTTCCTCTAGAACCATTGGATCCCCGGAACTAGAGCTACCTATGCCTCATGATCCCAAACTTGTAGCTAGTGTTGGACCATAAGATGTACTTCCCTGTGTCCCAATAGTAGAACTAAATTATACCCCGATAGTCTGTGAAGTGTTACCACTATAGAAGTTAGTTCAAAATCAATGTGCCTAAGTTCTATGTAGATGATACACCCAAAAAGGTACTCCCATATAACAATGAATCCATTTGCACTGCCATCGTTATGCCTTTTATAAGACTCACTCCTACTCTCCTTGCTTGAATTAACTTGTTGACTATTTGTTGTACTAGATGTTGGAAAACCAAGCACAAGAGAAAGGTTGCAAGTAGATTTAGATGTGAACATGTGGCATAGGTTGTCTCTCTTGACACGCTTCTTCGTGAGACCGAGGAGGGTTACTTATTATTTTTTCCCAAATGGGGAGTTCCAGAGGCTCGATTCCACATCTTGCATGAACTTCAACTCCTTCCCAAACTATCTTTCTCCATAATGCCATTTTCTCTACAACCTCCCATTACTTCTCTATCTCCCTCTCGTGTGCCTCATTATACTTAAGACACCTTTCCTCTCTCTACCTTTCTGCCACTAGGTCTTCCATCCTTCACCAAACCTTCTCTTTCCCCGTGCATGGTGGGGTTTAATTAGCCATCAGTTTACTCTCCAAATTCAAATTTACCATCAGGATCTTGATCACTAGTGGAATGCATTAGAAGTAAGTTCCCTTGGATATCACAAAACTGAAATTCAGCTACCTATGGACATGAATAAGTGGAAATTGAGTACTCCAAGATATAATTGTTTAAAACTCCACGAAACAATGTATCCACAACTCAAGTCCAAATCAAATCAGCATCATAAAGGGCTTGAAATTCTTCCTGTGTCCAGACAAGTGTGTGATACCTCCAATTCCACTTATATGCATACACAATCAGCCACTCCGATTCTAATGGAAATATAGAGAAGAAGATCTCATACAAACCTGTCATACAAGTTCTGTTCCACCCACACGCATGCGTTAAACTCAGATCCAGTGCTGAATGTCATGCATATTCTTCTTCCTAGATCATGTATCCACTCCTCAACACTTGCTAAGGTCAACCAATATGTCTTCATGTGAACCATCCTAAAAACAACTAAAAAAGAGGTCCCAGAAATGGAACTAATGATGCAGCCTAGAATTCAACAATACAAGCCCAAGTGCATTAGCACATCACTCAAATTAGGACTCGAAGCACTCACTGAAGCACACAAAGGTACTAGGACCCTCTTTAGGGTTGTTGTTGTAGGATGTTAGCATGATGAAGACTTTATTTATTCAGATCTATAGCTAATATATCTTTCATACGGTGCATATTCGGACTTGGATTTAGAACATAGTAGTCTTAATAGATAACCATAATGAAATCAAGCATGGAACACTAAATCATAACCATGAGAACACATTATTTCATTCTACAATCTCCATTATATTAATTGTAGTAAATACCTAGAAGCTTCATTACAATAATGGTAGTATACTCATGCGCGCACAATGATCTAGCGCAAGATAATCTCACTATACCCTAGTTCTCACACGTATATCTAAGATGTCTCTCTCTCTATATATATATATATATATATATGTTATATCTACTACATAGTTCACTCCTTATTTATAAGGGTGGGGACTTTCCCTTCACTAATTATCTATTCCCGAAATAGATCACATGCTATTATTAGCTACACGTCGTTAAAAAAAAAAGTCTTACATGTAAGAATGATAACAATAGATCTCTCTTTGTCAACTATCAATTCACCATTCTATCTTTAACTTTCATCCATGCAAAAAGCTTCATATATGATCATCCAAAATAGCAATGTGTGACACACAAGTCTCAATCAGTTTGAGTGCTCGCATGCTACCTTAAAAATAGATCCTCATCATGAAAATGGCTAAATCATGAATCTATCTCTATGCATCGTGCGTGATCCTCACCAATGATTCCTCGCCTTTGAATGCACTCGTTTCTCCCATGTGAACTCTCTGTATTTTCTCCACTAAGTGCCAGAGTTTGATTGATCAACAGAGAGGTAGCTCACTATTTTTTCTACTACTATGTCATAGTGGCCATTAATGGAGCTTAAAATTTTTAGTTATTGTTTTTGTCTCTATTCACAATGAGATCAACTTGATTATGATATTTTTTTGCTTCTCGGTGCTTCACGCGAAATTTTACTTCAATTCGATAACCGGTTGATGGGAAATTCAACTTTTTCTTCGTTGAGCTGGGAAGGAGATTTATTCACTATGAATGCTATGTTGCATGAGAGGAGAGTTTGAAATTATTTTTTTGATTCTCTTGGATAGATGAACTAATAGAAAAAAATTTTTATTTCTTCGCACTAGTTTGCAAGATTTGTGATAATTTTCATTTTTGGCTATGGATATTTTCTACTGTTTTTCTTCGTTGTTCTTTGTTTCTCCTTCCTTGTTCACTCAAGTTTCCTTCTAATACCTGTGTGCTTTCATGGATCAAGGAGATTATTTCTATGAGAGGTCTAGTTTGAGGTTTAGCAATGGTGGAGTGATGGTAAGGAGGTTGCAGAGGAAGTATGGAGTTATGGTGTGCACGAGAGTGTAAGTAGTTTGAAGCAAGGAAGTAGGTAAATATTTAAATTTTTGAAATCATGCTGAGAGAGGGATGGGTGAATTTTCTTGTGCCCGATGTCCCTCTTCTCAAAGGGACATAGTTTTCCATGGTGATCCTAGAGTCGACACGTGGCGTAGATCCGGTGGCATGGGAGTTGAGCTCTAAATTGCACCTGGGGGCTGAACTAGCAATCCTGATGGTCGTATGGGATTCCAGAGGTCACATGGGGTCTGCGTGCATTTTTACAAGGTTTATTTACTTGACCCTGAGGGACATCAGGGACATAAAATCCCTCTAGGATCCTGGAGCTGACACGTGTCCTCCCAAAATTTGGCTAAGTCTTGAACTTGCTCCAAGAGGACAACTTGTGATGATGATAACTTGAGCTCCCGATGGAATTTTGAGTAAAACAACCATATGATCCTAACTAGAAATTTCCTTTATAATCCAATGGTGGGGATCTCATGTATTGATTATTTCACTTGATCCTTGAAAAAGTGGATTTTTGATTTGGTATTCCACTTGTGCTTGAGAAAAAATGCATGTAGACCTAATGTGCCAAAGTGTTGTGAAAATTATGATTTCACCATCTTTAGGTATTGGAATTCTCTTTCTGTATATGCTTTTTTTTTGCTCCTAAATCCATCTGGAGCTCCCTGAGTCACCTTAAAAAGCTCAATGGCTATTTTGGCATGTGTATCGACTAGGCTTGTGAATCCCCAATTTTGATGAAACTTCCCAACTGCTCCAAATCTTCCTCGAACCTTCCAAAATCACCTTTAGGATGTTCCTAGGCCTTTAAATTTCTTCCACATCCATTTTTTATTTTCTAATCTACTCCATGGGGTTGCTCTAATCCTTGGAATGCCAGTGATAGCCCTTCCCATGACTGCCCAAAATTTGCATTTTCAATGAACTCCTAAAATCACCTAGGGGACTAATTTGAATTTCCTAAATCACCTAAGGGGATGAGATAACATTGGATGAGGGGTCACTAGACTTACTGGGTGGACTTGGTGTGCCTGGGAATGATAGAACATGAAAATTTTGGCACATGGGTATAGTTGTCGTGTTTGGAAATTATCAATTTCCTGTTGCACATTTCGCATGAAAATAATTGGCTCTGGCTCTATGGCTTAGGGACATGACATGGAGAATCCATAATCTCAACTTTAAACCATATAATTCATTGACTCGGATTCCTTATCCATTGGGCCCTGCAGAGTCATGTACAAATTACAAGAGAGAGAGAGAGAGAAGAAGGAAAAACATAAAAACAAGGAAAAAGGGAAACACAGAATGCACGGAGAAAGGAAAGACATACAAAAGAAATGGAAACACATCTAACAATCACCTATGGTAAAATGTGGGTGACAACCCGTTTTCACTAAAGTACTTTTCATTCCTCGTGATTTACCCTTGAGTGGGAAACACTAAGTGATGTTGTTCTGCGAAGCCATTGACTGGTTCAAGAAAGTAACCTCCTTTCCTTAACTGTTTATGAAATCTAAGTGCTTCCATGATTGTCTTTGTAATTTGTAGGAATGATTCCATGTGAGCCTCTTGATGCTCAGGTATTTCTTGGAAATTTCATTTCCTTCATGTTCTTTGAAATCAGTTTCATAGTGTTGGTTTCCTTCCATGTTTATCCATATAGTTGATTCTCCATTGAGCATCTCATCACTACCCCAAATCTGATTTTCATTCAAATTTCTTGAATATTCTAATTTACATTTTTTTCTTGGGTCTATGCTCATTGACATATTCTCCATGAGAAACATTAGATTCATCTTTTATCTCTACTCCATTGTGAGGCATTTGAGTATTGATGGGAGGATCAGAGGAAAACTCATACTTGTCTTGTATGTCCATGGCATGAGTGAAGAGATCAAGAATCATCTCGGGGTCTTCCACAACTTCTATTACATCCAAGATTTCTTGCATGGAGTTATGCTTCATTGTTTCCTACAACTCATCTTTGTATGCCTTTGAAGAATGCACTCAAGGAAACTATCTAGAGGGATTACCTCATCATTTTGGGAATCATTGCACTCTACCAATCCTTCATCAAAAATATATTCATCTTCAGAGGTCTCAAAACTCCTTTCTTTAATTTCTTCATCATGGAAAGAGTCTTCATCTTCAAATGGGAAAGAAAATATATCCATTTCATTATTGCATCCATCAATCATTAGCTCAAGAGTGGCATCATATTTTTCATCTTTCCTTATCTCAATATGACCAACCTTCACATTGGTTAAGGATTCCAAATTAGCTTCACGCTTATCTTTCATATTCATGGCTTACATCAGAGTTCAAGACTCGAGCTCGGGGTCCTTTGTTTCTTTCGTGGCTCTTAGCAGTTCTTGTACGGATATTTCTTTCAATACTTTCACTAGCTCATCATAAGCTGATTTTGTCTCTCTATTTCATTGGATTCTTAGAAAATTAATGAAATAGATAATGGGTAATAGGCTAAGGAGGAATACATGTTTATGATGTTGGTTGAAGGTTGTGCACTCATTCCGATTTCCGATCTAAGTTGGTTGCGAGAGCTCCCTTTTTCTAAGACAAACTACCTAAAATGTAAAGAAAGACCATTAAACATAGTGAATAGAAAAGGTTAGTGGATTTCCTAGTGTGAGATAGATCCAAGAAGTTTGATACTTCCTCGATGGTTTTCAATCCACCGATATATATAATTTAATATAAAACAAAGCAGACATGCAAACAAATAAGTCTAGTGCTAGTACTCTTATTTAGGTATCTCAGATTACTAACAATGTTAATCTAATTAAATGATTTGATAATTAAATTGGTGAAGGTACTTGAGTCAGGTTGCATGTTTGATAGGTGGTTTGGAGGTCATAGAGAAGGGTCAGGTAAGACTTGGTGGAATTTTTGCTTGATTTGGGTGATTGGAGAGCTTGTTAATTCGAGGAGCTTTCAGGCACACGAGACCGATGTTGGTCTTCATGTGATCGACAATGGTTTAGTGATGAACAATACCAGTTAGGGATAATAGATTATTGATCGGTAAGAATTTTGAACTTAGTGAAGAAAATATAGAAGGTTTGCGTGGGAGAGAAGAGCACATTCAAAGGTATGGAAGCATCAGAGAGGATCACATGCAAACAGAGACAGATTTAGGACTTAGCCATTTTCATGATGAGGATATATTTTTGGAAATAGTGTGTGGAGCACTCAAATCAATTGGAAACTTGTGCGACACACATTAGATATTTTTGGATGATCAACTACGAAGTGTTTTGCATGGATGTAGGCTAAAGATAGAATGGCAAACTAATAGTTGACTAAGGGAGATCTATTGTTAACACTCTTGCATGTAAGCCTATTTTTGTAATGGCACGTGGCTAATAATAGCATGTGACCTATTTTGGGATTAGATAAGTAGTGAAGGGAAATTCCCCACCCTTATAAATATGTATTGAATTGTGTAGCAGAGGGAGAACATAGATATACGTGTGAGAACTAGGGTATAGTGAAATAATGCTAGATCTATTACGCGCATGAGCATATACTACTATTATTGTAATGAAGCTTATGTGTATTTACTGTAATTAATATAATGGTTATTATGGACTGAAAAAGGTGTTCTCATGGTTATAAGTTAGTATTGCATACTTGACTCCATTATGGTTATCTATTAAATTTGTTATGTTCTAGATCTAGATAAAAATATGTAATGTTTAAAAGATATATTAGTTATAGATCTGAATGATTAAAGTCTTCATCATGTTAACATCCTACAACAGTGAGCCTAAAGAGGGGTCTATGGTACCTTCATGCACTTCAGGTGAGAGCTTAGTCTAGGCTAAGTGATGTGTTAGCGCATTTGGGCTTGTATTGCTAAATTCTAGGCTGCATCATTGGTTTTGTTTCTGGGACCTCTTTTTAGTTATTTTCAGGATGGTTTGTGATGAAGACATACCGGTTGACCTTAGTAAGTGTTGAGGAGTGGATACATGATCTAGAAAAAGAATACACATAGTGGTTTGTCACACTGGATATGAGTTTAATGCACGTAGGGTGTGATAGTTTATATGAGATCTTCTTCACTATCTTTCTAGTAGAATTATACGAGTGTCTGATTGCTTGTGCATCTAAGTGGAATTGGAGGTATCATGCACTTATCTGGATGTAAGAATAATTTTAGGCCCTTTATGATGCGTTGATATGATTTGGAATTGAGCTGTGGATACATGGCTCTATGGCATTTTAAATAGTTATATCTTAGAGTACTCAATTTCCACTTATTCATGTCCAGAGGTAGCTGAATTCCAATTTTTATGATATCCAAGGGGAACTTACTTGTAAGGCATTCCAATGGTGATCAAGATCTTGATGGTAACTTTTAATTTGGAGAGTAAACCAATGGCTAACTAAACCCCACCACGCACGGGGAAGGAGCAGGATTGGTGAAAGATGGCAGACCTAGTGGCGAAAGGAAGAGAGAGGAAATGCAAATTAAGTATAATGATGCACATGAGAGGGAGATAGAGAAGTAGCAGGAGGTTGTAGAGAAAATGGCATTGTGGAGAAAGATATTTCGAGAAGGAGTTGAAGTTCATGCAAAAGATGTGGAAATCGAGCCTCAGGAACTCCCCCATTTGGGAAAACATGATAGGAAACTCCTCGGCCTCACGTAGAATAGGGCTAGCAGAGATGACTTGGGCCGCAGTGCACATCCGAATCCACCTGGAAACCTTGCCCTTGCACTTGGTTTTCTAGCATCCAATACAACAAGCAATCAGCAAGCTAATTCAAGTAGTGGGAGAGTAGGAGCAAGTCTTATAAGAGGAAAAAAAAATTGTAGCATAAATGAATTCATTGTTATATGGGAGTATCTTTTTGGGTGCATCATCTACACCAAACTCAAACATGCAGATTTTTGGACTATCTTCTGAGAGTGGTAATGCTTCGTAGACTGTTGGGGTATAGTTCATTTCTACTATTGGGACATAGGGAAGTACATCTTCCAGGTATGACCCCGATTACATGTGTTCGAGAATCAAGAGGCTTAGGTAGCTCTAGCTTTGGTGGATCTAGTGGTTTTAGAGGAAGGGGAAACATAGGAGGTTTTGGATCAGGTGGGCAAGGTCCGCACTAACCCCAAAAATTTACATGGAGATTTCTCTTCATCTTCCAGACTATAGGGGCATAGAATATGTTGTTGAACATGTGCATATGTGTGAAATAGTTTGAGTGCAAAATGAATCATGACTTCTGAGTGTAGGTAAAGCCAATTTTCTACTATGTTACAAGGGCACGCACACAATTAGTACATAAAATTTGACCTTGATCAGACTTGTGTAGACTATACAACTTTAAAAGATGCATTACTTAAATAGTTTCACATCCCTGAGTTTGAGAAAAAGATTATAATTACACTCAAGGATATTAAGCAAGGCACTACTAAGAGTGTTAGAGATTATGATGCCCATTTTAAAACACTATTATCTAAGCTTTCTTATGATATACATGCAAGACAACATGCACAATGGTTTTTGGGGGCCTAATTACCCCTTTTAGAAGGGTATTATCACATAAGACATACACTGATCCATGTGAGGTACTTGAAGTAGTCTTACATGCTAAGGAAGTTGAAGTATAGATACATCGGGTGAACCCATTTTAGAAGCACATATCGTAGTTATGGAAAAAAGTTGGAGAAACTATCAAAGAAAATTCAACACATAAGATGCGCATAGGGATTTGGTACATAGATTGTGAAGTAGAAGGTCACACAAAGGATAGTTGTCCTCATGAGATTAGTAGGATCATTGTTATTAGATTATGAGATATGGCATTTAAACCATGATGCTAGCTACACGCCCATTATTACAACACGCGATAAGGAAGAATGTTTAAACTATTGTAAATTTTACAGTCCACGACTCATGACACATGAGAGATTGTCCGGTGATAGGTCGAGATCCATGATGTTATAGATATTGGTGTATGATATATGGGAGTTTCGAGATAACTCTAAGGGAAATAATGAGCATTAGGACCGGGATCACAATCAGGTGTGCTATGATTGGAATGAAGGGTGTTTTGAAGGCGGTCATGGTAGAGGTCAAGGATACCATAGTGGATTTGGAGGATGAGGTTGTGGAAGTGGAAGAAGTGATTTTCCTTGTGGTACATGTTATACATATTTATCTCTTGACCACTACATGCATGAATTTCCTTAGAATATTACATGTTATTTTTTGTGGAAAGAACCATAGCTATGAGGAGTTCCCAGACTTATATGAGCATCTTAGTAAGCAACATAAAAAAGAAAACAAAGGCATAGGGATGGTTAGGATACAAGGTGCTATTTAAAATAGGGGTATGTCTAACTTGGAGGTAGAGTTTGGGGGAGCTCAAGTGAAGATCATGTTAGGAATTAGAGAACAAATATGTAGAAACAATTCCTCAAACCACAACAGTAGGAAACTATATAGCAGAATTATACTTGCAGAAATATAACAACATAAAAAAATAATGCACAAAAGAAGACAAGACAAGATTTAACATGGTTCACCCAATGTGGGCTATATCCACTAAGAACTTTCTCATATTTGATTATCAACAAGAGTAAAAAAACTCTCACAATTTTCTTTTAGTTATGAACTCATAATAGAATTCCAAAGATGCTAAACCACATCTAAACCAAAATTGATACCCAATTGTATAACCTTGATCACTCTTGATCATTAAGACTCAAGATATCTTCAAGATACCCTAACACCTCTATTTATAGGATTACTATCCTCTTGAAAAGTCCTAAAGATGACACTAGAAGTTTGAAAGTTGCGATCTTTCAACTTCCCACGGCTAGAAAAATGAGTCCCAATGTTAACAACCAATTAATAGTATGTTAACAACAACATCACAATAATGACACAACGATTGCATAGTAATGTCACAACAAACAACTGCAGAATGCTCCTGAAGTCTCCAAACTTAACCATTCAAACTCCAACACTTCAACACTAATTCAAGAAGACCCAAAAAAAGCTCCACACCCTAATAATCTCCCACTTGGAGACTATTTCCACTAGAGTAAAGTTATTAACCCTTCATTATCAACCATGAAGGCCAATCAAAGTTGAACACAACTTCAAATTCTCCCTTGTGATTGCCTTGGTCATCATATCCATAGGATCGACTAGTATGAATCTTTTCCAGCTTCAACTTATCTTCTTCCAAAGTTGTCCTGATGAAATGATATGTCAAAGCTGAATGTGCTTCGTCCTAGAGTGGAAAGCGGAGTTCTTCACCAAATGATTAACACTCGACTATCACTATGTAGTCTCCCAAATTCTTGATTATGACCCAACTCATCAAGCAACTGTTGTAGC
Source organism: Taxus wallichiana var. yunnanensis (assembly GCA_018340775.1). Taxonomy (NCBI): domain Eukaryota; kingdom Viridiplantae; phylum Streptophyta; class Pinopsida; order Cupressales; family Taxaceae; genus Taxus; species Taxus wallichiana. The sequence continues at coordinate 1,018,126,462 of CM031240.1, forward strand.
CAAATCATCTTCTTGCTTGCCTCTGTGGTAGCAACATACTCAGCCTCTAGGTTGACAAAGCCACAACCTTTTATAACTATGAAATCCAACTCACCACTATATCACCAACCGTAAATACATAACCTGTTGTGCTCCTCTTGCTGTCCAAATCTCCTGCCATGTATGAATCTACATATCCATGTAATGTAGTGTCTGATCCACCAAAACACAATGTTGCTCCCATGGTCCCTCTCAAATACCGAAGGATCCACTTTATTGCTTGCTAGTTCTCTCTACTTGGATCACTCATAAACTTACTCACTACTCCCACTACATGGGAAATGTCAAGCCTAGTGCATACCATAGCATACATCAAGCTACCAACTACTAATGAGTACGGTACCCTGGACATTTGGATTCTATCCTCCTTAGTCTTGGGACTCTACTCCTTTGATAATTTAAAGTGACCTGCCAAAGGAGTACCAACCGATTTAGCATCCTACATACTAAACCTCTCCAAGACCTTCTTTATGTACTCTTCTTGAGATAATACCAGCTTCCTCTCCTTCCTGTTCTGAGTTAGTCTAATAGCAAGGATTTATTTTCTTGCCCCCAAATCCTTCATAGCAAAGGAGTCACCTAGCTGCTTCTTAAGTACCTTTATTTCCTATATGCTCTTCCTGTAATAAGCATATCATTTACATACAAGCACAAAATAATATAACCACCATCAAGAAACTTCTTTATGTACACACAATGGTCTCGAGTAACACCGGAGTAAACCTACTCCTACATAAAAGCTCACAAACTTCATGTACCACTACCGTGGATCTTGTTTTGTGCCATACAATCTCTTCTTCATTTTGCACACTAACCTATCCTTCCTTTGACCTCATAACCCTATGGCTGCTGCATGTACAATTCCTCCTCCAACTCACCATGAAGGAATGCAATCTTCACATCCAATTGTTCTAAGTGCAAGTCTTCTACTGTAACTAAACCAAGAATAGTCCTAATAGAAGTCATTTTAACAACAAGAGAAAAAAATTTCATCAAATTCTACACCTTTCTTCTATACAAATCCTTTGACCACAAACTAGGCCTTGTATCATTTTTTGCCTCCATATTCCTCTTTGATTATATACACCCACTTGTTCTATAATGCTCTCTTGCCCTCGAGTAGCTCCACCAGATCCCAAGTCTAGTTTTCCATAAGAGATCTATGCTCTTCATCCATGGCCTACTCCCACTTCTTCCTGGCATCCACCTGCACTACTTCCTCAAAGCACTCTAGATCTCCACTATCAGTGAGCAATAAATAATTCAAAGATGGAGTAAATCATTCAGGTTCCCTTCTTACCCTAGAAGACCTTCTCACCTCAGGATTTTGGGGTTCCTGATGAGTAGGTACCTGAACTGGCTATGTCGGAACATGTTGTACCTGAACCAGCCCCTTGGACACCTTGTTGTCTATAATGTCCTCTAACACTATGTATTATTTCTTTGATTCCTCTTTCTATTCCTACAACTAATCTTTATACATGAATTTTTCATTAAAGACAATATCTCTAGACCGAAATATTTTCTTGTCTTTAAGACTCCAAACACAGAAACCAAAATCATCTTCACCATATCCAACAAAGGTGAATTTCTTAGACTTAGCCTCTAACTTGGTCCTATCATCTTTATCAATGTGAACAAATACCTCACATCCAATTACTTTAAGAAATGAGTAATTGATTTTCTTACTGAGACAAGCCTCCTCGGGTATACCTCCATCCAAGAGCCATAGAGGGTCCTCTCGTTAATTAGATAAATAGTTGTGCTTACCTGCTTCCACCCAAAACATGAGTGGCATCCCCGCATGTAACCTGATGCACCTAGCACACTCCATGATTTTCCTATTCATTCTCTCTGACACTCCGTTTTCTTATGGAGTATTTGGAACCATTCTTTGCTGCGGATCCAATTTACCAAATAGTAATCAAGAAATTCATTGCTGCAATATTCCCCTCCATTATCCGACCTGAGACATTTCAACTTGAGACCTGTTTCATTCACAACCAAAGATTTCCATATTCTGAAAGTTTCAAACACATCAGATTTATTTCTAATGCAATATACCCAAACTTTTCTAGTTACATCATCAATGAAATTGACGTAATAACATGAACCACCAATAGATTTTACCTTAGCTGGCCCCCATACATTTGTATGCACTAACTCCAACTTACCCTCCTTCCTAGTGGTAGGTCCAACCTTAGGAATCTCACCCACTTATGTTTCCCATTAACATAGTCCTCACAAAAGTCCAAATATAACTCCTTTAATCCGGGAAACATGTCCTTTATAATTTGCATGCCCTTATGACTCATATGACCGAGTCTTTGGTGCCACAAAGTTGCATCTCCATCTGCAGAAACTAAATTACAATAATCAGCACCACTGGTTAAATACAAAGTACCAATTTTCTTACCTCTTGCAACCACAAGAGCTCCCTTGGTAACCTTCCAAGAATCCATTGTAAAACTGACCATACAACCATCACTACCTAGCTGTCCCACTAATATCAAGTTCCACCTCAACTTAGGCACATGCCTGATGTCCTTAAGTAGCCATGTGTTCCCATTCTACATTTTCACCCGAACACAACCTTTCCCTACTATGCTACATGGTTCATCATCACCAAGATATACATGTCCAAAATCACCTTGAATAAAATCAATAAAGTAATGTCTATGTGGGGTGGCATGGAAAGAAGCCCCTAAATCTAACACCCAAGATTCAACAATATTATCTAAAGAAAGAATTAACACGTGTTTTAAAAAACATCACCTGTTGCCAAATTTACCTCTTTAGTTTCCTCCTTGTTCTTCTTATCCCGAAGAGCCCAAGTAATATTTCTTAGCATGACCAACCTTCCCATAGTGCCAATATTCTAACTTACTCTTGGACTTTGACCTTCCGTGATCATTTGACTTCCCATGGTTACCTTTCCCTCTATTATTTTGTCTCCCTCTACTCTCCACCGTCAAAGTGTTTCCAAAAGTAGAAGAATCTCTAGTGCTCTTCCTTCACATTTCCTTGCTTAGGATCACACCTATTACATCCTCAAACTTCAGCTTTGAGTTATTAGAGACTAAATTACTTACAACCATAACCAAGTTGTCCAACTATCTGGCAAGGAGCACAAAATCAACAAATCCCTAACCTCATCATCAAAGTCAATTTTTACTGAGTTTAACATACTCACAACCGTATTAAATTCATTCAAATGATCAGCAACAGAACCATTCTCATACATCTTCATATTAAATAGATTTTTCATTAAAGATATTTTATTAGAGGAAGAGGGTTTTTCATATAACTTCCCCAACACACTCATAAGACCTTCTATGGTCTCTCCTACGATATGTTGAAAGCAACTGAAGATGCAAGGCATAAATGAATTGTCCCGAGCACCTTTCTATCTAGTAACTCCCAATCCTCATTAAACATGGCTATAGGTTTCTTTGCATTTCCATCCAAAGGAACATGGAGGTCCTTCTGATATAAGTAATCCTCCATTTACATCTTCCACAAACCAAAGTTCTACCCATTAAAATTCTCAACCCTTGATCTGCCCTCATCCGCCATAGCTCCCACTCAAGCTAAACTTTCCCTGTGATTTACAACTTAAGAAAAAAACCACCAAAGCTATGATACCGATTGTTAGGAATTAGAGAACAAATATGTGGAAACAATTCCTCAAACCACAAGATACGAAACTATATAGCAGAATTATACTTGCAAAAATATAACATAAATAAATAATGCATAAAAGAAGACAAGACAAGATTTAACGTGGTTCACCCAATGTGGGCTACATCCACCAAGAACTTGCTTAGATTTTATTATCAACAAGAGTAAAACAACTCTCACGAGTCTTCTTTCGAGTTATGAACTCACAATAGAATTCCAACGATGCTAAACCACATCTAAACCAAAATTGACATAATTGATAACCTTGATCACTCTTGATCATTAAGACTCAAGACCTCTTGAACACTCAAGATTTATTCAAGATACCCTAACCCTTCTATTTATAGGATTACTATCCTCTTAAGAAGTCATAAAGCCGACATTATAATTTTGAAATTCGCGATCTTTCAAATTCCCACGACTTGAAAAAAAGCAGTCCGGCGTTAACGACCAATTAACATCACGTTAACAAGCAACATCACAACAACGGCATAGGGACTGCACAACAATGTCATAGCAAAAACTACGAGAATGCTCTTGAATTCTTCAAACTTAACCATTCAAGCTCCAACACTTCAACACCGATTCAAGAAGACCAAAAATAGGCTCCACACCCCAACAGATCATGACCCACGCTGAGGTAGCACACATCTAAGAAACATTGTAGGAGAAGCTTACCATCACTAAGGAGGAGGTTCTACATGCACGGTACCCAGATCTTTCCCATCAAAAGGAGGTTTATCAAGAAACCATGGAAGTTCTTAGGAATCTTTAGGGTGAGATACAATACTTAAAAGAGAAATCACGGAAGATGGAGCAAAAGAAAGTATCAAAGATGGTCCAAACTGATATAGATGACTTAAGGGAAGTGTGTAAAATTTTGCACCAAGAAAATATCATTTTATTGTTAGGGGATTGGTTAAAGGGAAACATTCCACACGTAAGTGTTAAGACTGGATGGACGATCCTACATGTGAATCCTCCCCCTCATAGCCTAGATTATGACAATAAAAACACTCGAATGTTGTTGTGAAAGGATGGCTATTGAGTAATATATTGATTGATATAGTTGCAGAAGTCAATGTTCTTACCTTATATACATGGGTACAAATGGGAAGACCCCCATTGAATCCATACTCTAATGTATTGTTTATGGCTAATCAGACTAAATCCACTCCCATCGGAGTTTTGAAAGATGCATCCATTACTATACAAGGAGCCAAGTTCACTTGAGACTTTGAGGTTTTAGCGTTGGCAGAGTCAGATAGCTTCCCATCTATATTGGGGCATCCTGAGAAGGTCTCCATCATGGGTCATTGATGCTATACAAATAATTTTGATCTTTAGTTCAAAAAATTTTATATCATTTTTTAAAAAAAGGAGGAAAGGATTATTATCCCTTTGTGAGATGGAAAATATACGCCTATGTTTAGTCCTTAAGTGAAGATGATTTGAATAGGATTTATGTACGTGTCATCTTAGACCTAGAGATACTTGAGCAAAATAAAGAAGGAATAATTCAGTGGGAGGATGCACAATCCATTAGCGATACTACAAGTGTTTCTTGTGATAATTGGGCTCATAGCACCTATGAGTTGGTAGGGTGCAAAGTAAAGATCATAATTCCTAGAGGTAGAAAACCACGTTATTTAGGGTGAATATGTAACAACTTGGTACCTTGTTACACTGGAGAATGAGATCCTATGGTATTCTGCGTGCCATGGAAGAGCAAAGTGGATAGACCCATTGGAAAGAAGAAATATGCTAGAATATAAACTACGTGGGAAAGCAACACACTGGTGGATGGCCCATAAGATAATCTTGTAGGATGGAATGAAATAAGGATTGCTCTTGCTACTAGGTTCTTTAGGAGTAATGCACCTACTTAAATTTGTACTTATTATGGTAATCAACATTTCAACACCACATTCAAATGTTGGAGAGACTCTTCATAGAAGGGTAGGAATCTTTACCACATTTTCTATGGGTGAACAAGTTTTATTCCACTTTAAAAGGATGTGATGTTTGACTCCTCTACAAACCCTCTATTGGAATAATCCTTGAAATTCCTAAAGCGTTTAACTATGGGAGATAGTGCCAAGGATGAAGAACTCCTTCAGGAGTTATTAGATGAAGGGTACTCAGGAGCTCATCTTGTTGAAGAAGTAAAGGCTGATGCCACACTATTTCAATTCACTTTCCTTGAGAAATAAAAAGGAAAAATGGTCTACTTAGTGGATGATGAAGAAGTATAAAATCTGGATGTAAATCGTTTAACAAGTAGGCGTGAGGTATTGGATAGTAAAAATATGACCACGCATGCCTATCATGAATCTATGATGATAAAGAAGGTGAATATTGGATTAGAGGTTGAGCCTAAGGAAGCCGTAATTGAGGACTATTGGTTAGACTCAAGTGGAAAGAATCATAGAGTTACAAAGGGTTTACTAGGACGTATTCCTTAGGGGTACCATGAACTTAAAGGTGTGCATGAATCATTAGGGAGAATAAGATAAAACTTAAAGAGGGTACATGCCCGGTTAGAAATAGATCCTACATGATGAACCCCAACTTGCGTGAAAATGTCAAATAAGAGATTGAAAAAATGTTGAAGTCTTGAATTATTAAGCCCCTTGATGAGTTAGAATGGGTTAGTCTAATGGTGATTAGTATCAAGAAGGATGGAGGGATTAATATTTGCATGGAATACAGGGAGTTGAATGCTGCATGTTTGACTGATCCCTTTCCTACACCATTCACCGAGGAAATACTAGAAGGCATTACAGGGCACAAAATCTATTCATTTACAGATGGGTTATCTGGGTATCATTAGGTTTGGATTTCCCAGGAGGATCAGGAAAATACTATGTTTACTACAAAATGGGGTAGCTTCACCTATACTATAATGCCTTTTGGTCTGAAAAATGTGCCTGCTGTATTTTCATGCATAGTTATTCAAGCATTCAAGGAATTTATTCACAACTTCTTATAGGTCTATTTAGATGATTAGACGGTGTATGGATTAGTTAAGGATCATTGTGACAATCTGCACTTAATGTTTGAAAGATGTAGATAGTTGAGTATCTCCTTGAACATCAAGAAGTGCATATTTTCTACACCATTTGGGATATTGCTAGGACACATAATCTGTAAAGGAAGGTTTGTTGGTTGATCCAACAAAGGTTGTAGTCATTATAGGTCTAAGGGATCCTACCAGTCAAAGTGAGGTGCATGGATTTTTAAGTCATATAGGATATTACAAGAAGTTTATCAAAGGATATGCCAAATTTTCCACACCATTGGAAGATTTACTGAAAGGGAAAGGTACATTCTACTAGGGAGAACCACAGTAGTGCACATTCGAGAAATTAAAGGAAAAACTTATTACCACACCTATTCTATGTTTTCCTTTGTGGTACCAACCCTTTCATGTACATGTTAATGCCTCTAGCATGGCCATTGGTGTGGTGTTGTCTCAACCTAGAGAAGGTATTGTAGATCATCCTATCTGTTTTGCTAGTAGAAAGTTAACTCCTATAGAATAGAATTACACAACTACAGAGCGTGAAGCTTTGTCAATGATATATGTGCTACATAAATTCCACCAGTACCTACTAGCTACACCATTTTTTTTATACAAATCATATGACATCGAAGTATTTAGTAAATAATCCCTTTTACAAGGGAGCATATGTTGATGGGTGATCTAATTTCAAGAATTTGAGTTCACATTGTGGTAAAACCAAGCAAAAGTAATTTTGGACTAGACCATCTATCAAGAATATAGTTAGGAGAATAATCACATGCATGAGGATACCATACGGATGCACAATTATACGAGTTACAATTAGCACCATCGAACTAGAGGACATTGTTGTCTTTCTACAAATAGGGATGGCACCAAAGGAATGAAATCCTTGGAGAAGAAATAACTTGTTATACACGCAGCCCCCTATATGTTAATCAATGGTGATCTTTACAAATTAGGCCGAGATGAAGTATTGTTCCATTGCGTATTGGAACACGACCATATGAGTCTTATGGAAGAAGCTCATGTTGTTATTACAAGTGGCCACTATGCGGTGATGTGCCATTTGCTCGCAAGATTTGCTTGTTGGATTATGGTGTGAGACCTTGTATAAAGATTATAAGGAATTTTGTAAGGCATGTGATCATTGCCAACATCTTGGGAAACCAGTCAATGAGATGAAATTCCTCTAAGACCCATTATTAGTGCAGAACCATTTGAGAAATGGGATATAAATTTTGTGGGTCCTATTTCACTAGCTACACATAGAACTAGATCGTGGTACATCATAACTTACATAGATTATCGACAAAGTGGGTAGAAGATGCATCTACAAAGGATTATCTGGTAGTAAGGTTTCTTTGGGAAAGTATTATTACAAGGTATGGATGTCCTTTATGTTTGACCAAAGTGATCGGGCACACATTTTCTTAATGGGATAATTAGAATTCTATTGGATGAATTCAGGATCGCACACCATAAGACTACACCCTATCATCCTCGGGAAAATGGAGCAATTTGAGGCTTTCAATAAAATTTTGAGCAGGACATGACAAAAATATGTGATATTGGAAGAAAGGATTGGGATGATAAGGTATCTACAGTGACTTTGGGCATATTGTGTTAGAAATTAGATAACAAATATGTGCGAAAACAATTCCTCAAATCAACAAGAAGAGTAGGAAAACTATTTAACATAAATTATACTTGTAGAAATATAACAACATAAATAAATATTGCACAAGAGAAGAAAAGAAAATATTTAACGTGGTTCACCCAATGTGGGCTACGTCCACCAAGAACTTGCTCAGATTTATTACTATCCACCTCTCTCTCAATACAATACTCAGATATGTTTTAGAGCTATGCTCAACAAAACTCTCCTGAATTCACACCTGAATTCACATGCCTCTTCAATGCCATATCTCCCCCATCAAAGATATATTTATAGGTAATTACTAAATTAGTTTGGAAAAAAAAACCATGGGCCAAAACCATGGGCCAAAACCATGAATAGTAAAACCATGAATAGTAAAACCATGAATAGTAAAACCATGAATAGTAAAACCATGAATAGTAAACCCATGAATAGTAAAACCATGAATAGTAAAACCATTTTTTTCTCATGTATAGTCTTTAACTCTTCCACACATGAAAATAGGCTCCACAACATAACAATCTCCCACTTGGAGACTAGTTTTCCTCTGAGAAATCTTCTTAACCCTTCACTGTTTTCTGTGAAGGCCAACCAAAGCTGAACATAGCTTCATTTTTTCCTTGTGACCACCTTGGTCATCATGTCTACAAGATTCTGACTAGTATGAATCTTCTCCAACTTCAACTTCTCTTCCTCCAAAGTTGTCCTGATGAAATGGTACTTTAACTATATATGCTTCATCCTAGAGTGGAAAGTAGAGTTCTTAGCTAGGTGTATAACACTTTGACTATCACTATGCAACTTTCCTTCCTCCTACTTATGCCCCAACTCCTTAAGAAATTGTTATAACCAAATCATTTCTTTGCTTTCCTCTATGGAAGAAACATACTCATCCTCCATGGTTGATAAAGCCACCAACACTTCGTAGTCATGAAATCTAACTTATTTTTGTCCCACCTATAGTGTAAACATAACCTATTGTGCTCCTCCTACTGTCTATATCTCCATCTATATCTAAATATACATAACCACACAAAGTGGTGTCGATCCATTGTAGCACAAAACTATCCCCATGGTCCCTCTCAAATACCGAAGGATCCACTTTACTACCTGCTAGTGATCTCTACCTGGATCACTCATAAATCTACTCACTGCTCCCACTACATGGGCAATATCAGGCCTGGTGCACACCATGGCATACATCAAACTGCCAACCGCTAATGAGTAAGGTACCTTGACATTTTTGTCTCTCCTCTCTTTCTGTCTTGGGACACTGCTCCTTTGATAACTTGAAATGGCCTACCAAAGGATTCCCAACCAGTTTAGCATCCTGCATATTAAACCTCTCTAAGACCTTCTTAATGTACTCTTCCTAAGATAAAGTCAAATTTTATTCCTTCCTATCCCGAGATATCCTCATACCAAGGATTTGTTTGGCTACCCCCAAATCCTTCATAGCAAAGGATTCACTTAGCTGCTTCTTGAGTACCTTTATTTCCTACATGTTCTTCCCTGCAACAAGCATATCATCCACATATAAGCACAATATAATATAACTTCCATCCTCAAATTTCTTTGTATACACGCAATGGAGAATGACATCTATTATAACCTTGATCCATCATGAAGCTATTAATTTTTTTATACCATTATCGTGGAGCTTGTTTCAAGCCACAAGCTCTTCTTCGTTTGCACACCATCTCCTCTTTACCATTGACCTCATAGCCTTGTGGTTGCTGCATATATAGATCCTCCTCCAAATCACCATGGAGAAATACGGTCTTCACATAAAGCTGCTCTAAGTGTAAGTCTTTCACCTGTGACTATTCCAAGAACAGTTCTAATAGAAGTCATTTTTACTACAGGAGAAAAAATGTCATCAAAATCTATACCTTTTTTTTGTGCAAACCCTTTGACCACCAACTGGGCCTTGTATCTTTTCTTGCCTCCTTCTTCTTCTTTGAATCTTAACACCCACTTGTCTATAATGCTCTTTTTCCTTCGAGTAGCTTCACCTAATTCCCATGTCTGGTTCTCCATGAGAGCCTAATGCTCCTCATCCATGGCTTGCTCCCACTTCTTCCTGACATCTACCTGCATTGCTTCATCAAATCTCTCGGCTCTCCACTATTAGTGAGTAATAAATAATATAGAGAAGGAGAAAAATGTTCGGGTTCTCTTCTTACCCTAGAAGACCTCCTCAATATAGGAGTTTGGGGTTCTAATAAGGAGGTTCTGAACTGATTCATGTGTCGATATCCCATCCGTGAGATCCTCTACCACTACATATTCTTTCATGGATTCTTCCTATTTTCTTACTAATCGGTTATTTATACATGACTTTCTCATTAAAGATCACATCCCTAGATCGAATGATTTTCTTGTCCTTAATACTCCAACATTTATATCCAAGGTCATCACCACCATAACTAATGAAAGTACATTTTTCTTATTTAGCCTCTAGCTTGGTCCTATCATCTTTGTCTATATGAAAAAAACCTCACATCCAAAAACTATAAGAAATGAATAATCAACTTTCTTACCATACCAAGCTTCCTCAGGTATGCCTCCATCCAAGCACTTGAGGTCCTCTGTTTATCAAGTACACAGTTGTGCACCGCTTCTATCCAAAAAGAAAGAGGTAGTTCCTGCATGTAACCTCATGCTCCTAACACATTCCATTATTGTTTTATTCATCCTTTTCGACACCCCATTCTACTTGTGGAGTTCCCGGAACCATCTTTTTCTGTGAATTCCATTATTAGAACAATAATCATCAAATTCATTGCTGCAATACTCACCTCCATTATTTGACCTGAGACATTTTAGCTTAAGACCTATTTCATTTTCTACCAAGGCTTTCCATTTAAAAAAGTGTCAAATACATCAGATTTTTTCTAATAGAATAAACCCAAACTTTCCTTATTACATCATCTATAAAAGTAACATAATAACTTGAACCCCCAAGAGATGATACTTGAGTTGGCCCCCACACATCAAAATACACCAACTCTAACTTACTCTCTTTCTTTATAGCTCCAACCTTGAGAAACCTTACTCATTTTTATTTCCCATATATGAAGTCCTCAAAGAACTCCAAACTTGTTTCTGTATATCCAGGAAAATCATTCTTTATGATCTCCATGCCCTTATGGCTCATATGACTGAGCCTATAGTGCCACAATGTTGTATCTACTTCTAAAGCCACAAGATTACAAAAATTAGTGCTATAAGTGGTTAAATACAAGGTTCTAACCTTCTTACCTCTTGCCACCACAAAAGCACCCTTGGTAACCTTCTAAGAGTCTGCTTTGTAAATATCATAGTACAACCATCACTTCTCAACTTGGCTTGTCGATATAAAATTTCCTTTTAAAGTAGGCACATGTTTAACATACTTTAATAGCCATGTATTCCCATTCTACATCTTAACCTAAACATAACCTTTTCCAACTATACTGCAAGGATCATCATCACCAAGAAAAACATGCCCAAAATCCCCTTGAACATAATCAACAAAATAATGCCTATGTGGAGTAGCATGGAAAGAAGCCCCCGAATCTAAAACCCAAGATTAAGTAATATTATGCAAAGAAAGAATCAAAGAATCCTGACATACATTACCCATTGCCACATTTTCCTCCTTGTTTTCTTCATGTTGTTTCTTCTTGTCCCTAAAGCTCCCAACAACCCTTCTTTACATGCCCTATGATACTGACCTAGAAGTTTTAGATAACACCTAGTCATCTTTGGCACATTACTCACCCTAAGGTGAGCGCTCACCCAAAGTGTGCAAAGGTATCAGTCCTCTTTAGGGTTGTTGTAGTAGAATGGTAGCATGATGAAGTAGTATAACAAACATATATTTAGAAACTAATCCATCTATACATCGTTACACCGTACCAGATCTATAAGCACTTAAGTATAAATCATCATGATAACAATAGTATATAATGACAAACATATCAAACACTATTGTTTCAGCCAATATTCTTCATATATTCATCATACCAACAAGTACAAAATCTTCATACAATACCAGACATGTGCACATGGATCTGTTACAATTATCTAGTCTCATGCACTCATGTATCTCTAACCCTTCAAAGTAGTATGTGTCCCTGTCTATATCTTACTAAGTAATTCATTACATATATATAGGGTGGGGGACTAGCCCTTCACCGCTTAACTCTACCAAAATAGGTTGCATGCTAATAATAGCCACATGCCTTTTACAACTATAGCCATACATGCAAGTATGCTATCTATAGATCGTTGATAGTTAACTATAGTGGTGGATCTATTCTTAGCTTATGTCCATGCAAGAGTGATTTGACATGCTCTTTGAAATCTCCACGAAGAGTGGCGTGCAAGTCTCGAGCATCACTTTGTGTGCTCCGCATGCCAACCTCTAAGAATAGCCTTGATCTCCAAAATTGGCTAAGTCTGAAAGTCTGACTCTACACCTCCACACGCGATGCCTTCCTATACCTTCGTGCCTTTGCTCCTGTGTTGTTCTCCCACGTGGACTCTATGTGTGAGTTCTACTAAGTGTTTTCTCTTATCAACATTACCCCACACTAATCTCATTATCACCCCGATAATGGTGATGTCCAAAACTTACACAAAGAATGGATAAATAAAGAATGGTTGAATAAAGAATTTTGAATAAGGTATACACAACAAAAACTGTTTCAAGCCTCAGGCTCCTCCGTTTCATTCTGAAGCAAGCGAACTTGGATATTCCTCTTTTATATCTACTTCCAAGTTCTCCCACTCTGTCAACATCGTTCCTTCTTCTCTGACACGTCTACAATGATAGACTCCAACTCATCCATAGTTAGCTTTCCCTGCTCATTCTGTATCACAAGCATTACGCTTGACATAGAGGTTTGCACCCCTTCCAATATATCCATCTTTTGAGCAATGAGCTTTCCAAGCTCATCTAACCTTTCCTTATGCGGTGCTTGTGCCGCAACTAGTGTCTCATGCTTCTACTTCACCAAGATTAATCATTCAGTGTGGCCTAGGGTTGCATCCTTCATAGCCTTTTGCACTTCATTATATTCCTCTAATGTTTTTCTTTTGTGATCAACACATCTGGAGTTGTGCATATCATTAGTGCATGATCAGATTTATTCATCGCGTCACATATGGCTTGTAGTAGGCCTTCATAAGTAGCAATCTTCCTTGCTACTGCAGCTGCGCACTTTATGCCTCTTATGCGGGGTCATTGGGTTGTTTTGGTATACACACCTTTTCATCCTCCAACACTAATGTTATCATTGTCTTTACATAGTGCATCAAGAAGGAAATTATTTTGGTACTTGGGATTCCAAATGTGGGCATACCTTTAGGACATCATCTCCAATTTCCTCCACCATACTAACAAAAGTGTCATATTTTCTCTTGATCAGGTCCTTTTCCTACACTAGGCGTCTTATCTCCACATCCTTGGCTTTGACTTCTTCTCTGCACAAGACCTTAATGGTAGCAGATTTATCAATGTTTCTTCTTGCTACTTCAGTAGATACCTTTACTAGAGCATTGATTACCTACTCATCTTTCATCACCATTGGCTTTATTGTCATGTGCCATATTTCAGGTGCCTTCTTCAATCGTCTCTTGATGTGCATGATTCTTCACTAACATTAAATTCTGGCTCATCCATATGCATGTGCATTGACCATGAAAGCTAATTTGTGTACGCAATGTCACCTTTTCCTCATCCATGAGCACCCATCCGAATAGATCCTTCTACTCGATGGTGCTCTAAAACTGAGCGCAAACAATCAGCTTTGGGTCTTTTGCATATCCCATTATATGTGCCTTGGCATCCTCACCTGTTCAACGGGATCTTGGCCCTCTTGGAATGGCTACATCAAGGTTAGGAATACTAGATGTATCCTCACCCTTATCTTGTGTGGCCTCTGATTATTCCCCTTCTCCTCCTTCCATTTTCTCCTCCTCATGTTGAGGCTCCTCTTCTGCTGGAGATGAGGGCACCTTCTCCTCAGATTCTTCTACTTCCTCACCTAGCCTGAGTTTTCTTCTTTTCTTCTCCTCTGGCTCCTTTACTTGCTGGGTTTCTCCTTGCACCCTTGTGCACTTGAATACCTTCTTAAATATTTGGTCACCCTGCTCTTCCCCAGTAACTCCTTCTCCCTGTGAAGCCGTCGCGTGCTCCTTCTCCTTTTGGCCGATGGCTGCTTCCTCCTCCGCACCAAGCTACCGCTATCCTCCTACTCTTCATCCTCTTCCTCATCATCTTGCTTGGGTTTAGAGGGCCTAGGTGCCAGGACATTCTCCATGGTATGCTTCCCCTTCGGTGGCCCTGGAAGCGTGAACTCATTTTCCACATACTTGTTATTTTCCATTTTCAGCTTAAGTTGGAGGTATATCAGCATGGCCCTGATATCCACAATGGAAAGTGTCTCTGGTTTAATGCTCAAAATCTCCAAGATATTACTCTCATTATATGCATTCTTCCCTGGATATCCATATGTTTTCTGCAAGGTGTGGTATTCATAGTCCACCTTGTCTGCATTAAACACTAACCTTCATGTGTTGGTGAACCGATGAACTGAAGCTTGGAAATATCATGCGGAAAACACATAAGGTAGTTTGCACCAAGGGCTCCATGACCCATCTACCATTGGAAAGTGCACAATACAAAAGTGTTGGTAGACTACAAATTGTGCCTGCTTCCCTAGAACCAAAGGCAACTCCTTAGGTATACGCCATTCCTCTTCAAACACCACATGGAGCCTGTCATACCACATCTTTGCTTGCTCCTTCACCTCATCCGTCATTGACCCCTTGCATAGATACTTATTGAATCGTTTAAGTTGGAGACTTGTGATTCATGGGGTATTCCCATATATTCTCTTTTGGGCCATCTGGTACCCCAATCTCCATGAATACCAAACTTAGCAAAACATAGCCAAAGCTTATCTTGTTTCTGTGCATGCTTCCTCTACTATTTGCTCTACAATGAAGCTGACAATGTTGTAAGTGACTCCTTCTGACATGCGCTTTGCCACATGCAGCCACATAGAGTTAACTTGTGACCAACGTTCTTGGTCATTCAACTTTGTAATCAGTGCATTGCTACTGCACTCTTTAGACTTGACAATTTATAGTTTATCAATATCCATTCCACGCAGTCCTTTCTAGTAGCCTAACACTTTCTGTATCTCCAAAATGGCACTCTTGTCAACTAGGTCAGTCTTAATATCTTTGTCTGTTTTCTTTAATCTAGTCACTGTGGCAATAAGAATTGGTGTCAATCTTACCCTCCGTCATGAAAAATAGAAAAAGTCCTCATGGACTTGGCTCATCAGCCATCTATACAATGGTGCATGATTCCCAAAGTATGGGAGCTCATACAACTGGTAGACACCAATCTCCTTCAATATCCTTTCCCGGCATCATCATATACTAGCATGCCATCCTCAGTTTGTTTGGGAAGTGAGCAAGTCATCTAATTTCTTCTGGTTATCATTGGTCCGGTGATTATACTCGCTTATCTTGCTCTGTCATATGTGGGTATCCCATTCTTGGCCCATAATTACTTCCTCAGGGTACTGCATCTCTAAAAAATTGCTTTCGGGGCCATCTCTTCCTCTTCTTCTACTACCACCTTCTTCTTTTCCTTTACTAGTGCTACTTTCTTCTTTGGATCCATTCTTCTCTTTGGGTTTTGTTTTCTAGACCTTCTGCTACAAGTTTTTATTAGTTTCCTTCAAACCCTAACTTGATTCAATCATGCCCTAATTTAAATCATGTGCCCTAGCTCTGTTCTATCACTCTGCTTCATTCAAACCCTTCTCCTATGGGGATACAAGCCTTTCCAATACACAGATCTATCTTTCACGCCTGGTTCACTTGCTTCGCACCTTGAATCACTTTACTTGGCTCTTCACACGTAGCTCTTTGTCAAATTCTCGTAGTCACAAGGGTAAAAATTAAATCGCATCCCATCCTTATATATTTCCACTTTTCACTGCATTAATTACTCCTCCACCTACCAAATTCTCCTCATTTATTACCCATTTTTATCATTTCCACGTGGTAAAAAGGCACAACAAAATCTATAACCTTATAAGCATGCCTTTTTACCCTTTTGTTAGAGATTTCTCTTAGCACGCACTCTAGCACCCGAGTACCTCGTCACTGCACCATCTCCTGGTAGTTACCATGGCCGTTGCTTACCTCGCGTTATACTTTCCCTCATTCATCTTCATCCTTGGTTATCTTGAGAAGCAATCTTTTATCAATCACCCTTAGCAACCTTCTTTCTCAACACCCGCAACATTAAATATTCGTAGCATATACCTGAGAGTCACCAACAATCCACCCCACACTAAAAGTATGTGCAGTCCTCTGCACATCAACATGCTTCATATTGTAGTTAGCTTCATGTGTAAGCGTGCTTATTACACAAAAACAAGAACTAAATTGACAAAGCATAGCGATGATGAAAGAAACACATTAAGGGAATGTAGAAAGGGAAACCTAATCTATCTAGCAATACTACCTTATTACAAACACCAAGAAGACTTATTTATAGTAGGGCTTCAACCTACTCCCATTAAAATAACTGGGCAGCCTCGTGCCATCAATTGCTTCTAACTAGAAAGCACCTGACTCAAGTATATGAGTTATAATATATGGCCCCAACCAATGCACCTTGAGCTTCCCTGGATGGCACAAAAACTTGGAGTCATACAGAAGTACCATTTTTCCAACTACAAGTTTCTTATCCCTGATATGTCTATCATGTCATGCCTTTTGGCACGCTTTCTCTTGTTTCGAATCCAGCGTGTTATGGCTCGGTGCACTCATCTAGTTGAACCATCTTCTCAATCCATTCTTCCAAGGCTTGCTCATCAGCTAGACCTCTAGTGCACACAATGTGCAAAGAAGGTAACATAAATTCTATAGGAAGAACAACTTTCATGCCAAACACCAATTAAAAAGGTGTGGCTTTGTTCAATCTCTTGTATGTTGTTCTATAAGCCCAAAGAACAAGATACTTTATCATCCCAATCTTTCCTTCCAACATCACAAATCTTGGTCAATGTGTGGCTCAAAATCTTGTTAAAAGCCTCAGTAGTTCCATTTTCCTGAGGGTGATAGGGTGTAGTCTTATGGTGGGAAACCATAAACTCATCTAATATAATTCTTATTGTCTCATTCAAAAAATGTGTGCCCCTATCACTTGTTAAACTTAAAGGACAACCATACCTTATAAGAACATTCTCCCATAAGAACCTTACTTGTAGCCATTGTACAGTCCTTTGTAGGTGTTGCTTCTGCCCATTGGGTAAGATAATTTGTACAAGTGATGATATAGCGAGATCCAATCCTCCTATGTCTGGTGAAATAGGCCCAACAAATTCAATCGCCCATTTCTCAAAGGGTTATGCACTTGTAATTGGTCATAAAGGCATCTCATCCCTTTGTCTTGGTCGACCTAGACGTTGACAATGGTCACATGCCTTACAATACTCTTTACAATCCTTGTACAATGTTTCCCACCACAAACCAGCAAGTAGGATCTTGTGTGCTATTGCATCACCTGCATAGTGGCCACCTACAATACCACCATGTGCTTCTTCCATTATATCCTTTCGTTCATGCTCCAATACACAATAGCGTAACACCTCATCTCTACCTAATTTGTACAAATCACCACTGATTAACATGAATGGTGTCGCGTGTATAGCAAGTTACTTCTTCTCTAAAGCTTTCATGCCTTTTGGTGCCATACCAGTCCTTAGAAAGATAAAATGTCCTCTAATTCGATGGTGCGCATTGTAACCTATACAGTTGTGCATCAAGCATGGTCTCTTCTATTGTTTGTGCCTCTTCTCTTGATTGAATTCTAGACAAGTGATCCGGTCCAGAATTGCTTTTGCCTGGTTTTACCACAACTATAAAGTCAAACTCTTGAAATAAGAGTATCCATCGGCATATGCACCCTGTAAAATGGGCTTGTTCACCAAATACTTCAATGCCATGTGATTTGTATAAAACAAAAAGGTGTGGCCAACAAATATTGATGAAATTTGTGTAAGGCATAGATCATGGACAAGGCCTCGTGCTCTGTAGTGGTATAATTTTGTTCTGCAGGGGTCAACTTCCTACTAGCAAAGAAAATGGGATGATCAATTATACCTTCTCCCGAGTTGAGCTAAGATAGCACCAATGGCTGTGCCAGAGGCATCCACATGAACATGAAAAGGTTTATCCCATGAAGGAAAGTGCAAGATAGGTGTGGTAGTAAGTTTCTTCTTCAATATCTCAAATGTGTGTTGTTGTGACTCCCCAATAGAATGTACCTTTCCCCTTGAGAAATTCTTCCAAGGGTGTGGCAATTTTGCATACCCTTTTATAAACTTCCTGTAATACCTTGTATGACCCAAAAATCCACACACCTCACTCTAAATGGTAGGCATTTCAAGCCTACGATGACTACAACTTTAGCTAGATCAACCAACAACCCTTCCTTGTAGATAATGTGTCCTAAAATTATGCCAAAGGGAGTAGCAAAGATGCACTTCTTGATGTTCAATGAGATACTCAACTATCTACATCTTTCAAACATTAAGCACAAATTATCACAATGATCCTTAATTAGCCCATAAATGGTCCAATCATCAAGATAGACCTGTAAGAAGTTATGAATAAAATCCTTGAATGCTTATACCACTATCCTTGAAAATACAACAGGTGCATTCTTAATCAAAGGGCATCACAGTATAGGAAAATTTTCCCATTCAAGTAGTGAAGGTGGTCTTCTCTTTATCTTCCGGGTAATCCTAACCTGATGATACCCTGAGAACCCATCTATAAATGAATATATCTCGTGCCCAGCCACTCCTAATATTTCCTCTATGAATGGTGTAGGAAAGGGATCTGTAACACATGTTGCATTCAACTCTCTATAATCAACACAAATTCAAATCTTACCATCCTTTTTGATGCTTATCACCATAGGACTGACCCATTCTAATTCATCCAACGGTTGAATGATCCCATATTTCAACATCTTGTCAATCTCCTCCTTTACTTTCTCACACAAATTAGGATTCATCCGATAAGGTCACTTCCTAATAAGGCACACAACTTGAGCTTTATCTTCATTTCTCTAAGTAATTTATGCATGCCTTTAAGTTCATGGTATCCTCTTGGGAATAAGTCCTCATAGTCTCTAAGTAACTCTATGATCTTTGCTACTTCTGATTCTGACTAGTAATCCCCAATTATCACCTCCTTAGGTTCAACTTTTGTGCCTATATTTACCTTTGTTGTCTTCATAGGTTCATGATATGTGTGCGCATCTACATCCGCACTGGATAACACTTCACATGTTCCATGTGAATGATCCAATTCCTAGTGCTCAACTTCCTCATCATCCATTATGTAAACCATCTTCCCCTTGTTTTTTTATAAAGAAGAGCACTCAAGTAATATGATATCATCTTCTTCATCCATAAAATGCCCCCTTTCTCTGTCTCACCAAATAATTCCTGAATAATTTCTTCCACTTTCCCATTGTCTCCCATGGTTAAGCACTTGATAAAGCTTAAAGCTTTTTCACTGGTGGTGTAGATGAAAAGAAGTCAAAATTTTGGATCATCCCTGCAGTCAAATTTTTCCAATTGTCAATGTCACGATGTAATTTAGCATATACATACCAAGCACACGCACAACCTTTTAGATTAGAATAAAACTGATGCACCCAAAGTGAGGGTGGTAATTCTTCCTATCCTACTATCTAGAGTCTCTCACACTACTAGATATGATGCTGAGCAGGTTGATCACCACGATAAGGGAAAATTTTTGTAGGTGCATTACTTCTTGAAAACCTGGTTGATAAGGTGGTCCCAATCTTCCCCATTCTAAGAGATTATCCTTATGGACCACCCACCAAACAAGGCTACTATCTCACCCAAAGTAGATGACAACATATCTTGTCTTTTAAGTTGGTCAACCCAATTTACTTCCATGGCCTATAAGAATCCAACCAAATCTTCGGATCCAGTATAGCAGGTACTGAGTGACCTATACACCAAATAGAGTGAAAACCCTTTTGCAAGCAACCGCATGCTTAACTTCACACCCCACTAGTTCATAAGTGCCATGAGCCCAATTATCACAAGCAATACTGGTAGTATCGTTGATTGACTGAGAATCTTCCCAATGAAGGATTCCTTCCTTAGATGGCTCATTGACCTTTGGGTCCCAAATAGCAGCGCATATATAGATTTTGTTCAAGTCCTCTTCACTTAAAGGTTCCACATATGGTATGGATTTCCCATCTGTCAATGGTATTATGACCCTTTCCTCCTTATTCTTAAAGCTGATATACCCCTTGTTAAACCTCAAATCAGCATTGTTTACATAACACCAAGGGCACCCCAAGCAAAGGGAAGCTATCTCGCTTCACAAGTGCTAACACTTCAAAGTCTCCTATGAACTTGGCCCCTTGTATAGTGATAGATGCATCCTTCAAAACTCCTATGGGAGTAGATTTCATTCTATTTGCCATGAATAATACATTAGATGATGGTTATAATGGGGTCTCCCATTTTTTCTCATGCATCCAATGTAAGTACATTCACTTCCGCACTTTATGTCAATCAAAATATTACTTAACAACCACTGTCCACAACAACATTCAAAGTGATCTCCTTGTCGTACTCAATGCTATCAGGGGGAAGATTTGTATGAAGTATTTGTCTTCTAGTCTCGGTTCCACGCGGAGTATTCCCTTCAACCAATTTCCTAATAAAGGAATAATATTATCCTAGCGCAATGTTCTACATACCTCTCGATGTCGTCAATATCTCGAAAGGGCCTTTTCGTATCCTTAAGCTCCAATTTCGAGACTACTCTTTCCGAACCCTATATTTCACCTTGAAAGCTTCTAAGGACCTCCATCATTTCCTGATAGACTTCTTTACGATGAGTTGGATCTAGATACCTAACATGCAAAAACCTCCCCTAGTGATTGTTAGCTTACATTGCAAAACCTATCTTGTGCATGCCACCTCATGTCGTGTGGTTATCTTGGTGGTTAGTGCCTCGAAGTTACTGGTGTTAACTTGGGCATCCACCGATTCTCTCTTGTGTCTTTGGATTCTAACCATCCTGCGCCTTTTTTTTCTTGCTTGTGCTGCTTACTGAGATGCTCATACAAGTCCAGACACTCTTCATAACTATGCCCCTTTCCATAAAATGAACAGGAAATATTCTATGAGCATTCATGCCTATAATGGTCAGGTGAGCCACATGTATAGCAAGTTTCTCAAGGTAATTCACTCCTTCCTCCACCTCGGCCTCATCCTTCATATCCACCTCAATATCCTCATCCCATTTCACAAACTCCTTCAAACCTTCCATCATTCCCTGTCATAGTGCGTTTGATTATAAACCCTATCCCGATGCTCATTCTTTCCTTTAGAATTATCAGCCACACTCGCTTGTCTTACCCCAATATCAATGGCATCATGGATCTGGCCAATTAATCTATAGTCCTCGTTATCATGGGTTGTGGACCTACAAATTTTACAAAAGGAGGATACATTCTTCCTGATCGTGTGTTGTAGTAGGGGAACTAACTAGCATCATAATTAAAATGGAAAATCTCACGATCTAACAAAGTAGCAAACGTACTGGTTCTACGAGGGAAACTATCCTTGGTGTGGCCTTCTACTTCACAATCTGTACACTAGATTCCTGAGTGCATTTCATGAGCTGAGTTTACCGATAATTTCTCTAACTATTTTTCCATATCTGCTATCTAAGCTTCCAAGAATGGACTAACTCCAGTGTCAATACTCCCAACTGCTTCAACACGTAAAGCTACTTCCAATGCTTCGTATGAGTCGATATAAGTTGTATGCGTCACACATATGCTCTTGAAATGGGGTAATCAATCCCCCAACAAACCATTGTGCATGCTAACTTGCATGAATGTCATAGGAGAGTTTGGATAGAAGTGTTTTAAAATGGGCATCATACTCACGTACACTTTCAATAGTGCCTTGCTTTATATCCTTGAGTGCACTTATACTCTTCTGCTCAAACTCTGGGATATGGAACTCTTTCAAGAAAGCATCTTTCAATGTTGCATAGTCAATACAAGTTTGATTGGGATCAAACTTCCTATACTAGTTATGTGTGCGTGCCTGTAATGTAGTAGCAAATTGACTTGCCTTGCACTCAGAAGCCATGATACCTTTTGCGCACCACAATATTTCACACATATGAACATGTTCAGCAACATCCTCAATACCTCTGTACTCTGGGAGACGAAGGGACATCTCCATATAAATGTTTTGGGGTTGTTACAGGCCTTGACCACTCGACCTAGAACCTCCTTGGTTTCCTCTTCCTCCAAAACCACCTGAACCACTGGAACTAGTATTGTCCATACCACTTGATCCTCCTCCTTGATATATGGATTTGGAATAGGGCCCATGGATGCACTCGATCTCCCTATGTCCCGACGGTGGTACTATATAAAATTGGACCCCTACTGAGTATCTGTGAAGTAGTCCCGATTCTAGAGGTGAATCCCACACTCGATTTTTGCGCGTTCATATTCTATAAAAATGATGAGCCTGCCTAAAAACATACCCCTAAATAATAACGAACCTATCTATGTTTCCATTGATGTACTTTCTATAAAATCCCGACTTATTTATGCTCTTTCACTTCCTAAAGTAAAACTATGTTTTTACTGTTGTTTAGAAAGATACTTTAGAAAACCAAGCGTAAGGGCTAGGTTAGCGGGAAAAGGTTGGCTTAGATGCGCACTGCATCGTGAATTTGCTTTTTCCCTGCAAAGTCATATCTATTGGCATGCTTCCTCGTAAGGCCGAAGAGGGTTATTTGTCATGTTTTCCTAGATGGGTGAGTTCCCGATGCTCTTGCTCTTCTTCCTCCCCATGAGCCTCAAGTCCTTCGAAATGTGGCTTTGTTTGAGTCATCTCTCTCCACAACACCATTTGTTCTATAATTTCTTGTTTCTTGCATAATTACCTCTCACATTGTGCCTCATCATACTTCAACCACCTCTCTTCCTCTCTATCGCTATCATTCCGCCACTAGGAAGAGGTCATCTTTTACCAATCCTCTCGCTCCTACCCCCCATGCGTGGAAATTTTTAGCTTTCCATGGATTTATCTTCTAAGTTCAATGTCACCATCGATTTTGATTACTAGCGGAATACCTTGCAAATATGTCCCTCAGGATACAATAGGAACTAGAACTCCACTACCTCTAGATTTGATTTGTCCGGGCATGAATAAATCAAAATTGAATACTCCTGTAATTTAGTTGTTTAGAACACCATAAAACTAGGTATCTTATGCATGTGAGTCCAGATCAAGTCAAAGATCATATAGTGTTTGAAATTCCTCCTGGGTCCAAAAAGTGTGTGATACCTCCAATTCCGTTTAGACGTGTATGTATTCAACCACTCATATAATTCTATGGGAAAGATAGCAAAGAAGCTTTGTACAAATTGTCATTTGATTCTACTCTACCCTTGTTCGTTGTGTGCATGAAATGGATATGTGGAGACGAGTGTAGTGGACTCCAGGAAGCGTATTCTTCCTCCGAGATCATGAATCCATTCTTCAACACTGCCAAAGTTAGCCAATATGTCTTCATCGTGAACCATTCAAACAACTGAAAAATAGGTAAACAGGTGTTTAATGAAAACGATTGACGGATCGCAATTGCTTTAAAGTTAGTGCTTACCAAAATGGAACCAATGATGTAGCCTAGAATTCTTAGATAACACCTAGTCGCGCTGGCACATCACTGTTTAACCCTAAGCCGAGTGCTCACCCAAGTGTGCAAAGGTACCAGTGTCCTCTTTAGGGTTCTAGATTTGTAGGAGAATGGTAGATGATGAAGTAGTATAACAAACATATATTTAGAAACTAATCCATCTATACATCGTTACACCATACCAAATCTATAAGCACTTAAGTATAAATCATCATGATATAATAGTATACAATAACAAACATATCGTCATAGACACTAATCAAGAATCGGGAAATTACTAATCCCTGTTGTTCAGCCAATATTGTTCATATATTCATCATACCAACAATACAAAAGCTTCATACAATAATGCAGTGACATGCGCACATGGATCAACTCCTTATAATTATCCGAAGTCATCTCATGCACTCATGTATCTCTAATCCTTCAAAGTAGTATGTGTCTGTCTATATCTTACTAAGTAATTCATTACATATATATATAGGGTGGGGACTAGCCCTTCACTACATGACACTTGTGGTATTAAGATCCATATATAACCGATCACCTTGTAACGTTCTCCGAAATCTACCAAAATAGGTCACATGCTAATAATAGCCACGTGCCTTTTACAACTATAGCCATACATGTAAGTATGCTATCTATAGATCGTTGATAGTTAACTATAGTGGTGGATCTATTCTTAGCTTATGCCTATGCAAGAGTGATTTGACATGCTCTTTGAAATCTCCACATAAGAGTGGTGCGCAAGTCTCAAAGATCGCTCTAAAACCACCTAAACCATGTGCTCCTAGCATGCCAACCTCTAAGATTTATAGCCTCGATCTCCAAAATCAGCTAAGTCATGAAAGTATGACTCTACACCTCCATGTAACGCCTTCCTATACCTTCGCACCTTTGCTCCTATGCTATTCTTCCACACAAACTCATGTATGAGTTCTACTAATTGTTTTCTCTCTGATCAACACCCCTGACTTTCCATAGTGGCAATATATTATTTTGTTTTTAGATTTTGACCTTTCCCGACCCTTCGATTTTCCACAACTTCCTCTATTCTTTTTGTCTCCTCTAGTTTCCACGTATTTTGATTATGGGGCCAAATGAATACCCTTGCAAATACATCCTACTAGGATACGTGGAACCAGAACTCTTGGTCAAAAGAATTCCCTGAAGTAGAAGATTCCTCAGAGCTTTTTCTTCACATTTCCTCACTTATAATCACCCTACAACATTGTCAAACTTCAAAAAATTTGAGTTAGCATTTGAAAGCCGAGTTGCTTACCATAATTACATATAGTGCTATTCCAACTCTCCATTTAGACATGTATGTAAAGAGCATATAATTAATAAAGCCCTAACTTCTTCATTAAATTATATCAGAACCTCAAGTTAGAATATTTACAAACCGTATTAAAATCATTTAAATGATTTACTACTAAAACATTCTCAAACATCTTCATATTAAAAAAATTTCATTAAAAATATCTTTAGGGTATTAGAGGTAGGATGAGAGAGTTTTTTACAACTTCCCTAATGCATCCATCAATTCTTTTATAGTATTTTCCTTTGAAACATTAAATAATACATAAAGATGCAAGACACGGCTAGATTGTACCAAGTTCCTTCCTATCCAACAAATCCCATTACGCATCTGTCATGCTCGAGGTTTTTTCACCTTCTCAAACAATATATAATATAAAGATCCTTCCGATAAAGGTAATCTTCCATCTCGCATCTTCCAAAGACTCAAATTCTGCCCATTGAATTTATCAACCTTTGATCTTCCATCATTTGCCATAGCTCCCACTCAAGCTAAAATTTCCATGTGATTTACTTCAATAGATTTTGAAAAACACCACCAAATCTCGATACCAGGTTGTTAGGAATTAGAGAACAAATATGCGAAACAATTCCTCAAATCACTTAAATTAGTAAGAAAACTATTTAACTAACTTATTCATCAAATTATACTTATGAAAAAATATACACATTTAAAGATGAATAAATATTGCACAAGAGAAGAAAAGACAATATATAACATGGTTCACCCAATGTAGGCTACGTCCACCAAGAACTTGCTCATATTTATTACTAGCCACCTCTCTCTCAATACAATACTCAGATTTGTTTTGGAGATATGCTCAACAAAACTCTCATGAATTCACATGCCTCTACAATGCCATATCTCCCCATCAAAGATATGTTTATAGGCAATTACTAAAGTAGTCTGGCCAAAAACCATGGGCCGAAACCATGAATAGTAAAACCATGAGTACAAGTATACTCCCCGTGAATAGTAAAACCGTGAATAGTAAAACCATGAATAGTAAAATTATGAATAGTAAAACCATGAATAGTAAAACCCATGAATAGTAAACCCATGAATAGTAAAACTGGTTTTTTCTCATGTATAGTCTTCAACTCTTCCACACATGAAAATAGGCTCCACAACATAACATATCGACAACATATAAAAGGTTGAACAAAGCCACACCATTTCGGTTAGTGTTTGGTGTAGAATTAGTTCTTCTTATGGAATTTATGTTACCTTCTTTGTCTATTGCACGCGCTTAGAAGTCTTGTTGATGAGCAAGCATTAGAAGAATGCATTAAAGAGGTAATAAAATTGGATGAATGATGAGCCATAGCACATTGGAGTAAAAATCAAGAAAAGGCCAGCAGAAAGCATGTCATGACAAGCAATATGGGGTAAAATGCTTGAGATAGGACAAATGGTGCCCCTTTATGATTATAAGTATTTGTGCCATCTAGGAAAACACAAATTACATTGGTTGCGGCCATATGTTATCACTCACATACTTGAATCGGTGCTTTTAGTTAGAGGCCCTTGATGGAATATGGTTAGCTAGTTACTTCAATGGGACTAGGTGAAGCCCTACTATAAATAAGTATTCTTGGTGTTTCTAATAAGGTAGTGTTTCCATTTAGATTATCATTTCAATTCTACATTTCCTTAATGTGTTTATTTCTTTGTTGTTATGCTTTGTCAATTTAATTGGTGTGTTTGTGTAATAAGTGTGTTTATGAGCCAAAATCTAATTACTATTTGAAGAATTTTTATGCATAGAGACTGCACATACCCTTAGTATGGGGTTAGTTTTTGATATCAGGTACCGAACTAATGGAGATAAGTCACATGAAAGGAACTATCTACGGGTGCTATTCAAAGCTAGATTTTTTTTTTTAAAAATAAATATCTTTGGGATAGAAGGACCATAGATAGAGAGGAGTGAAGAAACAAGTATAACGCAATGTAATCGGGGGCCGTGAAGACTACCAATAGAAGACACAGTGATGAGATACTTAGGTGCATGGAAGCACATCAAGAGAAGTCGCAGCAAAAAGGTAGGAGGGTGTGCTAGAAGATTATAGCTTGGGCACTAAAATGTACCGTGTGTGGAAATAATGAAAATGGTCAATTAATGATAGGATTGTTAGTAGGTGGAGGAGTAATAAATGCACTAAAATTTGAAATTCTATATAAGGAAAGATGCAAGTTCATTTTTATCATTGCAATTGAGAGAATTTGAAAAGGATTAAGTAAAAATGAGCCAAGAAATCATGTTGAGGTGTGTAGAGTGTCAAACTAGACATGGAGAGAAGGGTTGTGCACTGGAGAAGCTTGCGTTACCATATGTGAAGGGTTGAGCAAAGGAGACACATTATAAATTAACTAGGGAAAGTGATTTATACTAGGGCATGAAGATTTAAGCTAGGGTATCTATTTTCAAGATTATAGATGGTAGAAAAGAGAGATTTTTCAAATGACACCAAAGAAAGCACCCGCAGCAAGAGATAAAGGGAAGAAGAAGGTTGAAGTGGAAGAAGAGATTTCTCCGAGAGTAATTTTTAGAAATGTAGTATCTAGAGGGCATGATTGTGGGACAAGAATGGGATTCCCATATCTACCAATGTAAAATCAATGACTACAACCATCAAACATTAGATAATAAGAAGGATCTTGATGCGTTGTTGAGCATGAAAAAAATGAACAAGCGCACGACAAAGGATATGCCAGTATATGATGACGTTGGTGAGAAGTTGTTGAAGCAGAATGGAGTCTACTAGTTGTATGAGCTACCATATTTTGGAAAGTATGAACCATTGTATCGGTGGTTGATGAGTAGAGTCCATGAGGACTTCTTCTACTTCACCAGATGGAGGGTAAGAATCACAGCTACTTTGATTTCAACAGTGACAGGACTAAGGGCCTCAGGGTTGGATCTAGATAATGATTTAACTAATAAATCCACAATCCTAGAGACAAGGAAGGAGCTGGGGTATACCAAGGGTCGCGTGGCATGGACATTGAAAAGTTAAATAAGTACCCTGAGTGTAGGGAAGTTGACATTTTGTGACAAATTTGAATGATCAAGGAAGGTGGTCGCAGGTAAACACAATGTGGTTACATATCACCAAGAAGATGTCTTAAGGAGTGGTCTATAACATTGCAAATCACATAGAAAATAAAATCATTAAAGAAGTGTAGACAAGTGACAAAATAAGTTTTGGCACTGTGTTATTGTCCTTAGTTTTCATGGAGATTAGGGTGCTTGATTGGCAAAAGGAGAAGATTTTGGAGTACCCCACGGAACACAAGTCACCTACAGAAAGGTTTGGAAAGTACTTGTGTGATGGATCAATGAGTGGACCATTCAAGTAGAGGGTGGAGATGTGGTACAATAGACTCCATGCAGCATTCGAGGAAGAGTGGCGCATACCCAAGGATTTTCCTTCGGTGGTGGGTAAGGTAGTTCAGTTTTCCATATACCAACATTTTTACATCACACAATTTGCGATGAAGGATGGGGCTTGGAGCCCATGGTGTAAATTTTGTATGCCTTCATAGCAAGTTATTTCCAAGCATCATTCCATCAGTTCTCAAATGTGTGCCACTTAACCTTTAATGTAAACAAGGTAGATTATGACTACCACACTCTAAGGAAGAAGTATGTATATCCAGGGTGCAATGCATACATTGAAAGACTTATTTTAGATATTATAAGCATGAAACATGTGATCTTGGTAGTTGGGGACACCAGAGTAGTGCTTATGTACCTGTAACTCAAACCCAAGTGGAGAATGCTAAGTATGTGGAGAATGAGTTTGCGCTCCTAGGGTCGCCAAATGGTAAGCATACAATGGAAAATGTTCCAACACCCAAGCCCATGGAAATAATTCAAGTTGATGATGAAGAAGAAGAGCATGAGGATAGTGGTGGTTTGGAACATAGAGGTAGAAGATAGCCTCCAAATAAGGATGAAGTTGAGCACACAACTACTCCACCTCAGCCATAAGAGGGAGATGATGAGGACTTGGATGCATTCCAAGGAGAGCATTGATTCAAGAGAGTATTCAGGAGAACAAGGACCTAAGGTGCTACTCCACAAACAATGCATAGATCACCTCAACTCTCTCCATAGAAGGAGACAACTAAGAAAAGGAGAAGGAAATTAAAGTTGAATGAGGAAGTGGAAGATTTGGATGAAAGTGCGCCCAATTATCTTACACCTCTAGAGAACGTGGAAGAACAAAAAGATGAAGAAATGAAGGATGGAGAAGAGCAAGAAAAAGGGGTAGAAGAGACAACAACAAAGACTACTCAGACATAACAACACAAGTTCCCAATCTTAAAGCCCAAGTTCTAAGTAGCCTAGATCAAGAAGAACAAGTGGGGAGTATATTCCACTAGCCATGGGCTACACCGAGGACACAAGTAAAATTATCTACACTCATTTCAAGAGCACAATGGCACAAAAGGAATTATATGGTTGGGAGGTAATGGATGAAGATATGGTGACAAAGTGTGCACAAGGAAGAAATTGTCATGGTCGATGCACACACACATGGATTAACCACACTTTGATGTATGTTAGGAGTCATGCATGTTAAGAAGGTTGAAAAATACACCTCAGGATAGACACATAATAGTAAATCCTACTATTATATCATACAAATAGGTGAGAAATGATTTGGTGAAGGTATCGACAAAGGTCAAACGAGGTAATATGGATAAAGCTATGACAATTAGGGTGTTGAGGGAGGAGATCAAGACTAAGGATGAGGAGATAACACACCTAAAATAGGAAAAATACTTGGCACATAAGAATAATGTTGTGTTTATCAATATAGCAGAGGAGATTGGTGATAATTTCATGAAGGCTAGGCCACACTTAGAGCCATAGGTACCCAAGATGTTTCCTTTGGCAATACATTATGTTAGTATATTGGTGGACTTAGTGCTTGAAGATGAACCTCTGCGCATGCCTGAGCCAAAGGATCTAGCACAGGAAGTAGAGCATGAAAAGGATTCAGTGATGTGGAAGATTACATCATATGAAGAAGGATTGATTTAGAGCTTACAAGAGGAATTCAAGATGGTGGATCAAGCATTAAATATTTTTACAGCACCAAAGGCTATTATAAGGACCAGGACCATTTTAGAAGAAAATGAGGTCCTGAAGAACATGAAGGATGAGACATTGGGCCTCATAGAATGGTTAACACTTATTAAGAAGAAGCGTGAGGCCCTTCAGACCACTTAGGAATGTCATAGGGAAAGGCTAGATGAGCTTGGAAAAATTATCACTCCAAATATGGACTTGTTGGAAGGGAGAATGATGGGTATGTCAAACATCATGTTGGTCTTGTAGAATGAAAATATAGAGATTGAAAGGGATGAATTAGAGTCAATAATAGTGGATATTCTAGAGAAAGAAGAGATCACACTTAATGATTGGTAGACCTTAGAGGTAGAGATAAAAGAGGAATATCTAGAATTGATTATTCAAGTTGTAGAAGAAGATACTACGGGTTGAAGACATTATTTCATTCCTCAAAATTATTTCTATTCTTCTATTCATATTCTTTGATTCATTTTTGGAGACAACCATTTTTGGGGAAGAAATGCAACTAGTGTGGGGTAATGTTGATCAATCAGAATTTGGCACTTAGTGAAGAAAATATAAAGGTTCACATGGGAGAGCAAAGCACATTCAAAGGTGTGGAAGCATCGGAGAGGATCGCATGCATAACAGAGACAAATTCGAGACTTATCCATTTTCATGATGAGGATATATTTTTGAAATAGTGTGCAAGGAACTCAAACCGATTGGAGACTTATGTGACACACATTGGCTATTTTTTGATGATCAGCTATGAAGCATTTTTCATGGATGCAGGATAAAGATAGAATGGTGAATTGATAGTTGACTAAGGGAGATATATTGTTAACACTCTTGCATGTAAGCCTATTTTTATAATGGCACGTGGCTAATCATAACATGTGACCTATTTTGGGATTATATAAGTGGTGAAGGGAAAGTCCCCACCCTTATAAATATGTATTTAAATGTGTAGTAGAGAGAGAGAATAGATATACATGTGAGAACTAGGGTATAGTGAGATTATGTTAGATTTGTTATGCGCATGAGCGTATACTATTATTATTGTAATGAAGCTTCTGTGTATTTACTATAATTAATATAATGGAGATTATGGACTAAAACAAGGTGTTCTCATGGTTATAATTTAGTATTGCATATTTGATTCCATTATGGTTATCTGTTAAAGTCTATTATGTTCTAGATCTAGACCTGAATATGTAATGTTTGAAAGATATATTAGCTATAGATCTAAATGATTAAAGTCTTCATCATGCTAACATCCCACAACAACCCTAAAGAGGGTGTGGTGCCTTCACGTGCTTGGGTGAGTGCTCGGATCTAGGGAGTGATGTGCCAAAGCATGCCTAGGATTGTATTGCTAAATTCTAGGTTGCATCATAGATCTTGGTTTTCGTGGGAATTGGAAAATATTAGAAACAGTTGTCTAGGTTTTCTCGTGTCTCACAGAGATATGGGGAGGTCTCTGTGGAGACATTTTAGGTAGGTTATTTGACTTGGATGAGTCTTTTTGAGGTTTTTTAGAATATTTATGTTATTTTAGTGAAATTATGATCGAAGATATACTAACCGACATCATTCTAGTGGTGATTTCGGTGAAAGGGGAAATCGATGATGGTTAAGGTAACCAGCGTCGATAGGGGAAATTTTGTGAAATTTGATTAACATGTGGTTTTGGGATTCTTGTGATTGCACAGAGAATGAAGGGAGGCTGGTTGGATTCATGATAAGGTGATAAAAACTCATAAATGTGTAAAAGGTTAGGAATAAAGATCCAGAAGGTTGTGGTGGCTGGATAGGGATATGGGCTAGAAAATGGGGATGGTAGAATATAGGGAATAACAAGTTCTAATGACAAAAGGATAAAGAACCTAATGAGTAAGTACAAAAATGATACAGAATCAAATGCACTTACTTTTTCCTACAAGATTGGTGGGTGAAGGAAGGTGATGGTCGATTTGTGAACCTAGTGGTTAGTGTCGTGGAAGTGCTTCCCAGAGTGTCACCGTGAATGCCAATGCCTTCATATCAGTCCTAGTACTTTTTTGGGCCTTTAGATGGATGTATTATGTCATCTTGATGTTGAGAAAACTTTGGTTCATGCTTGAATTTAGATAGCTCTCCCAAAAATGAAATGACCAACCCTAGAAAAAGGTTTCCAAATTGTATATATGGTGACCGATGACGGTCAAGGTGATCGACGTCGGTTGAGGGTTAACCGGTGTTGGTTAAGGTGAGATATCCTAGGTTTACCAAAAATAACAGATCTTGGCTATTTTTGGCATGCTTTGCTTCTTGGCCGGGTCTCAAGTGATGGTTAATGCTTAGATAAGTGGGCATGTTTTGGGAGAAGGAATATGAATTTAATGTTAGGGTTAGACTAAGTCCCAAGTGGTTAGGATAAGTAGAGACTTAGTCTTAGTTAATTAATATACTAAGAATAAATCCATGGGAAGGTGTCTTGGTGATGTGTTTAGGTGAGGTGTAAATTAACCTAAATAAAGTAATTATATTAATAAATAGTGTGAGGATGGGCATTAATTCAATTGTAAATAATTAAATTAATATGAATGTGAGGTAAAGGGGTCATGGTTAGGTGAACAAGTTATGTTAACTAATTCAAGGGGACCAAGGGAGTATGAATCAAATTTGGTGTCTACACTCTCCATAGATGGCCTAAATGGGATCATCTTCATCCCCAAATGGGAATGAGAATAACTCCTCATCTTGGATAAACATATAAGTTGATTTTTCTTCTTGAAAATCATCAAGAACTATCTCCTCTTTCTCATGGTTTGCATTGTCTGTAATTCATGGCTTCCCTCTTGTAACTCGAATCTCCTCAATGCTTCTTCAAAATACAAATCTCTCTGGGAAGGCATGTCTAGACCTATCAAGATGGGAATATAATCTTCTTCCTTGGTTTCTACAAAATGATTCATTTACCTACTATTTTGGTACAAGATGTTAGCTTTAGGATTTCCTTATTTTTACACTATGTACCTCATCTTCTTCTCTAGAAGCAATTTCTCCATGTCTCCTTTAACTGATATGGTTATAGATGACCAATTCATTTGAATTTTCCCTCCCAAGTCTTGGCAAAAACTTCTACTCAAAGAACATTCTAAACCAAGTCGGGACGTCTCGCTACCAAAATCCTCGCTGAAATTTTCTTGTTTGGAAATATGGTGAGATCCACCTATGCATCTTTGACCTTCCCTACAAGTGGGACCTCTTTTGACTCTAAAGAGTAACAAGAGCCACCGGGTGGAGTCATGGTGAGTTTGAGATCTTTGGAAACCTTCACGGGCATGACATTATCCAAGGCACCCAAATCTATTATGCAGTTGTTCAATACATATTCTCCAACAAGAAGGGAGACATAGAAAGGTTCAAATTTATCAGTCTTTGATGCACTCAGAGAAAGCATGTTCTATGAGGGAGGTGTAGGTGGGTTTGGTAGTATTCCTTTAGGATGAGGAGCTACATCATTGGGTGTTAGACTACCATTCCTGATGTATTGAACAAACCTCTTGAACTATTCAGGATGGGTCTATAAATATTCTATTTTGTTAATCTAATCTTTCTCTTTATTTGCATATTCTATGAATTTAAAGGGAGCAGATGTGGACAAAGGGGGTGAAGGGATTGATTTTGGAGTCTGGATAGGATTGGGAGTAGGATTTGATGTTTGAGGAATGGATGGTATTTTGAATGACACACTAGGAGCTTTCAAGGTATTATATTTTGTAGGAGAAGATTTAGATTTAGAAATGGAAGAGGAATTGGAAAACTTACTTGGAATAGTAGGAGTCTTCTTACTTGCTACAGGTCAAGATTTAACAATGTAGACTTCATGGAAGATGGAAGTGGGGATCCTCAACTGATTATTTTGTTTATAGAGTCTCCATAGGAGGATCATCAACCTTATTTTCCTTTGTAGAAGTGGAGGGAGATGCTCTTTTCTTGAACTGAGAATGAGTGAATACCACACATGAGAAACCGGGTGCATACTCTTCATCTTATTCATCACCTCTAGAATACTCAAAAAATATGATTTTTTATTGTTCTCAAGCTCATCGATCTCTAGGAAGTTTCCACCTTCACTTTCTTGTTCAAGCTCTTCTTCACTTTCTTGAAATCTACAATTTACATTCACAGTGAGGCCTCTAAGGAAATACTTTAGGTGATCCTGAAATTTGATTTGTGTTGTTTCTTTGAGAAGAAAATCATTCAAACATTTCCCTCCTCAATGAAGCTATTTCATTTTCCATTTTCTATAAAAAAGGATTGGTTCTTTCATCTCCGTGGCATTTAGCTTTACCTTTTGAGGGATTCTTGATCTTTCCAAATAGGATGAGATGTCATCAAGTTCAATGTCCATATTTTTTGCTTCTACCCTATTCCTTGGTTGAATTCTTCGTAGGAGAAATCCTACCTCCGATGATTGCGCATTAATGAAGAATATATTGGTATTGATTTCAGATGGTGAATCTTCTTCTCGTATCCTCGTGAAGCAATTATTCAAAATGAGCCATGAAGTCTCTCATAGTTTCTCTTTCTCCTTGCCTCATTTAAGCCAACTGCACCAAGAGGTCCCGATAGTATTCAATTGATTTAAATATTTCTTCAAAGGAAGCTCTTGATGTCGTCCAAACCTAGTAATGGATTGGGAAGGTAGGAGGTTGAACCATTATGCTTCTTTTTCTTAGAGGGACTCTATGAATAATCTTACAGTAATGTCTTCATGTTAGACACCAAGAATTCCACATGATGTCATGAAGGCAACGATGTGTTCTTCACGATGTTTTGTATTGTCACCTTTGAAATTTGGAAATTTCTTGATGAAACCCATTAGTGGATCATGAAGAGGAGGTTCAAGAGTAAGTGGGCATGTATTCCTTCCCCATGGAACAATGGGTTGAGGTATTTCTTCTTTTCCACCATCATTTCCTCTACTTCTATTTATGCTCTTTCCTCATAAAATTTTCTTAAAATTTTTCTTATTCGAGAGCTCAATGTTCAATGGTGGTTGAAAATGGGAGAATTTGAAGGGGGTATCAACAGGAGTTTGGATAGGATTGTTAGGTGAACTATTTGAAGAGCCAGATGGAGAGGAGGCTTGAGAGAAAAATAATGGATTATCTCTAATTCATTCTTGCTAATTTTGTGGAACACCTCTCAACTTGTTCAAACTAGTGTACCTTCCTTGGTCAGCTTTTGGAAATTCTTGAAGTGGGAATATGAAAAGACATTGTGGAATATGAAAGGTCATGTGCAGGAATTTACAATGTATCTTTCAACAATAGATTTTTATTAACATTTTATTTTGTTTTTTAAAAAAATTGGACCTTGTGGACATATTTTGGGTGTAGATGCTATTAAATCTTCCCCACGGTGGGTTCCAAGAACTATTGGTGAGAAAAAAATTTAGGTGACAAAATTTAGTTATCTTACCAATGCTCTAGGAATCTAAGTCCCTCTACTTAACTGGTGAAGCTTCTGTATATGCATGTACGAGAAAATGTGGATTTCTATGGTGGCATTTAGACTAGGGATCTAGTAAGGGGCCACTAACCCTACAGAAAAGATAGTAATTTATTACTAGGGAGGAAATTTTTGTAAAGCGGGAAAGGGAGTGAGAAATGAGATAGGGGAAATAATTTTCAGGGTAGGAAATTAAATTCCTGCACACACTAGTTAGAAACTTCAACACATGCATTTATGAGAAGAAACAACCCCGCAAATGGTAAAAGATGAGATAATATGCTGAACTCAAATTTTCTAAAATATGCTCATCAAAAATGCTAAAAAATCCTCCTTATTCTATTGATTCTTAAACAGAAGTTGTACATAGTGTGGGAATGGAAGAAATTTGAGAGCGGAGGAAAGTAGAAGAAAATGGCTATCTCTTTTGCTTTCTCTAAGTATAATGCACTCTTGAGTTTACAACATCAATTTCCAACCCTTTGAAAAGAGAATGGCTTTAAAATTTATAGAATGAGAGATGACTTGTCATCTACCCCCCAATGGCTTTTCATATGTCCTCACGTAACTTAAAACTTTTCAACTTCCTAGGAGAATATTAAGTCCCTTTTTATAACATAAAGGTGAATTTTACATTAGAAGCATAAAGTTTCTTTTTTAATTTCATTAAAGGACATCTAAAAATTTAACCCCCCAATGAATAATTAGAACATGGAGGAGAGAGAAAGTAGGGGGAGAGAAGAGAGGATAGAAAGAAGGAAGAAGAATTTGGAAGAAACACTGATGACAAATAATCTTCCTTCAATGAAGTCCGCATCTCCTTCGGATGATCTAATGAGGTGTTCCACGTTAGTGAACTCTACATATTCAAAATATTTATACCCTGAGAAATTACTTCATCTTTTCTCAGAGAAACTTGTCAAGTTAAATGAAATGTTCTATCGATGACCGCACTCGACCCTTTGTATGATATACCATGACCTGAAAAACTCTAGTGAGTGTCAAAAGATGATATTGAATTCCCGAGATGAGTCTTTAATTCCTTATAAGAAATTCCCATAGATAATCTTGAATGATGGTGTTGACTTAAATGATCATCCCTATATGTCCCATTATGTTAAAATTTCCCTTTGAGTACACCCTGCTATTTTTAGAATATGAGCCCATGTTGCTCGCTGTGCAGGACATATCACCGATCTTGCTCGATTTCACCTTCCGAACCTTCTACCATATTCCAACCTCCCTCTATTCCTCGATATTTGTATTTTTAACACATTTCTATTTTTAACAGTTTCTATTTGGGGACCTATTATTTTGGAAAGAAGTTGTTTATGTATTCCTTTTCATTTTACCCCTTTTCTTATTGTCATAAGTGATAGAACTTGAAATTCAATGGGACTCTTCATTTATAGCATGTGATGAAATATAACATATGCTATTTTTATTAAGTGGTTAAAATGACCTATGTTTGCAATGGGAACAACTTTTTTTTAGATTTGCCTCTTCGTCACAAACTTGTGCTCCAAATTTTCATCATGATTCTCTTTCCAAAAACCTCATAAATGAAAAATGAAAATTTATGTTTGGTAAGAACTTCATTTATGGAGATAATAGGCAGAATATTGATAAAAATCAGTCCTTCATATCTCAAGAAAGTGGAAACTTTATCATGCAAAAACTAGTTTGTGAAACTATATTTTTGGATACTCTTCCCTCGAATCTCAAATTATTTCACCCACTGGATCTTTGAGAATTTGAAAATTTCTTCGAAGAGGGAAGAATTATGATAAAAACATAGCCCTCCATATGCCTAAAAAATAGGGACTTCATGGCATAAAAATAGTTCACACGAAACTAGATTTTTCAATGATCATTCCCTCCAATTTTTGTGTAATTTCACCCACTAGAACCCTGAGAAGTGGAGAGTTAGCTCATTGATTTTTTCCATTACTGTTTCATGGCAGCCATTAATGGAGATTTAAATTTTTAGGTATATTTTTTCTTCATTTTCTATGAAATCAACTCCATTACAATAGGTTTCTACTTTTGATACTTCATGCAAAATTTTACTTCAATCTAATAACTAGTTTGATGGGAAATTCAAATTTTTCTTCGTTGAGTGGAAGGAGATTTATTTGCTATGAATGCTCTATTACACAAGAGTGAATTTGAAATTATGTTTTTATGCTCTTTGATAGAGGAAAGAACAACAAAAATAGTTTTTTTCTTTGTGCACCTTTGATTTGCAAGATTTGTGAGAATTTCCATTTTTGGCTATGGAGATTTTCTACTATTTTTCTTCGTTGTTCTTCATTTCTCCTTCCTTGTTTGCTCAAGCTTCCTTTTGAGACCTGTACACTTCCATGGAGTGAAGGATAGTATTTCTTTGATATTTTTTCTTTGAGGTTCAGCAATGGTGGAGTGATGGCAAGGAGGTTGCAGAGGAAGTATGGAGATATGGTTGTGCACGGGAGTGTAAGAAGTTAGAAGCAGGGAAGCAGGTAAATATTTAAATTTTTAAAATCATGCTTTGAGAGAGGGATGGGCACATTTTATTTTCCTGACATCCCTCACCTCAAAGGACATGAAGGACATCAGTTTCCATGGCGATCTAGGAGTGACATGTGGCGAGAGATCTAACTATAGGGGATTTGAAATCTAAATTGCACTCGAGGGATGAACTAGAAATTTTGATGGTTGTATGGGGTGTTTCGATCCTTTTTACGTATAATTAGAGACTAAAATAGATAAGGGTGTAGGATATTTACTTTTTTAGGTTGAAGGTGAATGCATGCACGCATGTAGACTTCTAATCTCGACCAATCATGTGAACAATATTTTTGGTTGGGAAGGACTACCCTGTCATAAGAAAGCAAGACCACAAGAGAGAGTTAAATAGTATATGCAGTGGATTACCTAGCGTATGCTAGATCTAGGAAGTGTGATACTCCCTAGAGGGCTATCAATCCACTATTTTATAAATCAATATTAAATGACAAAATCATGTAAATAAAAGGAATCTATTGCTAGCATTCTGATTTGGGTCATTATCAAATTTCGATTGATTAAATACCAAACTATGTAGGTAAAAGGTATTTGGGTCGGAGTTAAGGTCTTAGATCATCCGTAGGTCATAGAAAGGGTCTAGTTGGGGATTTCAATTAAATACTAAACTATGTAGGTAAAAGGTATTTGGGTCGGATGTTCGGATCGGTAGTTTTAGGTCATCCGTAAGTCATAAAAAGGGTCTAGCAATGAGAGGTTGGGGTGGGTGGGTGAAGTGTATTCTAGGTTGTTTGGGTTAAGAGGTAGGTCAGTTGGTCTACATGATTGTGTTAACTAGTGATGGTCATGTAACACTTGGTAGTGGGGTTAGGGTGCTCTTTGTGAGTGACTGGAGGGTTGTTAGGGACCGAATGGGGTGAGAGACTGTATATATGGTTCGAATGGGTTGAGGGGTGAGGTTGGAGAGAATTTTTACTCTTAGGGAGGGAATAAATAAACAAAGTACCAAAACATGAGTGAATGATATAGGGATCCACTTACCCCGATTCTAATGCGTGTAGAAGAATGATAGGCCGAGGGTTGAGCTCGGTCTAGTTTAGGTTCTGTTGTCAAAATTTCCCCCAAGGGTAAATTTCGATAACATGCATCAAAAGTTAGAAAGGCAAATTTGACCTAAGTCCTAGACCTAGGGCGATCAGACATTTGGGACCAAAATGCGGATCGGCCGAAAAGTGTATTGTGAGCGCCACTGGGAGGTCTAAGTGGTTGGTTTTAGCTCCATATACCCGTCTCAAACAGGCGAAAAAGGGCAGGTTAGGAGGTTGTGGGTGAATTTTGGTGAAGAATGAGTTCAAGGTCGAGCCCAATAAATTTGCGGTCATCGCCAAATGAGGAGAGGTGGTTTTGGGTTTGTCCCAAATGGTAGACAGGTGGGTCAAATAGGAGGTCCGACCGAAATGAGTCCAAAGCCCAAAATCAAATGGGACATGGACAAATAGATGGCGAAGGGCGTTAGGATAGACTAACCACCACGTGTCCTTAGGTTAACTAGTGATGGTCACTGGTATTTTATCAAAGCTTGGTAGTGGGGGTTACGGGTGCTTTAAGAGTGAGTGACCAAAAGGTAGAGGGAGAGTTAGGGGAATGAATGTGGGTGAGAGAGGGTCCCTGGTGTAGATATTGGTTGAATGGGTGAGGTTGGAGGGTAGGAGAAATTTTTACTCAAGGTTATTGTATTTTGGTTCAGTTTGGGGAATAAATAAACAAAGTACCAAAACATGAATGAAGGATACATGGATCCACTTACCCAGCCCCCACCATTCCGATGCGTGTAGAAGAATGATAGGCATTGGTGAAGAATGGTAGGTTGGTTGGAGGGCTTTGCTTGAGCTTAGTCTATAAATTGTAAGTAGTTCCTTCAATGGGTGTGCGACCCTCCCTTCTCTCCAAAATGTTCTTATGAGTGTTTCCCTCCCACATGGTCTTAGATAGGAAATCTTATGGCCTTGTCATACTTCAACAAGTTACTAGTGATAATGTAAATGCTCTTATGCTAAATCAAATGCTAATCAATGAGAATGCCAACGGTGCAAAAACCAACCACAAAAATGTGAACCAAACTTTGGAAAGGGCCGAACCTCTGCGTTTTATTGGGTATCGACGCAGAGGTGGAACCGAGGCCAAGTCCCACCTGGAGGAACCGACATCATGTTAAACTGCTGGATACTAAGTGACAACCTAGAAACTTATGTCCGGGGGGGAGATTTTTTTTTGAAAGGTGGGAATATTCCTTCCTAGGAAACTTGATTTTCAACGAGTTGCTAGTGGCCAATGGAATCAAACATGCGTCCTTCACCCTGTAGAATGGGTAATAGAACAAAGGTGATCGATGGGTCCCATGAGTGGGGTGGCCACTATTAGGATTTTTTTAGAAGGGTATGGGCTAGGTATGGGCAAGGTGGGAAGTGGAATGGTGAGGTGGAGGGAAAGTGGGGTAGTGGAAGGGTGAGGTGGAGGAGAAAGTGGGGTAATGGAATGATGAGGTGGTTAGGTGAGGTGGCGGTCCGGTGGGCAAGGTGAGGTGGCCTGGTGAGTGGGTAAAGGGAGAATTTAATTAATTGATGTTAATTAAATCCTTGGGTGTGTGAATGAGGGTCATTGTGATGGGCAAAAGGGGTTGCGAGTGACCAAATTAGGGGTAAATCAATCACCCATGTAGAATGTGGTTATTAGGTTATTTTGGAGGAAAGTGATGAAAGGTGATGTGTTTTTGGTGTCTACATTTTGCCCCTTTTTGTTGGGCAGCTTGTAGTGGTAGGTGGCGTGACAAAAAAAAGGTTAGTTTTTGCCCCATGAAGTTAGGGTGAGGAGGTAAAGGTTGGGTGCCCTAAATAGGGGCATGAGTGATTCCCCCCTCAAATCGGGCACTGACGATGAAGAATAGAGAGATTCAGTGGGTGGTTTGATAAAGTATGGATAGGTGTGATGGAGATGAGATTCATGGGTATGATGATGGTGAAAGGTAGGGTGGGTGAGTAGGTAGAGCATTCAAATGTATGCACATGTTGTAAAATGTAATGAGGTACAAGGGTTGCTCAACATAATAAATTTATGTCAGCTAAGGTCGCAAGGGTCATCCAAACATGGGTTATTGAGGTTCGATATCTAGGGTAAAGGATACGGTCCTGGGAACTCAACGAGGTAAGATGCAGGAATGCATAGGGTGGTTCTAGTACATCCAAAAGGTCAAGGTTTGTTTGGACAAGGGTCACAACCATAGGCAAGGTAAGGTCATCAAGTTGAGAAAAACAAGTACCATCATCACAAG
The DNA here is from genome assembly GCA_018340775.1 of Taxus wallichiana var. yunnanensis. Taxonomy (NCBI): domain Eukaryota; kingdom Viridiplantae; phylum Streptophyta; class Pinopsida; order Cupressales; family Taxaceae; genus Taxus; species Taxus wallichiana. The sequence goes on from CM031240.1 coordinate 1,018,168,425, forward strand.
ATGCAACAAGTGAGGACATGAGAATATCCACATAATCAATGGTGGGGTAGGTAGGCATAGGTAGGTAGGTGTAGGTAGGTATGTAGTGGATGGGTAAATAGGTAAGGGCCAAAGATATGGTTGAGTAGGTACGGGTCATGGGTATGGGTAGATAGGTATGGTCAATGGGTAGGGGTAGATAAGTAAGGTAAAAGGTATGGCTGAGTAGGTAAGGGTCATGGGTACGGGTAGATAGGTAGGGTCAATGGGTATGGGTAGATAGGTAGGGTCAATGGGTATGGATAGATAGGTACAGAAAAAGGTATGGTCAAATATGTAAGGGTCATTGGTATGGGTAGATAGGTGTGGAATAAGGTATGGTCAAATAGGTAAAGGTCATGGGCATGGGTAGATAGGTAGCATAAGGTCAATGGGTATGGGTAGATAGGTAGGGTAAAAGGTATGGTGAGTAGGTAAGGGTAATGGGTACGGGTAGGTAGGTAGGGAGTGGGAGTAGTAGGTAGGGTCAATGGGTATGGGTAAAAAAAGGTACGAAAAAGGTATGGTCAAATAGGTAAGGGTCAATGGGTATGGGTATGGGTAGATAGGTAAGGTCAATGGGTATGGGTAGATAGGTAGGGTCAATGGGTATGGGTAGATAAGTAGGGTTAATGATTGGGTCAAGGGTATAGGTGTGGTAGACTTTGGGTCAAGGTATGGGTAAATGGGTAAATAGGTAGTGGGGAAAGATGTGATACTTGTGGGTAAGGATAGATGGGTAAGATGCTAGGTTAGAGGTATGGGTGTGGGTTGGTAAGGTGATGAAGATCATATGTGGTGTGAAATAGAGATTGATAGGTTGAGGTAGGTGTGGGTGAGAGGTAGGTGACGGTGAGCCAAAATCTTGGTTTTGGTTTGAAGAAGGTCAATCATTTCAAAAAGTAGGGAATTATAACAGTGTTGATGATGTGGCTAAATTGGCAAGGACCATCAATGCATAGACCAAGGGTAGGTGTGATGAACCTCAAGCCCCTAAAATTCCTTACAAGTTAGATTGTTCCAAAGGTGAAGCAATGTGCAGGATCACAACAGATTGTATTCATGACCTCGTCCATGTAGTAGGTAGAAAAAGTAGGATAATTTGGGAAAATGGTGATATGGTGAAAGGTTAGAAACATATAGGGGAATAATGCACCTCTTGTATAAGATGGTCGATAACCTAGATAGGTAGTCCATGGCAAAAAGGGTGTGTTATGTTTTTGGATAGACTGATCAATGCGGGAAGTCTATGTGGGATGATTAGATAATCTCCTTGAGGTCTTCGTGAAGTTGATCGATGTGGGAAGCTTCGGAATGGGCCTAGTCTTTTTTTTACTAGGTAGAGTATGGCTAGTGCAAGTATAGCTATCCTTTAAGGGATCAAGTATATTTATGGTGACTAGATACAAATGGTAGATGTCCTTTTAAGGGATTCATCTTTATGTTTGGAAGTTTGACTCAAGGAGGGTGATCCCATTTTTGATAGGTGAATTTTTTTTTACCAATTAAGCCATGGATAAGGCTATAGAGGAATACGAACATGGTAAGTCAAGAGGTGGAGGGAAGGTGGAGGTAAAGGTGGATTTCGAGAGGTATATATGGAATACTGACCATGAGATTGTGTCTATGAGGGGATGAAAAGTATCCATGAGAATCATGCCATGAGTAGAGCCGTGGTACTCATATTGAAGATGAGGTTGAAAAAGTGATGGACAGTCACATGATTCTTTGTTTAATGTAGGTATGGGAGGTGGTGATAAGAGGAGTGGGTGCTCATGGGATGAGCTGATAATAGTCAATGGGTGATAGAGCACTTGGTTCAACAATAAAATGGTGAAGATGCAAGATGTTAAGGGGCTCAAGTTTGGGTTTACCATCGAGTGAAGATAAATGATAAGCACCTGATCCATAGGTATGGGTAATGATATAGGGTCCAAGCCAATTAGGAGAAAATTTACCCCGTAGATGTTTCTCAGCTTTGGTGACATGTTGATTTTCCTTCAAGATGAGATCTTTGACTTGGAAGGTTCGGGGGTGGACGTGCTTTTCATAAGCACATTTGATGCATTTTTGGTATATTTGGAGGTGATCTAAAGCATGTAGATGTCATTCGTCTAACAACTCTAGTTGTGCCAAATGATCTTGGTAAAATTCATCATTGGTGAGCATGTCTTTGAGTGATATGTAGAGAGATGGGATCTGGACTTTGAGAGGCAAGACAGCCTCGGTACCATAGACCAGAGAGAAAGGTGTAGCAGCAGTTGATGTGCGAATACTAGTGTGGTATGCCCATAGGGAGAAAGGAATGTGCATATGCCAATCCTTCCTAGTATCGTTGACCACTTTCATGAGGATTTTGTTTAGGGTTTTGTTGGTTGATTCGGCTTGGTTGTTGGTTTGTGGGTAATAAGGTGAAGAAAAAATGAGCTAGATACCAAAGGTATCAGAGTTTCTGGAGGGTTTTGTTTTTGAATTGTTTTCCATTATCAGTGATAAGGTGATGAGGAACACGAAGTGATAGATAATGTGATGGTTGATGAACTCACAAATCTTCTCAACTTTGGTAGAGATGAGGGAATGGATTCTACCCATTTGGTATAGTATTCAGTAGTGGTTATGATCCATTGGTGGCGTTGGGAAGAATGAGGGTTGATCTCACCGATGAGATCGAGGCCCCATTGAGAAAAGGGCTAGAGGTCTTGTGTGACCTGTAAGGCATGACCTAGGGTGTGATGAAGGTTTGAGTGTTGTTGAAATTTCACACATCATTTGACGTAGTCACAACAATCATGGTTGAGGGTAGGCCAGTAATAGCCAAGGTGAAGGATACGTTTAGTGATAGCTAGGCCACTGATGTGACCCCCACAAATGTTGTCATGTATTTCTTTGATGGTATAGGGTATTTGAGCTAGTGAGGCATTGGAGAAGGATCCCATCGAAGCCACGCTTATAGAGGAGACCTCCCATGATGACGTACCGGGAGACTTTTTGGAGGAAGGTGCGTCGGCCATTGTGGGTAAGATCCAGAGGAAGGATGGAAAGGGAGAGGTAGTTAGAGTATTGTTGGTACTAGAGGTCTGATGGGTTGGTGGTAGGTTTCTCGACAAGGTTAAGCATGAGAGAGGTAGGAGGGTGATTGCAACCTTCACACAACAACAAATATTTGTGAATCAGTAGGTGATGAGGGTATTTGTGAGGTGAGACAAGCCATGGTATCCACAAACTTGTTTGTAGAGCGGGGATGGTTTGTAGGTTATAGTGGGTGAAGGTGGTTAACAAGAGGTCTACATGGTGTTTGTACCATTGTAATTCCTCATTGTGACATTGGTAGAGTCCATTGACCTAATTTACTACCAATTGAGAATCACCGAAGATATTAATGGATTTAACATCTAGGGTTTGGGTGGTTTGGAGACCTAGTACGAGTGCTTCGTATTCGGACGATGTTGTTGGTACACTCAAAGTCAAGTTTAAAAGAAAGGGGTATGGGTTCACTGTCATGTGGAATGAGGATGATTCCAGCTCCACCCCCACATTGACACTTAGATCCATCAAAGAATAAGGTCATTTGATAGTGTGGAGGTTCCTCGAAAGACAAGTTCATCAAGGGAAAGGGTAGAATGGATTCATTGAGAATTTGAAGTTTTCAAGTTGGTGGTCGAGAGAGTGGGGCATCATCCAGTTGATCGGTAATAGCTTTAGCCTTTGATTGATTTTTGGTAAAGAAAGGTGATATCCAGATCAATGAGCATCATGAGCCATCATGAAATGTGTTTAGTTTTGGAATGGTTTAGAGTACATGTAATGCAAGGGGTCAGTGTTGGTTATGATGAAGGTAGTGTGGTTAAGTAGGTAGTGACAGTAAGTTTGAAGTTTGGTGGGAAAAAAGACTAAAGTGAGGCACAACATTTCTGCATGTGTATATCTAGTCTCATAATCCACAAGGGTACAACTTATGTAATAGACCACCTTCTCCTTGTGTTGGTCATCACGGTGAGCCAACATGGCACCCAAGGAATGGTCGGTGGTAGAAATGTAGAGGTAGAATGGTTGATCATCCTTAGGAGGGGTAAGCATGGGTGGTTGTAATAGGTATGCTTTCAAGGCTTCAAAAGCTTTATGATAGTCTGTGTTCCAATGGAAGGTGATATCCTTTTTAAGGAGGTGGTGAAAGGGTTTGCAATGATCTGATTATTGAGAAATAAAGTGATGTATAGATTACAATTTTCCCAATGTATGAAGTTACAAAGTTGGTGGATATTAGTGGGTGGAGGCATCTTGAGGATGGCCTTGATTTTGGCAGGTCAACTTCAATGCCTCACAAGGAAACAATGAAGCCCAAGAGTTTACTGATAGGATGGCGAAGATGCATTTATTAGGTTGAATGTGTATGTAATATTCGATGAGACGGTGAAGATGGTTTTGAGGACGGTTAAATTTCAGCATAACTTTTGGACTTTCCCAAAAGGTCATCGACGTAGTCTTCCAAGATGTGATGCATGATGTCATGGAAGATATAGGTCATGGCTCATTGGTAGGTGGTGCCTGCATTCTTCAGTCCAAAGGGCATGATGCGATATAGAAAAGGTCCCCCAAGGGGTAATGAAGGTGGTTTTGTGTTGATCCTTAGGGGTGAGTAATATTTGATTATAACCCGAGAACCCATCCATGAGAGATAACATCTCATGTCCGGCGGTGAGGTCAACCAATTGGTCGATGTTAGGTAGAGGAAATTCATCTTTAGGACAAGCTAGGTTGAGGTCCTAGAAGTTGGTGCATATGCGGAGTCCCCCATTGCTTTGGTAATGGGAACGATGTTGGAAATCCATTGCAGGTAGTCGATTGGTAGGATGAAGGAGACAGAGAGGAGGCATTGGAGCTCTTCTTTGATGAGAAGGGAAATGCGTGGGTGCATTTTACGTAGCTTTTGTTTTATGGGTTTAGCATCAGGTAAGGTGACGATATTGTGGACCATGATGTTGGGGTCAATACCGGGCATATTGGCATATGACCAAGAAAAATCATTGTTATGGTCACAGAGGAAAGAAGTGTAGGATTCTGTTTAGTGGAGTCCAAACATTGGCCTATCTTTAGAATGCGGGGGTCATCTCAGATGGATGTTGATGTCGATGGTGGATTTGTTCAACATGTTTTGGGTCTCAGAAGGTAGTGTGTAGTGGAGATAGGAGTCCTCCGCACCCAAGTAGGTGAGAATGGAGTCATCATTATGACACTGTATAATGTTGATAGAAGGGGCATCATCATCGATCATATCAGATAGAGGATGGGAAAAGAAGAAGGAACCTTGCCATCTTGTTGAATGGCAAATGGTCCTAAGGAAATGGTGTTTATGAAAAAAAGGTAGGAGGAATAGACTCTAGGTCTATAGACTCCGTGGGTGATGTGGGTGAACTAGGTGGGGGACTGTGAGGTTGAGGTGCCTCGTAATGAGGTCGACATGGGATTGTTTAAGCGTGGGCTCAACAAATCCCACCCCACTACAATCCTTGTGCTTGTGAGTAGTGCAAGGGATAATGGTGTGATGGCCTTGTTCATAGAGACCAAAGCCAAAACCCTTCCAAGCACAGCGATGTAGGAAGGTATGGGAAAAGCATGGGTTGGTTAATGAGGGAAGGGTGGTGGTAAATGGTAGGGTTGGGGTAGGTGGTTCAGGTGTGTAAGTGGGAGTGTCGATGCTCCATAGGTCAGATTGGTGCGGAGGTGTGAGGGTCCATAGGTGAGAACTTCACCAATGTGGGGGTCATAATGGGGATGTTGTTGAAGGTTTCCATACTCTTGTGGGGTATGGAAGGTATCAACATTGTAGAGGTGGTACTCCCCAATGTCAGGTGTTGAAAAACACCTTCTAGTGGATTAGTATCTGGGATATGAGTGGTGGGGATGGATGTCTCTATGGGGGTTTGAGATGAGGAGGTTGTGGGTTTTAGAGCAGTGGATGGTTCTACAGACTGTTGTGGTGGTGATAATAGGTGATGTAGGGGTTGAAGAAGTGGTAGAAGTGGTGGTAGCGGAAGCGATGATGGGGGTGGTGATAGGTATGAGGACATCGTTGGGCTGGTATAACATGTTACATGTTTTGAATGGTGAAGGGTCAGCGGGAATGGTGTAGTTGTGTCCCTCATGTTCAAATTTGAGACAACGATGAAGGGTGGAGGGGACACATCCCATGGCACGGATCTAGGGTCGGCCAAGTAACATGTTGTATTGGAACTCTCCTTCCAGGATGTAGAAGAGTTTGGGGATGCTACGGGGACCAACATGAATGTGTAGGATCATTGTCCCTAAGGTAGTGGTTATGGTATCATTGAAAGAACACAACATAATTAGATTGTTATGCATGTAATTGGTAGGAATGCACATTTGGTTAAACACATGAGAAGATATGATGTTAATGTTAGCCCCACCATCGATCATAATACATCAAACATGTATATTATCGATATAGGTAGAAATGAATAAGTGAGATCAGGATCCTCCATTTGGTGAGGTGTGATCTCATCATCGGAGAAAGTGAGGGCAACCACCTGAGTTGAGACGAGGCAACAGTGTCGAGGTGGGAGGTGAAGAAATAAGGGAGGCCACGTGGTGTGGTGTGATGATGGATGTAACTAGTGTGGGGTCATTAGGTGGGACCTTAATGGATTGTAGGACCTCAATGAGGGCTTGGCGATGAGATTTGGAAGTTTGGATTAGGTCATACAAGGACATTTTGAGTGTGATTGATGGAGTTGTTTGATCATGGCATGATGGGCTTTCCCATTGGAGACAGGGAAGGTAGGTCCTTGGATGGTGATTTTTGGTGTGGGTGTGGGTGTGATGTGAGGTATAGGTGAGGCAGTAGATTCATCTTCTCTGGTTTTTCCCTTATCACGTTGAGCCCGAGTGGCTATTTGAACCATATTGATTTGAATATCGGTGGAGGGTAGGAAGGGTATGATTTTTGGGGTGATAATGGTTGAGTTGGTAATGGTGTAGAAGGGGTGATTATGGTTGTAGGAGGAGCAAGATCTTTGTCTAAAAGATCATCCTCAATGAAGATTTGTAGTAGGAGTGCTTTAAGAGCTTGGAAATCCTCCACGTTATGTCCTGGTGCATGATGGTAGATGTAGATCTGGGAGTCATCGAACCATTTTTTTGGTTTGAGTGGGTCATAGGGTCAAATGGGTGGTAAGGTGATGTGGGAGGAAGCCAGTAGGTTAGCTAGGATAGTCGCATAGGATCCTACCATTGGGTCGCATTGTGAGGCAGGTATGGTTTTGGGTGAGGAATTCGGTAGTGACTTAGAAGCGGGTGCCATGGGTCATAGTCGGGGGTGGTCTAGGTAGTTTGGGTACATTTAGGTTTGGGTTGGGGTGTAGGTTGCACCTTATTAGGTAAGAGTGTAGTGGGTGATTTGGTTTTGGTTTTAGGTGTCACTTTGGGAGGCGGGGTGGTTAGCAATGTAGAACGATGGCATGATGAAGAAGGTTGTGCCAAAGGTGGGAGAGAGGACGGGTTATCCAAGGTGAGAGGGGTGATGTTGTGGAGGTAGGGGTGATAGACAGTAGTGGTAATTGGTGTTGCTTAGTAGGTAAAGGCAACTTCGTAGGGTTGAATAGAAGGGGAGGTTTTCAAATTTTGGCTATCTTTTGTGTATATGTAATTTTGTGGTTAGGGTTGATGGATGAGGACCCAAGAGGGATGGTAATGGTGAAGGTGAAAAAGAGGTAGTGGGTGATGCCAATATCGGCATCCGGGGTGGTTGGTGTTTTGGTTTTAGTAGGGGTGTAATTTTGGTGAAGGGGTGAGAGGGGGTAGTTAGATCAAGCTTGATTTCTAGATGGGTAAGGCTTGATGTGGGTCGTACCCCCAGGATACGAGAGATTGTGGAGGTTGATGAGGGGTTAGGAAGTGAGGATGTAGATGATGAAGGTGTATGCATGGCCAAAGGTAATATTGTAGGTTTTTAGTCACCTCATGGGTGGGATAGGTATGGATGTTGCCACTATTGTAGGGTAAATAGTGGGTGAGTCGGTAGGTAATGTCTGCATCTATGTGGAGACAGGGATTTGAAGATGTTCCTAAAGTAATGAATGATCAACATACTCTGGAGGGTCCATCGAATGGGGTGATGAAGAGAGGAAGGGGATGAGGGTTGATTTGGTGGTGATCCCTATAAACGGAATTGATATCTATGAAATAGGGAAGCCCTCTACATCCGATTTGATAGGAAGGAGAGATAAGAAGACATCATTTAATGTTGTAGGAGATGGTAGTGGGTCAATTATGATCAACATGGGATCCTCTTTGTGGTGAGGTGTGGGTAAGGTAGATGGAGTAGGATCTTCCATGAGGTGTGGTGAGGTGGAGGAAGGGGAAGGTATTGCCAACTCCTTGGTGGGTATGGAAGAAGGTGTCAACAGTGATTTGTCAAGTATGAGGGTAGGAGGGTCAATGACATGGTTAGGTATGGTAGTTATGACGTCGAGGGAGATGAATCTATTCACACTAGATTATATTCTACTATTAGTGGGGAAGAGGGTGAGGATGTTGGTGCAAGTAAAGGAATTTGTTCTAAAAATTCTTCGTAGGTGTGGTGGGAGTATGGTGTGAGCAACATGGGTAGGATATCAAATATGGCATGAACCTCCCGGGTATTGTCACTGTCAATGGAAGAATGGTTGTGTTGGGTAGGGGGTGTATGATTAGGAAATGGTTTTTGGAAGATGTGAAGGTTTTGGTTTACGGGTGCGTTGGGATTGTCCAGAACGAGATCTCCTCTATCTAACATTTCTTGGACAATGGTTTTGAAGGTGATGCAATTGTTGGTATTGTGTCCTCAGGTATGATGGTAATCACAGATTTTTCTCCTTATACCATGAGGGTATCAGGTGGGTAGGATCAAAACCAAGCATGTGGTTTGATAGTCGAAGGGTGATAGCATCTGCATTCGGGAGTTTCCGGAACAACAGGGTATGGTTCAGAAATAGGGGTATATTTATTTTGTTCATTTTTGAAGAGGAATGTTTATATTGGTGAGAGGTTAGGTGGAGGTTTTGGCAGGTTGGATGGGTGAGATAAGCCAACCTTTAGGACTACTACATGGGCAGAGCCTTTGGCTCTAGGAGGGTTGAGAGGAGTGGTTGGTGGTGTCTTGGTGGTGGAAGCGGGTTCATGTGGTTTAAAAGGAGTGCCTTTGTTACATAATTGAATCTTTTCTCCTTGATGGCTCAATTTTGAGCCTTTGGGCGTGGTGAATGCCTTGTTAAATGTGCAAAATGTCTAGATTTGTAAGGTGGATGAGATATGTTGAGAACAATCCCATGTAAACAACTCTATTAGTTTGGTCTATGTAAGGGTAATGTGAGTTGATTGATGAGGCCATGTCAATAATCAATAAATTCTATGATAGATTCATCATCATATTGACACGTGGTGTACAAGTAGTCATGGTGACTTTCTTGACTACATTAATGGAGAAGTGATCTAAAAAGTCTTGGGACACCTAGTTAAAGGAGAAGATAGAGTGCTTAGGTAGGGCACTATATACTAGTCTAGGGCAGGTCCAGCGATCGGGGATCATTTTTAAAAGTTCCCTAAACATCTCTAAATGGTGTCGGTCAAGGAGAAGATCATCTCGAGAGATTTCCAATGACTATGAGAACGCGAAAAACGGACATCGGGAGCTCTAGATATGTTTCATCAACGAGAAAGTCAACTATGGTCAATCGGTCAATATTGGACCGGGTGCACCGTGACACGTGGCTTGCCAACACTCGTCGAATTCGCTCGATTTGCCTATTGAGATACGACAAGTGGACTATAGGATTATTTCTATTCCACCATTGTATGGGTCGAAATAACATTATATTGGTAAGTTCACATGGCGCCATATATACAAAAGCCACATGTAAATATATTAATGTTTAAAACATTAGTATTAAACCCTAACCGCCAAATGTCTACGTGGAGGAGGGATGAAGCGGTGGTATGGGGGCATTAGACCCATGCGTAGAGACTGTTCCACGTGGCAGAAGGAGGTTTGAAGCGGTTGTTGGGGGGCGGTTTATAAGCCCAACGTGGTCATTGACCACTATACATGCGCATGGAGAAGGCTATTTACAGCCTTAGGGAATTATCCCCCACCGCCCAACGTGGGACCTTATCCAGATGCGGCCCTTATGGGATTTTTAACCCATTTAAATATGTATGCCGCGCCCACAATGGGGATTTAATCCCATTTTATATGCAAATCGGCCCTATTTGGGAATTTAATCCCAAATTTCATGTACGGGTAAGGCTAGGCTAATATTAGCCTAAGGATAATATTTTATTCCATTATTTTGGGGCCTTATTTTTGTATAAATAGGGGACCCCTCTCCTTTGGAAAAACACACGGGACACAACACGAGCTTATTATTTGTTAAGCTTGTTGTGGACACATTGGTGCACACGGAGACACCGATCCCGAGCTTATTATTTGTTAAGCTTATTTGCGGGATGTGTCGACAAGTATTGTCTATTGGCCTATTATTTTAGGCAATATTAGATGAAATATTTGTGGCTAGGAGTTATTCAAACTACCTAGTCGGCCCATAGCGCCACACCAATTACTTGCAAATCCTGGATTGTCGACCGGAGTGCTAGCTTCGCATTGTTTGCGTCGGGAAGGCCGATCACAGCCGAAGGAGATTGTGTACCAGGAAGGTGGAATTCGGGTGCTATTTTTCACCCTTGTCGTCCGAAGAACTGGTGTACTAGTAGGCAAGTAAAATTCCATTAGGTTTTCTTGTGAAAGTACTATTGTAACTTACAAGTTTTGACTAGTGGAACGGTTCGATCACGAACCCGGAGACGTAGGCAATTGCCGAACTCCGTAATCAATCTGTGTGTAATTTTCTTATTGTCTTGCATTATTTTAAATTGATTACTTAAAAGGAGTAAATTATCAGCAAATAATTAAAGCCTATAAGGGTCCGAGATCAGGTCGTAATAATCTGATTATTTTCGGATCATGTTTGGTATCAGAGCTGGTAATCGACACCTGCAAACTTACTAATCTTCGAAGCAAGTTGGTATGGAGCAGGTTAATCAGTACAGGTTGCTTTGACAGGGATGGCATTGGCTTGTACTTCTGGATTTCCAGATTGGTGGGATAGACTGAGAGACAGGTTTAACATACTCAGTAATTTTCTCATTTCTATTTGGATGAATCCATTATATCTCATATGCGAGATAAAACCTGAAAACTATTGTGTAGGGTAGAATGTATTGGTAAGACCCCTTTGAGGGCAACGTTTGTATACATCTAACCAGACATGGCACATTAGTTAAAGACCCAATTTTGGGCAATGTTTGTACTCTGTTATACTTGCATTAGTAAGACCCCCAGAGGGCAATTATTTTGGTGATTTTGCTAACACCATAAAATGCAGTATATTTTCCTTGTTTAGTCATTGTTCTGGCAGGGAGGAGACAAATGAAGTCAATCCACATTGCAATGCAGTGGAGAAAGACCAATCTCATCATGCAGAGTCGAGAAATGGCAAAAAGAGTTCCTCATCCCAGAAGAAGGAGATTAAGAGGAATTTTTGTGCTCATTGCCAGAGGAATGGGCATCGGGTGGAAAATTGCTGGAAACTGCATCCATCTCGCCATCAGAGTAATGGCAAGCCAAAGATGGAATGGAGGCCTATTGCAAAGGCAGAAGAGGTTTCTACTTCACCACTAGTTGACAATTCAACCCAGGACAGTATTAAGTTTGAGATTAGATTTTGTGAGGAAATGCCGAGAGAAAGGTTTACAATACTCGGTGGATTTTCTTACTCGGAAAATTTGACTAATGCTCCTAACATATCTCCTAATCAGCGTGTGAGTACTGTACTGACTTGGATATAGGATTTGACTCATATAAAGCTTGGAGATTGATCTGCCATTTGTGCAGACAGTAGAGTTCACAGAGATCAGCTCGAAACTTCATTCTGTGTAGAGGCATTGTGACCGTGTAGTAGAATGGTAGTTGAATCACCATTGGCATTGACGTCAGGTCGGAACTTCATTCTGTGTAGAGGCATTGCGGCAAAAGCAGAGAGAAAGAGAGAGAAAGTGATTTGCTACGATTCATTTTTCAACCATCAGTTGGGCATGACTTCCAGCATATAGGTTTCCCTCATTTAATGTGAGCTAATGTAGTAAATTAGAATGAAATGTGAGTGTTTTAAACCCAAATTGAAATATGATATTCGATGTCACAACTGATGAAAAGGAGAAGGGATGCTCTTTCACTAATGCGATACTAATGAAAGGGAAGAAATGTTCATTTTAAAGCACCAAAACATGATTGATTTTAGACAATAGAAGAAGAAGAAGATTCTAGAGAAGGAGATTAATGTGAAAGCCTTTTAGAAAGGGAAACAGACATACAAACTTTTCCTAAGAATGAAAAAATGCAAGGAACCCGAATGGGTCCCAGAGCATGCTAAAATATTTCAATCTTTTGCGTATAATCGCAGACTCGAAACAAATAAGGGTGTAGGAGGTTTACACGTTGTTGGGTTGAAGGTGGAATGCATGTGCACGTGTATAATTTTGAGCTTAGCAAATTGTGTGAAATCCTTTTGGCTAGGAAGGACTACCTGTAATAAGAAAGCAAGACCACAAGAGAGAGTTAAATAGTATATGCAAAGTGGACTTTGCTCTAGCGTATACTAGATCCAGGAAGTGTGATACTCCCTAGAGGGTTGTCAATCCACTATTTTATAAATCAATATTAAATGACAAAATCATGTAAATAAAAGGAATCTAGTGCTAGCGTTCTGATTTGGGTGCCTCAGGTCGCTATCAACGTCGATTCAATTAAATACTAAACTATGTAGGTAAAAGGTATTTGGGTCAGGTTCTAGGTAGGTTAGGTGGTCTGCAGGTCACAAACAAGGTCTGGTTGGGGTTGGGTAGGGTATTCTAGGTTGTTTGGGTGAAGAGGTAGGTCGCTGGTCTACTGTGTTAGCAGACAGAGACCGGCACCGGTTGGTCTAACCAATGTCATTTGAGGCTCAACCAATGCCGATTAAGGTTGGTTGGTATCGAGTCATTGTGGAAATGAACAGAGATCTAGGTGGGTGGTTTTGGCTCCACTCTATCTCGAGAATAGAGGGTTACGATATTGTGGGTGAAGTTTATGTGAAGAATGGGTTTAAGGTCAGAGCCTAGGGGTTTTAGAGGGTGGTTTTGGGTGTGTTTAGGTAGAAGGGGAGTGTGGCAGATTGTAGGGTGATTGACAATGGTCATGATAGATTGACCATGGTTAGGGTTAACCATGGTGAAGGTCACTTGTATTTGGTCAGAGCTTGGTAGTGGGGTTAGAAGTGCTGCTATCGTGAGTGATCAAAGGGTTGTTAGGAGCGAAATGGAGTGAAAGAGGGTCCCAAGTGTATATATGGGTTGAATGGGTGAGGTTGGAGGGGTAGGAGAGAAGTTTTTTCTCTTAGGGAGGAGAATAGAGAAGCAAAGTACCAAAACACGAGTGAAGGATACAAGGATCCACTTACCCAAAGTCTAATATGTGTAGAAGAATAATAGGCATTGATGAGGGCGGAGGTTGGTTTGAGGGCTCTTGCTTGAGCTCAATCTAGTTCAAGTTCCTTCAATTTCTATGCTCACAAAGGTTCTTATGAGTGTTTCCAATACTGGTTTCAGCTAGGAACTCTGATGGCCTTGTTGCTTCAATGAGTTCAGTGATAATGTGAATGCCAATGCTGAATCAAAAGCCAATCAAACAGAATGCCAATGGTGAACCAACCATGAAAATGTGAACCAACCTTTTAGAAAGGGCTAGGACTAGGTATTTACAGGTGACGATGCCGGTCCCACTTGACCGACATCGGTCAGACTGTGACCGACACCGGTTATGTCGGGGAGATTTGTTTTTTGAAAAGTGGGGAATATGCCTTCCCCACTTGATTTTGAGTGGCAGAGCACATGCGTCCTCCACCCTTAGAATGGGTAATAGGACAAAAAGGGGTCCTATGAGTGGGGTGGCCACTATTAGGGTTTTCTAGAAGGGTATGGGCTAGGTATGGGCAAGGTGGGGAGTGGAATGGTGAGGTGGAGGGGCAAGTGGGGTAGTGGAAGAGTGAGGTGGAGGAGCAAGTGGGGTAATGGAATGATGAGGTGGTTGGGTGAGGTGGTCGGTCTAGTGGCAAGGTGAGGTGGCCTTGGTGAGTGGGTAAAGGGAGAATTTAATTAATTGATGTTAATTAAATCCTTGGGTGTGTGAATGAGGGTCATTGTGATGTGCGAAAGGGGTTATGAGTGACTGAATTAGGGTTAAATCGATCACCCATGTAGAATATGGTTATTAGGTTATTTTGGAGGAAAGTGATGAAAGGTGATGTGTTTTTGGTGTCTACATGGGGTTCCAGAGGTCGCGTGGGGGTCGGATGCATTTTTCCAAAATTTGGCTAAGTCCTGAACTTGCCCCAAAAGGACAACTTGTGACGATGATAACTTGAGCTCCTAATGGACTTTTTTAGAAAAAAATTATATGATCCTGACTGGAAATGGAATTTTAAATCTAATGGTGGGGGTATCATGTCTTTATTCTTCCATTTGATCCCAAAAAACATATATTTTTGTTACTCCACTCGTGCCACTTTGAGAAAATTTTCCCGTAGACCTAATACACCAAAGTGTTGTGAGAATTATGATTTCACCATCTTATAGGTATTGTAATTATCTTTCCTTATATGTTTTTATCTCCTAAATCAATCTAGAGCTCTGAAATTACCTTCCGAACCTCAACGGTTATTTTGGCCTATGTACTAACTATGCTTGTGAATCCCCAATTTTGATGAAACTGCCCCAACTACTCAAAATATTCCCTAAACCTTCCAAAATCACCTTCATGATGTTCCTAGGCATTTAAATCACTTCCATGTCCATTTTTATTTTATGATCCACTCTATGGGGTTGCTCCAATCCTAGGAAGGCCAGCGATAGCCCTTCCGTGACTACCCAAAATTTACATTTTCAATAAATGCCTTAAATCACCTAGGGGATGAGATAATGTTGGTTTATGGGTCACCTGGACTGGTCACCGGGGTGGACTTGGTGTTCTTGGGAATGACATAACATGAAAATTGTGGCACAAGGGTATAGTTGTCATGCTTGGAAATTGCCAATTTCCATGTTGTAAATTTTCACAACAACATGATTATTGTAGCAATGATTTTGATTATTATTGTTATAAGAATGGAATCCATGGTAAAAGATAGTTCCAAGAACTCCGCAGAGAATGGGGTTGTCGAGAAAGGATAAACAAGACAATAATGGAACATGCTAGGAGCATGAGGTTACATTCGGGACTGCCTCTTTCTTTTCTAGAACAAGCGGTGAGCATAGTTGTGTACTTGATAAAAAAGGACCCTCAAGTTCCTTGGATTGATTCATACTTGAGGAGGCTTGGTATGGTAAGAAATTTGATTACTCATTTCTTAGTGTCTTTGGATGTGAGGTATTTTATCATATTGACAAGGATGATAGGACCAAGCTAGAGGCTAAATTAGAAAAATGAAATTTCATTGGTTATGGTGGTGATGAATTTGGATTTAAATGTTGGAGTATTAAGGACAAGAAAATCATTTGATTTATGGATGTGGTCTTTAACGAGAAAGTTATGTATAACCAACAGATTCAGGAAAATAGGAAGAATCCAAGAAATAATATGTAGTGGCAAAGGATCTTCCAGATGGGAAAGTGACACATGAATCATTTTAGGAACATACTAAAAAATAACCCCAAAATCCTATATCGAGGAGGTCTTTAGGGTAAGAAGAAAACCCTGAGCATTTTTCTTCTTCCCTTTATTATTTATTACTCACTTACCTTTGGAGAGCCAAAGAGTTTTGATGAATTAACGTAGGTAGATGTTAGGAAGAAGTGGGAGAAATCCATGAAAGAGGAGCATCGGTCTCTCATGGAGAACAGACTTGGGATTTGGTGAAGCTACGAAGGAAAAATATCATGCAGGAAACAAGTGGGTATACAAATTTAAAGAGGAATAAGGAGGAAAGAAAATAGACAAGGCTTAGTTGGTGGTCAATGGGTTTGCACAAAAAAAAAAAAAGGTATAGATTTTGATGAGATTTTTTTCTCCTATAGTACCTTACTCATCAACGATTAGTAGTTTTATGTATGTCATGGTGTGCACTAGGCATGATATTACACATGAAGTGGGAGTAGTGATTACATTTATGATTGATCCAGGTAAAGATCATTGGTAGGCAATAAATTGGATCCTTCGGTACTTGAGAGGGACCATGGGGAAAATTTTATGCTACAGTGGATTTAACACCACTTTGCATGGTTATCTAGATTTAGATATGACTAGAGGTGTAGGCAATAGGAGAGGAGTACAAAAAGTTATATTTTCACCGTAGGTGGGAAAACGGTGAGCTGGATTTCATGACTACTTGAAGTTAGTGGCTTTTTCAACCATGGAAGCTAAGTATGTTGTTTCCAAAAAGGAAAGTAAAGACATGATTTGGTTTCAGCTATTGCTTGAGGATTTGGGGCATAAGAAAGGAAGGAAGTTACATAGCGATATTCGAGTGCTATACACCTAGCTAAGAACTATACTTTCCACTTTAGGATGAAGCATATATAGTTAAGGAACCATTTCATTAGGACAACTTTGGAGGAAGAGAATTTAAAGCTGGAAAATATTCATACCACTCAAAATCCTACGAACATGATGACCAAGGTGGTCATAAGGGAAGAACTAAACTTGTGTTCAACTTTGGTTGGTCTTCATGGAAAAAGTGAAGGGTTGAGAAGGTTTCTAAGAGGAAAACTAGTCTCTAAGTGAGAGATTGTTATGTTGTGGATCTTTTTTCATGTGTCGAAGTGTGGAAGACATGTACACTAAAATTATTGTACACTATCCACATTTTATCAAAAAAATTGCTTGATATCTCGGGAAATGTGCTCTTCTCACATGGGTGGGATTTTTGGCCCATAGGTTCATGGGGTAGTTTTGGCCCATGATTTTAGTACCCATGGTATTGTAAAATTGCTTAAGCATTTTCCTATTTATGTGATTTTGTGCATATTTTAGGGTTGATGTAACATTGTAGATGTGTGTGAGTTCAAGTGTGAATTAGGAGAGTTTGTTGAGCATAGCTCCAAATAGATCTGGGTATTATATTGAGAGAAAGAGGTGGCTTGTAATAAAAATATGAGAAAGTGATTCTTGGTGGATATAGCCCAAATTGGGTGAACCATGTTAAATATTGTCTCTATATTGTGTTCTTTTATTTTTGCACTTTTATTTCAGATATGTAATATCTTTCTACATATTAGTTTCTACTATTGTGATTCTGTGTGGGATTTTTCTACATATTTTATCCATTATTTCCTAACATAACTCCCTTGGAATGCATCACTCATGTTCAAATTCCTTGTGCATTCACTTATACCACCTACCACCCTTATCTTATAGGAATTATTAATCTCATCGCATGTGTCTTTGTACAAATATCTTCTTGGGGACTTGTTCTCTATAGGATACTTCCACATACTATCTTTCGGACCATCGGGACTACGATCTCTGAAAAAAAATCAATAGGAGAACTTCTCCCTTATTTATTTTACCTCCTTTGTGCACTTCTTCTATAATTCCTTTAAGCAATGAAGGAGGCAATGTTAAAAGCAAATTTGTTGTCCATCTTTTTGGAAATATGGAGTCACCTCTTGTTCACATGTTTCCATCTTTACGATGCACCCAAATTCTAAGTGACCAGAACACAAAAGCTCTCATAATTGAGTTAGTTATCTTCACGATATCCATTATGTGACCTCCCCTCCGATACTTGAAGGCAAAAAAAAGCAGTAGCCTCTACTTTGGCATCATGCTCTAAGTCTATTCCTATCTCAAGTCCCAAACTACGCAAACTTGTGATTCTCCCGCGTGATTGTGCGGTGAGGTGTATCCTTCTACTTGAAAAATAGAAATAGTCCTCATGGACTCATGACATCACCATTGTTAAAGGCACCCGGGATTGCTAAAGAAAGGTATATCATAGAGCTAGAGGAGAATTCCTATGCTCTCTAAGTCTTTCTATAACTTCTCCTCATAAATTATCTTTCCCTCTGGAGTCCTCTCAATTGTATTTTGTATTATTTCATTCTCTATCTTGCATTCGTTTGCATTTGAGTTATGGTTTTAGTTGCTAACTTTACACTTTCTTAAGTGAGACTCCCAAGCCTGCTCTATAATTACCTCCTCTGGATACTACATTTTTCAATACCATTCCTTCAATATTTCCTCCACTTTGGGATTCTTTCCCTTTCCCTTTCCTTTTCCATTAGGTGAAACAATACATTCCTTTCTTGGTGCCATTTCTTCATATGAGAAATGATTTTGTCACAACTCAATAATTAGGTGCCCTAGGTGCTCAATATCCTCCTTCTCAACAGCTCATGCTAAATATTCACTCCATTTGCCCTCCTTGATCTTAAACCTTCATCTCCCTTAAGAAAATGTGTGTCATAACTCCAATTCTATATACCTATATTTTTATAAACCCTAAGTCTGAAGAATGGAAACCATAACCCACTGAATACCAACTTCTATTCCTTACCCATGATCTAAACTTCCACCTAAAGGATCTTCTCAATTAATTCATGTGCTTTCTCTATTTGGGTTGCTTTGATTCTTTAAGTTCTATTATAAATTTAACAAGTTCACAAAAAAATTTCACTCTTCAAACAATCAAGTTATTTGCAAGGTAAGGTAAAAATAAACTCTCTCTGGTGCCCCTTTTATAGATTTCCACATTTTTAACACATTTATTATTCCTCACCTACCACAATACTATAGCTTTAAAGACATTTTTTCTTTTTCCACACTTTACTCTTATTTATTCCATGCGTGATAGTCATAACCTTCTAGTGCACTACTAATTCCGCACCACAAACATCTGGCACACACTTCCCTACGCCACAACACATATTCCTTATTGATCGGTCAGAATACTGGAACTTAGTGAAGAAAATAGAGAAGGTTTGCATGGGAAAGTAGAGCACATTAAAATATGCAAGAGTATCAAAGAGCATCGCACGTAGAATAGAAAGCGAGTTCGGGACTTATCCGTTTTCACGATGAGGATCTATTTTATGAGATAGTGTGCAGAGCATGAAATGTAACACCACCATGAATCATGTTGTTACTTTCTCTTTTGCATTCGAGTTTTGATATGTGATTTTTCCATATGATGATATGTTATTGAAACCTTCAATGGAAATAGGAACATGGGCCACATAGTTAGAAACAACTTCTCTTTTATCAAACCTGATTTTTAATCTTGTGGGAGACCGTGATCTGGAGGTATTGCCATTGTTACGAGCATACTTATTTCTGCTCCTGTATCTATCATTGCATCTAAGTAGTATGTCTTTATGTTTGGAATACAAACGATTATAGCAATGAAGGGATTACGAGTACAGACTACTGTACATACCTCTGCAGATGCTTGTTCTGATGATTCTTCTTGAGTATCTTGAAGCATGATATTCGATATGCTTCTTCAAGATCTTCCTGGAGAATATTCCTTCTTTTCTTCCTCTTCTTCTTCTTTGAGAAGCTTCATGAATTCATCTCGTGGATTTTGTAATTATTTTTCAAGGAATTCTATTCGATTCATTCTCCATGTTACGTAAACATCAGTGCTGCGGAAACTACTTCTTTGGTTGTAGTATGTTGTGGATTCTCTTCGGGAAAGATAAAAGAAAATGATCTTTGAGGAAATGTATTTCCTCCTGCCTCATTCACCTCTTCCTCTCTAAGGTTCTCCTCTACCTCACGGTAGGGACTTGTCTTTGCCAAACTCTTTGTTGAAATGGAGGCCTTGGCATAGAAGAGTATGGTTCTTCATAGAACCGATTCTCTTCTTCTTGGGCTCTTCTGAGCTTTTATTACTCGGCTTTGATTCTGCCTGATATATTTATCTTGTAGTTCTCTGAGTATTTTTGAAGAGAAGTTCTTACGGTAGTTTCCCATGGGGGACAACTGTCATATTCACTTTGGCAACATTCTAGTTGCTTTCTGAGTATTTCTGCACATGGAGGTATCATGGGGTGATGAAACTAGAAATCATATTGACAATAGAAAAATTAGAGAATGAAGGAATGCTATCATATCCACTCTTTGTCAAGACTTATCACTGCACATCCTTTGTCAGGATCTTTGAATTATATTACACAAAACATCATCAAGAGGTGATATGATATATACGAGGAAAAACTTTCAAGTATCACTAACTAGCATGTATTCTTCCTCCGTAATGCCTTTTTGCGGACAAAGCATTAAATTTTGATTTACCCTTATCAAAAACTCTTTGAGGACATTTATTTGCAAGTGCGGTCATTATGCTAATAAATGTCCTCAAATTAAAAGTATTCTATCAAAGAAACTATGTTCTTGTAAAAGCACTTTACATAATTTACATGACCTAGAAACCTCACGGAAGCAGCATTTGCTTGTCAATTATTTCATCAGGAAAATCTTGTATTTTAGCAACAACATGTTTTTGCATTTCAATACTTCCATCCTTTATCTTTATTCCCAAGAAATCAATTTCATCTTTGAAGACTTCAATCTTGGTAGGAGAAAGACACAGGCCATTTTTATACACAGTATCATAGAACTTTTCAAGGTGTTCTATGTGTTCTTTTGGTGACTTTGAAAAAATGAGAATATCATCAATATAGACCAAAAGGAATTCAGATAACTCACCAAAGATTTTGTCCATAATCTTCTGAAATATGGATGGCGCTGTCTTTAATCCAAATGGAAGTACTTTCCACTCATATTGTCCACCAGGAACAATAAAAGCTATCTTATACATATCTTGAGGCTGTAAGAATATTTGCCAGAACCCACTCTTAAGATCAAATTTGATGTATACCTTGGATCCTTTGATTCTGCTGAGCAGGTCATCCTTGGCTGGAATAGGATGTTGAGCTCGTTGATATGAATATGTTCAGTGGTTTGTAATCAACCACCAATCTTTTCTTTTGTCTGACTGTTCGCTTCTCTTATTGACATAAAAAGCTGCACACGACCAAGGAGAGTTAGATTCTTGAATAAAACCTCCTTTTAATAATTTTGGATTTCTTCGTGGCATTCTTTTCTTTCTGAAGAAATCATTCCACGATGGTGTGCTTTAAATTTAGGAATTACTTCCTTGCCTTCTGCATCTTTGACTATTTGCAAATCTAAGGAACAGGTATGCCTTTTTCTGTGAATAAAGGCATGAGGATTGTCACTGCAAAGATCCTTTTTAATCTTTGCTACAATGTCATCTATGCTGGTTTTACAAGCAGCAATAGATTTATGTACCCACTCATTATTTACTACTTTCTTCTTTTCGGGAGTGGTACAATTGTCTAAAATGTATACCTTCTTGGTATCTGCACTTGTGGATTAAACAGAGAAATAAAATCTTTTGAAATACTAAAAATTCCACAATCTTTCAAACAATCAACACCAAGCAGGCAATCGTAAGCTTCCATATCATGTTGATAAAACATGATAGTTCTGGAGAAACCTTCAATGGAAATAGGAACATGGGCCACATAGTTAGAAACAACTTCTCTTTTATCAAACCTGATTTTTAATCTTGTGGGTGACCAGCAGTCTGGAGGAATTGCCATTGTTCTGAGCATACTTATTTCTGCTCCTGTATCTATCATTGCATCTAAGCAATATGGCTTTATGTTTGGAATACAAACAGTAATAGCAATGAAGGGATTCTGAGTACAGCTTACTGTACATACCTCTGCAGATGCTTGTTCTGATGATTCTTCTTGAGTATCTTGAAGCATGATATTTTGATATGCTTCTTCAAGATCTTCTGGAGAATCTTCTTTCTTTTCTTCCTCTTCTTCTTCTTTGAGAAGCTTCATGAATTCATCTGTGGCTTTTGCAATTACTTTTCAAGGAATTCTATGCGATTCCTTCTCCATGTTACGTAAACATCGGTCTGTGGCAACTACTTCTTTGGTTGTAGTATCTTTGTGGATTCTCTTCTGGAAAGAGAAATGAAAATGATCTTTGAGGAAATGTATTTCCTCTGCCTCGTTCACCTCTTCCTCTCCATGGTCCTCCTCTACCTCTGGTAGGGACTTGTCTTTGTCGGACTCTTTGCTGAAATGGAGGCCTTATTGGCATAGGAGAGTATGGTTCTTCATAGTACTGATTCTCTTCTTCTTGGGCTCTTTTGAGCTTTTCTTGCTCGGCTTGATTCTGCCTGATATATTTATCTTGCAGATCTCTGAGTCTTTTTTGAAGAGAAATTTTTCTGGTAGTTTCCCATGGGGGACAACTGTCATATTCACTTTGGCAACATTCTAGTTGCTTTCTGAGTATTTCTGCACATGGAGGCATCATGGGATGATGGAAACTAGAAACCATATTGACAATAGCAAAATTAGAGAATGAAGGAATGCTATCATATCCACTACAGAAGTACTATCAACATCCTTTGTCGGGATCTTTGAATTATATTACACAAAACATCATCAAGAGACTGATATGATATATCTGAGGAAAAACTTTCAGAATCACTAACCAACATGTATTCTTCCTCTGTAACGCCTTTTGTAGACAAAGCATTAACTTTTGCTTTACCCTTATCAGTATCTCTTTGAGGACATTTATTAGCATAATGACTGCCCTTGCAAATAAAACATGTAGGTGTGGATTTCTTATGCCTTGCCTACATATTTCTTTTTTACGAAGACAAAACTTTTATGAGGACATTTTTGTGAGATCACTTTTTACTTCCTTTTATACTTATGATTTTTTGATATTTCTTATTTTTTCTTATACAACCCCTTCCCTTTTGAAAAAGAGCAATCTGTGCAGACAGATTTGCGTTTGACAGGACCATCAATATCTGAACATCCGAAGGGTTCAAGAGCATACATTTCACAAAATTTTGGACCAAGAGCTTTTGCATGTTTTAATGCTTGTTTTCTTTCCCATTTCTCCTTACATAGCTTGGCATTTGTTTGATCTATAATTTGATTTATAGCACCAAAACTAAGTTCTGAGGCTTTATAACCATGCATGGCCTTTTTATATTCTGTGGAGAAGTATGCAGGAAAAGATTCAATATATCTGAGTCTCATGGTTTCATCATTTATGTTACCAGAGTTATAATAAAGCTTTTGCATAAAACACTGGTATTCTTTAACTCTTGACATATCACATAGACTGGCTCTAAGAAACATGGCAGTATTCATCATTTTATCATCATCTATATTACCTATGAATTCTTTTAATTATGCATTTAAGACCGGTATAACCACTCGAAGAATTTCTTCTTTACAGGTATTAGGTAGAGTATCCCACCATTCTTTTATGATCCCAACAAATCCATTAGCAATAGATGAAGCAATTGCATGTGGATCTTTTTTATAGACTTCTAGTTGAGTATTACCCCAACCTAGCATTCCATGGACCATTTCTTTGATCTCTGGGATAGTTCTACATTCAAATTTATACCAGTTTGGCTGAAGAGTTTGAACTCTTGCCATTCCTTGAAGTGGTTCTGGTTTAGGGTTAGATGTTTCCCCTATAATCATGGCTTCTGCTTCTTGATGTTTTTCTATTTTTACCATACCAACAGATTTTTATCTTTATCATCTTTGTTGAAAAACAAAGGCCTATATTGGGTCAATATTTCTTTATGAGGCTGCTTATCAGATGTTTTAGCAAGTTCAGAGACTTGCTGCCAAGACACAGTGTTGGACCAATCTCCCTCTTGAGTTTCTGTAACTTTTTCTGTTAACTCCTGAATCTTAGGAGCTATTTCTGGGAGGCATTCAACTGTATCTTGAATCTCATCAAGCTTCTGATGAGTTTTCTCTAAACTATCATGAACATGAGTTAAACTACTTAATTCATGAGTATGTGTGAGAATTGACTAGCTATATTACTTTTATCTTAGTAGAATGATCTACCAAAGGCTGTACAATATCTGTCATTCTCTGAGATATAACATTTGGAACTTCAGTAGAAACTATTCTGTGATTATGCTGAACCAGGGTTTCTACTCTTTTGACAGATTTATCTAAATCATCAACCTTATCATTTAAAAGCTTCAAAGCACCAGCTGTATCCCCATTTTGTCTAAGCTCTATAGCTTTTAATGTTCTTTCCATTTATGCTAATTTATCAGAATATGAAGACACCTTTTCATGTACAGACTTTACAGCTTTGTTAGTCCAGTTTAACATTTTAGAACTCTCTGATGGTTCTAATTGTTTATCAATTGTTCTCTAGTACCAATAAACTGCTTTTTGGCCTTGATCTGGTGAGATCAACTCATGACTGTCTGTAATAGGGAAAGAATCAGAACTTCCTGAGGCCATATTTATTGTTGGGCCATTGTTAGGGACATATTTCTGGCTTACTAACTTTTCACAATCACTGCACCATAGAAAATCTGTAGATGGATCATGGACTAATGCATTGTGACTGCAAAGAAAAGTCTTTTCTTTTGGAGGTTGATCGGAAGACTAGGATTTTACATCGACTATTAGAGGATTCTTCACTTGAAAGTAAGAAGTGTTAGACTTTACAGAATCTGATCTAGGCAGACCTATTCTAGAATTAGATCTAGAATTATTTCTAAAACTAAGGGTTACATTATTCTTATTTTTCATTTACAGCGATTGCATTTTCAAGTTTGGGTTGGTTTATTTGAATAAACTTTTTGGACAAAGTCCATTCACGGGGAACTTTTATCTGTGACCATAGAAATGAGCTCGGTTCTATCTTTAAGCTTTCAATGTTGAATGTGATACGATACCCTTGGAGACACCACAGGGTACATGACAAGCTCTTTGTAAAAACTCTAATAGCTAGGCTACGATACCACACTTAATAGACTAGGCCAAACCACACTCATACAATTCTTATAGAAACATGTAAGAAACCAATTTGAAATAAGATCATGAACAAACTTTATCTCGAAAAACACGATACTTCAGGATAATTTGATATATATCTATGAACTTACAATATATGGAGAAGCTTAAAGGATTGACAAAGATAATACAGATACAATGAAAAAGACCGAACAACTTACAAGACAATTAATACTTGAAGACTTCTTGGAGACTTAAGACTCTTTGATCCTTTGATGACTCTTTTACGTGTGTAGTGAATGAGATGAGAGCACCCATATATATAGGATTTCCCAAGGCTTTTCACCGAGAAACGGGAAGACCGGAAGACAGGAAACCGGTGACTCCGGTTAACCAAAAGATTCCCACTAACAAAGGGGAAAAGACAGACTGACCCGGACAATGAGTACATGCCACTCATTAAAGCACCTTTAGGAAAGTGGGAAGGTCCACCACGCACCGCCAAAGAGATAAGATCGAATCTTATCTGACTTTATTGACAAGGTCGGCAACAGGCCTGCCGACATAGCCCCACAAACTCCACTAAGGAGAATATTGTACAGAGGGTCCACTTTGATCATCATCTGACGAAGATGAGTCTTCATCAGTCTGGAAAGGAGGTGACTCAAGATTCCTTGTAGTGCGTTCTATCCAAACTCGTGAAGTGGATGCAGTCCCATCAGTGTTAGGACGAAGATGCCTTCGAGTTGGAAACAAGTAGTGATCTGGAATCTTCAGACTGTAGCCTGGAGCAGGAGGATGGATAGCCATGGTATGATGGAGGATAATTCTTCTCCAGAGTGTTCCATTAGGATGTTCTTGATGGCTCCTGAAAGGGTTAGTCTTGACATAGTAATTTACTTTTACAAACCATGGAATTTTACATTGAATAAGAATATTTCTTGCAAGATCAGGAGAGACATCTAACAAGGAGAATTAGAGATTTTGTAGGAAGATATTTTTGCAGAAAATATTTAAAATGGCTTGAGATATACTTCCTGTCTCCTTGGACACTTGGCCTATTCCATAAAATTGCAATGGATGTTCTTCAGTCCAGAGGCGTGAGAACTCAAAGCGCCAAAGAACATTTGGACGAGGAATCAATTGCCTGAGCTTTAAACCTTCAAATGGTAATGGTCTGGTTGTTCACAATATCTGCCAGATCTCCATAACCAGTTGAGACAACATTTTACCATAGGTTCTTGTAAAGAATGAAACTCTCTACCAGGAATTTCAGGATCAGATAATCTGCATTCAATTTCTGACATGGCTAACTCAGTGACAGAGATATATTCTCTGTAAACAAGCAATGATTGGGCTTCCCTTGAAATTCTATTATCATTGATCATCAGGGAATTTATATGACCATTGCAATTTTTATAATCCCATATGGCTCCTTGGGGTTCATGAATGACCTGAGTCACATTAATATTTTTTACAGAATTTAACTCTCGACTTGCAAAGTCTGCAAGAGAGTTATCTTTACCTCAGCAATATGCTCAACTTTAAAATCAAAATTATCAAACCATAATCCCCATCTTTGTAATCTGTTAAAAGTAGATTTATTTGAGGGATCTCCTCCGTTGAGCCTTTTCTTAAAATCTTTTAAATCAGATCTTAGCACAAAATGTTCATTTTATAAAAACAGAAAAGCTTTAATAGCTTTTTAGCAGCTAAGATTTCTTTATGGGTGGAATGATACTTTACCTCAGAGCCTTGAAATGCTCCAGATGCATATCTGCATATTTTTTCTTTTCCATTTTCCACCTTTTCTTTGAAAACTGCTCCCCAAAAATTTTCACTGGCATCACATTCTATGATCTTCATTCTGAACCTGGAAGAGACATGGCAGGAAGATCTAAAACTTGCTTTTTGATGCGTTGTAGCTGAAGTCATTTCAGAATTCCAGATGGGAGCATTTTCTTTAGCCTTTTGTTTAAAAGGATTCTATCAGCAGCTATGTTCTTGTAAAAACCTGCGACATAATTCACACAGCCTAGAAACCTCTGAAGCTGTTGCTTATCAGTTATTTCATCAGGAAAATCTTGTATTTTAGAAACAACATGTTTTTGCATTTCAATACTTCCATCCTTTATCTTTATTCCCAAAAAATCAATTTCATCTTTGAAAACTTCAATCTTTGTGGGAGAAAGACACAGGCCATTCTTATACACAGTATCATAGAACTTTTCAAGGTGTTCTATGTGTTCTTTTGGTGATTTTGAGAAAATGAGAATATCATCAATATAGACCAAAAGAAAATCTGATAACTCACCAAAGATTTTGTCCATTATTTTCTGGAATATGGATGGCGCTGTCTTTAATCCAAATGGAAGTACTTTCCATTCATATTGTCCACAGGAACAATAAAAGCTGTCTTATACATATCTTGAGGTTGTAAGAATATTTGCCAGAATCCACTTTTAAGATCAAATTTGCTGTATACCTTGGATCCTTTGATTCTGCTGAGCAGGTCATCCTTGGCTGGAATAGGATGTTGAACTGCTGATATGAACTTGTTTAGTGGTTTGTAATCAACCACCAATCTTTTCTTTTGTCTAACCTGTTCGCTTCTCTTATTGACATAAAAAGCTGCACATGACCAAGGAGAGTTAGATTCTTGAATAAAACCTCCTTTTAATAATTTTTGAATTTCTTCGTGGCATTCTTTTCTTTCAGAAGAAATCATTCCACGATGGTGTGCCTTAAATTTAGGAATTACTTCCTTGCCTTCTTGCATCTTTGACTATCTGCAAATCTAAAGAACAGGTATGCCTTTTCGTGAACAAAGGCATGAGGATTGTCACTGCAAAGATCTTTTTAATCTTTGCTACAATATCATCTATACTAGATTTACAAGCATTATAGATTTATGTATCCACTCATTATTTACCTTTTTCTTATTTTCAGGGAGTGGTACAATTGTCTGATATGTATATCTTCTTGGTATTTGAACTTGTGGATTAAACAAAGAAATGAAATCCTTTGAAATACTAAAAATTCCACAATCTTTTAAACAATCAACACCAATCAGACAATCATAAGCTTCCATGTCATGTTGATAAAACATGACAGTTCTAGTAAATCCTTCAATAGATATAGGAACATAAGCCACACAGTTAGAAATAACTTCTCTCTTGTCAAACCTGATTTTTATCTTGTGGGACCGGCCGTGATCGGAGGAATTGCCATAGATCGAGCATACTTATATCTGCTCCTGTATCAATCATTGCATCTAGGCAATATGGCTTTATGTTTGGAATACAAACAGTAATAGCAATGAAGGGATTTGAGTACAGCTTACTGTACATACCTCTGCAACTGTTTGTTCTGATGATTCTTCTTGAGCTTCTTGAAGCATGATATGTTGATATGCTTCTTCCAGATCTTCTTGAGAATCTTCTTTCTTTTCTTCTCTTCTTCTTCTTTGAGAAGCTTCATGAATTCATCTGTGGCTTTAGCAATTACTTTTCAAGGAATTCTATGCGATTCCTTCTCCATGTCTTGTAGACATTCGGGTCTTTATGCGCAATTTCTTCTTTGGTTGTATTATTTTGTGGATTCTCTTCTGGAAAGAGGAATGAAAATGATCTTTGAGGAAACGGATTTCCTCTGCCTCATTCTCCTCTTCCTCTCCATGGTCCTCCTCTACCTCTGGTAGGGATTTGTCTTTGTCGGACTCTTTGTTGAAATGGAGGCCTATCGGTGCTGGAGAGTATTGTTCTTCATAGTACAGATTCTCTTCTTCTTGAGCTTTTCTGAGCTTTTCTTGCTCATACTGATTTTGCCGGATATATTTATCCTGCAATTCTCTGACCTTTTGAAGAGAAATCTTTCTGGTAGTATCCCAAGGGGGACACCCATCATACTCACTTTGATAGCATTCAATTGTTTTCTGAGAATTTCTGCACTTGGAGGTATCAAGGATGATGTGAAACTAGAAATCATATTGACAATAGAAAAATTAGAGAATGAAGGAATGCTATCATACCACTATTGTCAAGACTACATCCTTTATCTTCTATCGAGATCTTTGAACTATATTACACTGAACATCATCAAGAGACTGATATGATATATCTGAGGAAAAACTTTCAGTATCACTAACCAGCATGTATTCTTCCTCTGTAATGCCTTTTGCAGACAAAGCATTAACCTTTGCTTTACCTTTATCAGTATCTCTTTGAGGACATTTATTAGCATAATGACTGCCTTTGCAAATAAAACATGTAGGTGTAAATTTTTATGTCTCGCCTACATATTTCTTTTTTCTGAACACAAAATTTTTATGAGGGCTTTTGTGAGAGTCACTTTTGTACTTCCTTTTATACTTATGATTTTTGTGATATTTCTACTTATATTTTTTCTTATCTGACCCCTTCCCTTTTGAAAAAGCAACTGCAATGCGTGCAGCATTTACGTTTAACTGGACTTTCAATATCGAACATCTGAAGGGTTCTAGAGCATACATTTCACAAAACTTATGACCAAGAGCTTTTGCATGTTTTAATGCCTGTTTTCTTTCCCACTTCTCCTTACACAACTTAGCATTTTTTGATCAATAATTTGATTTATAGCACCAAAACTAAGTTCTGAGGCTTTATAACCGTGCATGGCCTTTTTATATTCTGTGGAGAAGTATGCAGGAAGAGATTCAATATATCTAAGTCTCATAGTTTCATCATCTATGTTTCCAGAGTTATAATAAATTTTCTGCATGAAACACTGGTATTCTTTAACTCTTGACATATCACATAGACGAGCTCTAAGAAACATGGCAGTATTCATCATTTTATCATCATCTATATTTCCTATGAATTCTTTAATGATAGCAGCAGTAAGACCTGTATAACCACTCGAAGAATTTCTTCTTTACCAGGTAGCATATCCCACCATTCTTTTATGATCCCAACAAATCCATTAGCAATAGATGAAGCTATTGTTCGTGGATCTTTTCTATAGACTTCAAGTTGAGTATTACCCCAACCTATCATTCCATGGATCATTTCTTTTATCTCTGGGATAGTTCTACATTCAAGTTTATACCAGTTAGGCTGAAGAGTTTGAACTCTTGCCATTCCTTGAAGTGGTTCTGGTTTAGGGTTAGATGTTTCCCCTATAATCATGGCTTCGGCTTCTTGATGTTTTTCAATTTTTACCATGCCAATGACTTTTTATCTTTGTCTTCTTTGTCAAAAAACAAAGGCCTATACTGGGTCAAAATTTCTTTGTGAGGTTGCTTATCAGATGTTTTAGCAAGTGCTGAGACTTGCGACCAAGACACAGTGTTAGACCAATCTCCCTCTTTATTTTCTGAAACTTTTTCTGATAAATCTTGAAACTTAGGAGTTAATTCTGGGAGGCAATGTACTGTCTCTTGTATCTCATCAAGCTTGTGATGAGTCTTTTCTAGACTATCATGCACATGAACTAAATTAGATTCTACTAATTCATGAGTATGAGCTAACTGACTAGCTATATTACTTTTGATACTGGTAGTGTGATCAACCAAAGGCTGTACAATATCTGTCATTCTCTGAGTCAAAACTTGAGGTACTTCTGTAGAAACTATTCTGTGATTATGCTGAATCATTGTTTCTACTCTTTTGACAGATTTATCTAAAGAATCAACTTTATCATTCAAAACTTTCAAAGCACCAGCTGTATCCCCATTCTGTCTAAGCTCTATTGCTTTTAATGTTCTTTCCATTGATGCTAATTTTTCAGAATATGAAGACACTTTTTCATGTACAGACTTTACAGCTTTGTTGGTCCAATTTAACATCTTAGAACTCTCAGATGGTTCTAATTGTTTATCAATGGTTCGTTGGTACCAATATACTGCTTTTTGGGTTTGATCCGGTGAGATCAATTCATGACTATCTGTGATCGGGAAAGAATCTGAGCTTGCTGAGGCCATATTTATTGTAGGGCCATTGCTAGGGACATATTTCTGGCTTACTAATTTTTCACAATCACTGCACCATAAAAATCTGTGGAAGGATCATGGACTAATGCACTGTGACTGCATAAAAAGTCTTTTCTTTTGGAGGTTGATCAGCGGGACTAGGATTATTCTGACTGTTAGAGGATTCTTCGACTGAGAAGTAAGAGGTGTTAGACTTTACAGAGTCTGATCTGGGTAGACCTATTCTAGAATTAGATCTAGAACTGCTTCTAAAACTAAGGGTTACATTATTCTTATTTTCAACAACAGCAGTTGCATTTTCAAGTTTGGGTTGGCTTGACTGGATAAACTTTTTGGACAGGGTCCATTCACGGGGAACTTTTATCTGTGACCAGGAAATGAGTTCTGGTTCTATCTTCTGGCTTTCAAGATTGATATGAGACACCACGCTGCTGCCTTTAGAGACACCATGCTTCACAGCAGGGTACATAGTATTGACTAGCCGATAGATTACTTTATAGTGGATGGCTAAAGGGCAGGCTCCTGGACGCATGTTGAGACCAGTAGTAGTGAGATGCAATTTGAGGACATCTTGCAGAAGATCATCCTTTGTTAAGGACACAGGGTAGTTCGGGTAGACCTCAAAAGAAATCAGACCATTATGCAAGCCTGTTTGAATAGCAGCTAAGAGAGAGTCTTTAAAATTATCTAGACGCAGATCCATTAAACAACACAAAATGGATGCATTGAGACCACGGCGGAACAATGGGGTGATGCCGATCTGGACACAACCGACATGAGCAAACTGATAGGTAGACTGACGCTTAAGACTTTTAATATCAGCTTTATCTATAAGCGGGATATTGTATTCACAGTTGGAAGACTGCAAAACTTGTATAACGGACTCACAAGTCTTAAAAATAGTACTAGCAAGGAGATGGAATTTGTTGATTTTTGCATAGACTGATCATATGATATCTTGGGTAATTTCCAAGCAGGAATAGGATCAGATTCTTCAATGACATTTATATCAGAATTGACTGGAAAAACTTCAGACAGATTGACTAATTCTTGGTCATCAATATCAATAGAGGACAAACTGGATTGTGCTGCAGCCACCCATTTTCCATCTTCTTTACTTTATTCTTCTTCTCTTCTTCTCTCAAGATCGTGATTGGAATATGCTTGGATTTATTTTCTTTCATTTCTCGCATTTGAGTGCAATCTAATTTCTGGGAGATCGTAGACTTATCTATCTCTATGACTCATCCTTGGATCAATTGCATTGATCCAAGGAATGTTTTAATTATATTCGGGATGAACAATTATGTATTGACATTTTGTGAATTATTAAGTCTAATCTATTGAACTTAGAAAGTATAAGTTCTTTTAAAACCTTCTTCATATGAAAATATTTCCATAGTGGAAGTTTTGTTGGATTCGAAAATTAATCCTGGTAGGTTATTGCAATCGGAATCTTGTCTCAATCATTTTGGCATCGGAAAGGACCTAGACCTTAAGCTAGGTAGGATATGTAAGTTTTCCATCTAAAGCTAATTGCTTGATGCAAATCTAGAATCTGATCTGGGAACGTTGTATTCTATTTGAATTCAGAATGATGATTTCAGCCTATTAAAATAGACTTAAATTGGAATCAGTAAGGTTGTTAGTTTTAAACCTAAACTATAACCTATTGTTGCTAGGGTTAGTTGATCTAACCTAGTCCTAAAACTATGTACTTGATATTCCTAAGGGTTATCTAAACCTAATACTAAGGTGGGTGACTTATGTTATAACCTAAGGTGTTAAGATTAAGCTAACCTATGATCTAACCTATCCTAAACTAATGCTATGGAAAGGAACCTAAAGGGGGTCACAAGCTTTGGGGTGGTGATTTCAATGGCATTTAAGAAGAGGATAAGGATGAAGGGGTAGGGAGTACTGCCAAGGTTAGCGGAGGTTAATTGGAAAAAGGGAAGCTTACGTGGCAAGCATCTCTAAAATGGAAACTCTTGTGTTTTGTGATGTGGAACTCACCAACTTTGGCGGATGGTGGCAATGGAAAATAGGTGGGAGAAAAGAATTTAATGCAATTAAATTACATGGGTTCTCGAGCTCGGGCTGCCTTGAGAGACATGCAAAAGGAATTTTGTTTGGTTGTTTCTTTTGTTATGCCTTCCATTTTTCACTCTGCATGAGCACTGGTTTTTTGAACCAGCAGTTTACTCTTCGTTGCATGGCAATTTTGAAAGTTTCAAATTTACTTTTGTGTCATGGGGAATATATAAGGCATGGAGGAAGCAATATTTTGTTGTTTAATCTTTTGTGGAAAGGAGAAGAAAGGGTGAGCTCATCCAGAGGTCTTCTTGAATTTTAAGTGACACTATCAGGCATGATATGCCCTAACTATTAAAATCTTCCTTTCCTTTAAATGTTTTCATTAAAACAACTCTTTTAGATGATATTCACGCATTTTTGTCTTGGCTGGTAAAAATGATTTGTGGGTTTTATGTAAGCTTGGGTTCTGGATTGAACGTGGAAATGTTAGTTCAAAAGGAAACTTGTTTTCATTGTTTTCTTGTTCCCTTGCTGTGGTTTAAGCTTGGAATTCTTTATCCAGTTAGAACTGTCGCATTGCTTTTTTTGTTGTGTATTGGTAACTTGAAAACTGTACCAAGAATTCATAGGATTTTCTAGGTGATGAATTGATAAAGGTGTTTGATTTCTTAAGACCCTTATTGATGTTAACGATTTGGTTGTATTCGTTGATTTGGGTTTTTTTGGAACTATTTTGTTTTCATACCCATTTGGGTAAATAGCTAGCGACTGTTGTAAGCTTCTGTCTGATTGATTTACTAGATTAAAAACTTGCTCCATGGATGAAAATTTTTTTAAAGAATATGTATTTTCTTTTGCTATGATAGTCTCTTTGCTTCGGCTGTGAATGGAGTAATAGATTGTTGCTTGCCATGAGAAACTATGACTGTAACAAGTTTATAATCAAGAGAACTAGAAAATGTTTGTGAGATCGGGTTGCTTGTAAAATAAGACTTGATTGTTACATGTTATGTATTTGGAAACATGGAATGATTGAATCCTTAACACCTCTTGTGAAGGTGTTTGTTTTCTTTTTAATTTTCTCAGGTACTGTGAGTAATACAGTGTATGGCTTAGTTGTAAATTTTAAGGTGTCCATGTATGTTGGCAATATGAGTTATACGGAAAGATTAGTTGTTGAATGGGGTTCGTGTTCTTCTTGCAAATTTTTGGTTAAGTTGTAACAAAAAAGGTGATCATCAATTCTGGGTTTTAAATGATATTTTGAATTTGACATTTGAAGTAAAATGGATGAAGCTTATGGAAGATCTGTTTTACTTTGACTGCTATTGCATATTCTTTATAATGGTAAGAATATTTTGACCTTAAGTGTTTTGAAATTAGGATTTGAATACGTTTCACATTCTAAATAATCAATCTTGATTAGTGTTTAAAAAGAAATGGCACTGGATGATGTTTTGGTCTAGTTGATTAGTATTGGCTTACCATGTAATCAAGGAAAAATGTTAAGATAACCTAACTCGATTCTCATCTCGAATGGTTCGAGCATATGAAGGATAATAGCCTATTTATTTGAATCAAGTCTGTATCGAGTTGATAGGTTGTAATGAATTTATGTAGAATATGATTTTGGTTTCACATTAGTAGTAGATCTGTAAGGATCTAAGGGAAAGTCTATATTTCTACTTGAATAAATCTTGTTGAATGTAATTAAGTGACAATAACAGATCCTTATTCCTTGATCAGGTTTGTTAAATGGTTATTATTTCATGGAATTTGGATTTAGTTCTAGAACTTGGTTACAACAGTGTTTGGTCATCTCTGTTTTATCTTTGAGTTGAAAAGATAGGTTGGAAAGAGGCTGTAAAAAGAAGGAAAGTTATGTCGATTTCTTCTTGTATGTTAATATACTTTCTTTTTGAAATTATTTAAGGAACCCAACTAGTAAAGTTATGGGATGGCAGATTTTTACTTAAAAGATGGAAGGAATATTAGGATTAGGGATCCTAATCTGGGAAACTCCTTTCATTTTACAGTAGGTTATGATATTGATATAAACTTACTGTTTGTTATTCTTATTGTAAAGTAATCCAGTATTTATTGCTTTACATACTTACCATGATTGAAAATCAGTTATACTAAGATGAAGGATAGATTGGCAAGTGAACTTGCAAGTGATAGCAATCCATTCCTCTTGTTTAAATTACTTTTGTATGAACTGTTGGATTTAATATTTCAATTGGTTTAGTGTTAAATAAAGGCGATCAAATCATGATATACATTGTTTCTACTTTTCGGATGATTAGGTGTATAATAATCAAGATGCTCCTTCTTACTTTCTTGCAAGAAATGAGATGAATCATCCGAAATTAGATTTAGTTGAAATTACGTTTGTAATTTATGTGTAATATGAAGTTGTATTATAATTGGTAGAAAGAAATCTCAGGGTGTATTATGATTTTGGATTGTGAAGGTAATTGTTGGTTTCAATTATGCTTTAAATTGAGGACAAGTAGAATAGAATATTCCTTCTATCCTTTTGGTTATAATAGTGTACATAGACTCTCTTTATATTGATTTCATTCTTGGATATAAAGTATGAATTAAGTGAAGTCATTTAATAGGGTTGTTTAATTGAAACAATTAGAGGAATGCAATTGTTTTAAGGATTAGTGCTTATCATGCTCAGTTCATTGAACTGACCCGTGCTAGCAATTTTGTAGATGGTCTTCGTAAGTGGCAAAGGAAGACAAAATCTGATATGATGCATTGATTGTTCTAAATTGGTTCTTATGAAGAATTCTGATTAGATTTTTAAACTATATTGTGAAAAGAAAGGTTATCTCTTTTGTTGAAGGCTATTGTCTTAAAGCATGCCAGAAGTGCATAAGTTGTAATTGTATGGTTTTGGAAATGAATGAAATTGTGAGGAAATTACCTATGAAGAATGTGTATCTTATTTTGTTGGGATGATCTTCTTATTGGCTATATGAATGAGTGTGCCTTCTTATTGTTTTGAACAATGGATTATTGATGATCTTCTTAAGTAAGCCATAACTAATGATGTGGCTGATTACTACATTCTTAATTAGTGACTCATTATAACTTATGATTGTGAGTAAAAACTGAAAATAAGATCACTACATTTATAGTGAACATCGAGGATGGGTTACACCCTAAAATGTACCTAAAAGAAGAGGAGGACTTTCCCCCCTTGTAATGCAATATTTATAAAAGGAATAAATGACTATAAATCGTTAAGACTTAATGGTATAAAGTCTGATATGTCTCAACCTATTAGGTTGATACATTTCCCTCGTTGGTTGAGTTATTTTTCTAAATTAAGGAACTTAAATGGTTGTTGTCCTATTTTTGTGGATAAAAGGTTGATCGCCCCAAACCGAAAACCAGGAAACAATCAAAAGCAAATTAAGACCCTTTTCGTAAAACTGAACCCTAATTACAAAAAGGTAACTTAAGGAGTGTTGGACTCGGGGTTAGAGAAGGCTGCCTAATTATGTAGTCTTGTAACCTAAATATAACTTAACGTAAGTAATTCTTGGAGGTATGTACATCTTTTGAGGCTATTCTATAGGATGTTGACACACGTCAACTACAAGGTTGTACCTTCGAGAAGGTTAGGATCTTCTCGAGGATACAACAATGCAGATGACATGTGGCAGCACCCTTCTACATTGATCGTTAAGATTTACACACCTGGGACTTGATCAAGATTTCTCTCCGGGACTGGTTAGGACCATAATCAGGTTATGAGGAAGCCCTTTGAGTCTCAGGGTACCTTGGCACACGGAGTTAACTTTGGTTGACCTATGTATGCCAATTTATCCTTAGTCTTTAAGAGCCTCTTCATAACGTGGACTATGATGTTAACCCGATCTAGAGTGAAACCTTGGGACAAGGGGACTGATAGAAGTCAAGTAAAGATGTTCTATATAACAATAGAGTGGGGTGAAGGATGTATTCCGGAGTGACAAGTATGTCATCAAGGAATAAGTAATATGAACAATATGTTATGAATCTTTGGCCAAAGTATCGCAAGCTGTTGATTGCGTTGTCCTATGTCACCTAGTCTAAGGATCATGATGCCAATGAATAGTGGTAACAATTATTCAGATAGGTTCCTTGGGTAGATCACTCAGAACCTGGAATGGGGTAAGAGAACCACGTATATGAAGTATTCAGTAGAAAACTTCAAGCTCAAAGTTACACATGAATAGATCGGAAGTTCACCGAGTCATGGAATGAATAGATCGGTGGTACACCGAGTCATTACAGCTGCATATGGTTATATAAGGATTATTATGTGTGTTTCAATTATAAGAATGATTGTTATGATATGTGTACATAAAAACCATTCAAAATTATGTACTTATAACAGAGAACATTGATCATGCTAAATAAAAAAATTCCTTATTTCTAAAGTATTAAAATGGGAATGTTACATAAAACCATTCAAATACTTATGTGACATGCATGGCCATTTTTGGAGGATCAGCTACGAAGTGCTTTACATGGAAACAAGCTGGGAATAGATATACTACTGTCAGTTAACTAAAAGTAGTCTATTGTTAGCGCACTTACATGTGTGGCTATTTTTGTAATGACGCGTGGCTAATAATAACATGTGACCTATTTTAGGTTTAGATAAGTAGTGAAGGGAAAGTCACCACCCATATAAATATGTATTGAACTGTGTAGCAAAGAGAGCATAGATATATGTGTGAGAACTAGGTTATAGTGAGATTATGCTACCAGATTTGCTACACGCATGAGCGTATACTACCGTTATTGTAAGGAAGCTTCTGTGTATTTATTGTGATTAATATAATGGATATTATGAATTGAAACAAGGTGTTATCATGGTTATATTCATTATGGCATGCTTGATT
The DNA here is from genome assembly GCA_018340775.1 of Taxus wallichiana var. yunnanensis. Taxonomy (NCBI): domain Eukaryota; kingdom Viridiplantae; phylum Streptophyta; class Pinopsida; order Cupressales; family Taxaceae; genus Taxus; species Taxus wallichiana. The sequence goes on from CM031240.1 coordinate 1,018,206,291, forward strand.
TCATTATGGTTATCTTTTAAGTCTCATTATGTTCTAGACCTAGATCGAATATGCACTATAGAAATATATATTAGTTATAGATTTGAATGATTTTAGTCTTCATCACGCTAACATCCTATAATAGAAACCCTAAAGAGGGCCTGGTACCTTTGTGTACTTGGGTGAGCACTCATTCTAGGCTAAGTGATGTGTCGGTGCACACAGGCTTGTATTGGTGAATTCTAGGCTGCATTATTGGTTCATTGTTTGGGACCTCTTTTTTCAGATTGTTTTTAGGATGGTTTGTGATGAAGACATGTCAATGACCTTAGCAAGTTTTGAGGAGTGGATACATGATCTAGAATAATTATATGCATGTAGTTCAACACTAGATCTCGAGTTTAACGCATGTGTGTGGGTGGAGCGAGAATATGCATGACAGTTTATATGAGAGCTTATTCATTATCTTTCTAGTAGAATTATACGAGTGGCTGATTGCTTATGCATCCAAGAAGAATTGGAGGTATTGCACACTTATCCGGACATAGGAATAATTTGGACCCTTTATGATGCTCATCGATTTGGAGTTGAAATCTGTGGATATGTGGTTCCATGGTGTTTTGGACAGTTATATCTTGGAGTACTTAATTTCCACTTATTCGTGTCTAAAGGTAGCTAAATCCCAATTTTTATGATATCCAAGAGGAACTTACCCGTAAGGCATTCCACGGCAATCAAGATCCCGATGGCAACTTTGAATTTGGAGAGTAAATGGATGGCTAACTAAACTTCACCATGTGTGGGGGGAGTAGGTTTGGTGAAGGATGGAAAACCTAGCGGTAGAAAGGCATAGAGATTAAAGGTGGCTTAAGTATAATGAGGCATATGAGAGGGAGGTAGAGAAGTAGTGGGAGGTTGTAGAGAAAATGGTGCTATGGAGAAAGATAGTTCGGGAAGGAGTAGAAATTCACGCCAAAGACGCGGAGCCCAAGCCTTAGGAAGCGCCCCATTTGGGAAAACATGATAGGGAATCCTCCTCAGCCTCATGTAGAAATGGGCTAGTAGAGATGACCTAGGCCGCGAGCACGCATCTAAATCCACCTGGCAACCTTTCTCTTATGCTTGGTTTTCTAGCATCTAGTACGACACACGAGGTTAGCAAGCTAATTCAAGTAGTGGGAGAGTAGGAGCAAGTTGTACTTGCAAGTTGCACGAGAGGTTTTGAATTCAAGATCCTACTCTAAATTCCAAGGGACCAGAGATAGAGAATGCAAAAACTGAAACTAATGCTAATAAGGTGATGCACCAAAGGAGTGGTGAGCATTTTTACTTCTGCAATTGACACAGATCATAGAAATGCAACAAAACATCATGCACAAACTGATAAAATGTAATGAAAGGTCAGAAATGAAGCAAACAACACAAACAGAGGATTAAAACTCATTCACAGAGCTTGCATTGTCATTTCAATATCAAAAACACATGCATTACAACATCTGAGAGGCAAAAAATAGGTTACAGTCTTGGAAGAGGTCTGATATTCCACAAAATCACTTTTCAAGGTGAAAAAGGAGCCTGCAATACATGAAAAATGTTCAACCCCTTCAAAAATGAGCCAAATCTGGCTTTTACAATGCAAAAAAACGACCCCAGGAGAGAGAAACATGGGAAAACATGGGAGAGCTTCAACCACCGACCAAAAATGCAATAAAATAGCATGGGCATCCTTACAGGTCCATTCCTGACATTTTCACCATGCTTTGGGAGAGAATGCGAGCCATTCTTCATTAAAAATGGTGGTTGAAATGTCATTTTTGTTCATTACCACGTGCCAGAGGTGTTTTTCAATTTTCTCTCTCCAAACTCCATCAAAATACAAAATTGACCCTAGAATCTTGTAGATAATTTCACCAGCTTTCCGTTGATATAAAGAACGTGAAAAACCGAGCTCTGGATCGAAAGTTATGGCCATTTGAAAATTTAGGGAAAAACAGGGCCAAAACGGGTTGGCGGGCCAAAAATTTGAAATTTTCCCACTTTTTGCATTTGGGAAAATTTCCCAAAAAAATCCCCATGCCCCACCACTCTGGTGCCACGTGGCATGTTTTGATTGGATGCGGGGGCCTTGCATGCTTCATTTTCCACCATTTTGGCCATTGGAAAATTTTCCAAAAATCTCTCGTCGGGCCGATGACCTGAGGACACGTGGCAAGATGTGATTCACTGTGGGCATTTCCTCTTAAATTTTTTCCATCACTTTTTGACCATTTTTTGACTTGGACATGTGGTGAAACCCCATTGGTTGTGGGCTTTTTCCTTTCCTTTTTCCCTGTGGGCTGTCTTGCATTTTTTGCCGCCACTTGGACACGTGGCAAGATCCCATTGGCTCGCGTTTGGGGGGGACTTTTCCTTTGAAATTTCCTTTGATTTTGCTTTGGGAAAATTTCCCAATTTTTCCCCCCTTCCACAAGTCGGTGGACACGTGGTGAGCTCCCATTGGCGTGGGCCTTGGGGGGAATTTCCTTTGAAATTTCTTTTGATTTACCTTTGGGAAAAATTCCCAATCTTCCCCCGTGTTCCGAAGCTCCGGGCCCCTTGGACACATGGGACACGTGGTGGGATCTTGCTCATTGGTTGGGGGGCTGGGGGAAAAAAAAATTTCCTCATTTGACCCTCACCAAAACACTTTCAAAATTTCCAATTTCTCCTCCCCCCCGCCATGCCTGTTGCCTTAAGACACGTGGCATGATGTGCCATTGGATGCGGGCCTTTTTGGGAAAAAATTTGACTTTTGCCTTCACAAAATTTTCACCAAAATTTTAATTTCATCTCCACCCTCCGCCACTTCTTTCCCTAGAGGACACGTGGCATAATGTGATTGGGTGCGGGCCTAGCATCTGGAGAATTTTTCTTGGATGACCAACACTTAGGAAATTTTTCTAATTTTTCTCCCCCTTGGACACGTGGCAGCATCCATCATTCGTCGGCGGGCCTTCGGGGTGAAATATTCCTTTTGAAAACTTTTCGAACACTTGGTAAAAATTCCAAGTTTACCTCCCCCTCCGCCCTCCCGAGGACACGTGGCCTCATCTTATTGGCTATGGGCCTTTTGGGAAAATTTCCCACAAAATCTCTGTCGAGCCATAACTTCAAAAATACATGGAGTTAGGAGGAAAACTTTACCTTTCTGGAAAGATGAGAAAAATCTCTATCCAATGGTGCCATTTCTAGAAGGTCTTGAGTGCCTGAAAAGAAAAAAATTATGACTGAGGCACAAGAGAGGGAAGAATGAAGGGAGTTAGCCACAAAATGTGCAAGGGGCTCATTTTGGATAACAATTTTGGTGACTCAGAGGGTCATCACCTACTTTGGATGAAGTTACCAGTTGCCTGAAGCAATCCATTGGGCATGGAGTCATCAAATTCTCTGCTTGGTACCCCAACTGATTAGAACACTACAAGGAGGAAGATGGAAGGTAGAACACCATCTGATTGGAGCAAGGCCTACAAAACACATTTCTGGAACAACAAGCTTGTGCCAAAGCACTTAGGGAAAGCAAAGCTAATCTACAACAAAACAATGTGCATAAGCACTTGGAGGAATGAAAACCTAAGCTAATATGTACAAGGTGGAGAATTTCCTTCAGTAGCAATGCTTTAGATGGATTCCATTGATTGGAATCTGTAATTCTTCACCATCAATGAAGACAATTGGAAAGCATTGTTGTCCTTACACTTTGTGACCATGTATGGGCCACTCCAAATGGCATCAAATTTTGAATGCCTCCCGGTTTTTCTCTGTCTGCATCCCATTTTAACACTAGATCTCCAACTTGGAAAGATCTATCCTTGGCCTTCTATCAAAGGTCTTCTTGATCAAAGCTTGATCCTTCTCCATTGCTTGGGATGCCTGATTTCTGATTTCTTGGAGCTCCATCAATTCTGCATATCTAACCTCCATGGGCCCAAACTCCAACAACTCCAACTATTTCATGAGTTCCAATGTTGGCAACTCAAGTGACATGGGAAAAATTGCCTCTCTTCCATAAACAAGCTTGAATGGAGAATTACTGTAGATCTCTTGGGAGTTATCCTATCAGCCCATAAGGCTGATTTCAATTTAGTATGCCAAGACCTCTTGATTTTCATCAAGAGTCCTCCTAATGATCCTTAACAAGTTCTTGTTTGTAGATTTACTTGGCCATTACCCTGAGGGTAATAATTTGATGAAGTGCTTAGGTAGATCCCATTCTTGACAGCCCATTAGTTACCTTGGACCCAATGAATGCCAATGCATTATCTGATATTATTGTAGTAGGTATGCCAAATCTGGTTGTTATTCCCTCATAGAAGTCTAGGATGCTAGATTCATTTGCTTCCTTGAGTGCTACTGCTTCAGTCCACTTGGTGAAGTAATCTTTTCGTTGTTAGAATCCATTTGTGTCCTTGGCTTGAATTTGGATTAATGACTCCAATGAAGTCCAAACCCCATTGCATGAATGGCTGGTCAACTGAAATTGGATGCAATGGAAGGGCAGCTAGCCTCTCCTTACCCGTGAAGAATGCACAATTCTTGCACCTCTTGATCCATGCATAACAATCACTGAAAATCTTGGGCCAATAATAGCCAGCCCTCATGATCTTTAGAGCTGTCACTCTCGGTGCAAAATGACCACCACTGATCCACCATGGAACTCTTCCAACACCCTATGAATCTGATTTGTACCAATGCATCTCAACAGCACTCCATTCACATCCCTTTTGAACAAAACACCATCAACAAGGGCATATGGGACAGACCTGCAATCTGAAGTGTCTTCTTTTGGTCTTGTTCATCTCTGGAGGGCATAGACCTATGCTTAGGAAGTGCATTATGTCTTGGGTCCAGCAAGGAGTGAGGACACCATCATTTTCCTCTTGAGTGCTTCCTTGCTCATGGTTGTCTTGCAATGCCAAAACAACCTCCTTCTCATTGCATGCTTCCTTGTGTTTATTCAAGACCAGCTGCTCACACAATCCTTTTCCTCTGACCAACTTGGTGACTTTGATCTCAATGTCATACTCCATGACATGAGTAATCCAACCTGCTCTCTTTTCATTCAGGTCTTTGTTGAGGAGGAAGTCTTTAACTCCCACATGAGAAACCAACAATTGAACCTTGTTGTTTGAAACTAGATGCTTGAATTTCTTCAAGCTCCTGATTACTGCAAGAACATGCTTCTCAATGAAAGAATATCTCACCTCATAGTCCTCAGGCTTTGGCTGAAGAAAGCAATTGGCTGCTCATCATTGTCTTTGTTTTGTTGTACCAAAATTGTAGAAATAGTATCATCACCCCCAAATGCATAGAGGATGAAATCCTTGGAGAAATCTGGGTTAATGAGAGTTGGGGCTTGAGAGATGGCTTCTTTGATTGCTTCAAAACTTTCCTTGCCTTCTGTTGTCCATTTGAAAGCTATGCTTTTCTTTAACATCTTGGTGATAGGCTTGACTAGGGCTGCAAAATTTGGGACAAACCTCGAACAAAATTTATTCTCCCAAGAAACTTTGAAGGGCCTTCTTGTGGCTTGGCAATGGTAGTGCTCTTATGGCTTCAACTCTTTGGATCAATTGCTAATCCTTCTTTGGAGACAATGTGGCCAAGGAGCTTTCCTTCATGGGCTAGAAAAATACACTTTTTAGGATTCAAGGATACTCCAAATCTTGCACCTTTGGAACACTTGTCTCAAATGAAAGAGATGGTCTGCTGCATTTTTTGAAAAAACAGTGATATCATCAAGATATATCAGCACCATGTTGTTAATCAAATCCTTGAACGCCATGTCCATTGCTCTTTGGAAAGTAGCTCCAGCGTTGGACAGCCCAAATGGCATTTTCTGTATGCATAAGTTCCCCATTTGGTTGTAAAGGCTGTCTTGAACTGATCCTCTTCTTTCACCATAATCTGATTGTACCCTGAATAGCCATCAAGTAATGAAAACCTCTCAGAGCAGCAACAACTTGTAAAATCTGCTCCATAGAAGGAAGTGGATAATGATCCTTGAGAGATGCTCTATTCAAATCTCTGAAGTCAACACACAATCTGATTTCCCCACTCTTCTTTCTAACTGGAACCAAGTTGGCCACCCAACTAGAATGCTTGATAGGGAATATGATTCTTGACTCTATCAACTTATTCAATTCTTTTCTCATGAGAGGCTCCATGTGTGGATTGACTGGCCTTTGTTTTTTCTGATGGGTTTAGTACTTGGATCCAATTCAATGGTGTGTTGAGCTAACTCGGGATTGAAACCTTTCAAATCTTCATAGCTCCAAGAAAACACATCAGGGAATTCTTGACAAAGCTGTATGAACTCATACCTTTCTTGCTCAGTTGTCACTTTACCAACTTGGAGTGATTTGCCTTCTTCCACCAAGATGGACATTGAATCTTCTCCCTTGACTTGGATGTTTGCTTTCTCCTTCCTAAACTGATCATTAGGATTGAAAATGGACTCCAAAGTAATAAGTCCCTTTGGTAGTTTGTTGGTTCTCAGTTGTACCACTTGGTCACCATATTGCTGCTCAACTTTTCTGATTTTTAGTGAGAACTCAGCCTCTTCTTCTTAAGAAATGGATGATTTGTTGATCATTTTCAAACACTTGCCAACTTACATTGTTGTCTAGCACTGAAGGCCTTACAATCACATGGATGTTTGGTTGTACCTTGTCCTTTTGGATGCTTTCAACAACGTCAAAGGCTGCTCCAACTGCTGCAAGCCTATCAGCAGCTTGGTTCTCTTTTCTAGGAATGGATTTGATGCCAAAGCCCTCAAAATCTTCAATGAGGTCCCACACCCTATTTTTGTAGCACTTGAGTAGATCATTCTTGATAGCATGTTGCCCCTTAACTTGGTTGACAATCAACTCACTATCACCAAAGACTTGCAAGTTCTTTATTCCTCTCTTGATTGACCAATGCAATCCTTGTATCAAAGCTTCATATTCAGTAGTGTTATTAGAGCATGCAAACTGAAATCTAAAAGTTGAATAATACTTAACTCCTTGAGGTGAAACAAGCATAGCTCCCCCTCCTGCACCTTGTCTACTCCTTGATCCATCAAAAAACAACTGCCATACCTCATTGTCATCCTTGTGGTTTGGCTTGGTGATGTTAGGGATAGGCTGATTTTCTTCATGCATGCAATAGACTCCTAGCTCAGATTCTTCTATTTCTTGATAAGGATCAAAAGCATGCACCTTGTTTGCCCATTCATCAAGAGTCAAGATCTGGGATACTTCCAACCTTGGTGTCAGCTTCATCAGTGCTTGGATAATCTTCTTGATCAAACGTTGAACAATTGGTATTGATTTGGCTTGGAGTGTGAGGCTCAATGTGAAAGTTTGCAATAGGTTCAGATCTGATTGTGGCCTTGGTTCCATATCTTGTTCTAAACAACATGTGTGACCAATCAGTAGATAAGTAACCTCAATCTTGGTTGTGAAATCCCTTGACAGGACATAGGGCAAAGAGTGGTGGAAGATCTATTCTTGAGACATCTTGCAAAACAACAACGTTGGGGGGCATGCATGCAAAGTAAGACTCAAGTTTTTATCACTCACTATTGTTGTTACTCTTGTTGTCCCATCCAATTGCACTACCCCTTTGGATATGACTTCATATTGAATTCCCAACTGATCAGCTATTTTCTTGGGCATTACTGAACTACTTGCCCCGGAATCAATCATGCAATTGTGTACTAATTGGTTTCCAATGATCAATGAAACATAGAATGGAGGGGCTTCAACATTTTACCTTTCTTTGTCCTCCATGATTCCCCTCAGGCTGGGCAGCATTTGTGAGTACCTTCTCTTGCATTTGGACTTGTTGATTTGAAGTTGACCAGTCCTTCATGGCAGCTTGTAGCAAATCTCTTTGGCCTAGGATGGATAGTGATTCCCACATTGATATGTTTACATTTGTCTTCTTCATCTGATCAATGATGTTGAATGGAGATGAAGCATCTCTCTGTTGTCCCTTGGCCTACACATTCATTCCTTGCACATGGGCAGCAACAACTGGCATTTGAGTTGGCCTAGGAGCTGTTTTAGGCAGTCCTTGCGTGTTTGGAACTGCATTTTGTTTGCCAATAATTTGTGGAGTGATAGAAGGTTGTGGATTACTTGGAGCCAATGGTTGTTCTTCACCCAAATTTCTCCTTTTTGACCTTGTGTTGGCTGTAACACTTTGGGAATTGTTTGATTCATGCCACAAAAATCTTACTGCTGCCAGTTTACAAGTGTGGTATCATTTGGAGCTGATTGTTGCTGGAATGTTTCTTGTTGTTGGTTATTTCCTTGACTCCCTTCACCCTCCACACCAGTTGTTGTCACCATTAATGCTTGATTTAAGGCACCGTTGAAGCACATAGACTAGTTGTGAGGTTCATTGCATGGGAAACACCAATCATACTCTTGAGCTATGTTGTTTTGCACTGGCACTATTGCTTTAGAGGCAGATGTAACATTGGGATTATAGGGCTGAAATGGTCTGTTGGCAGGAGGTCTTGTTTGATTTTGATTTGCAACTGGATTGGGTGGTCTTTGAGGCTGGTATGGCTACTGTTAGGCTGAGCTTGAGGCTGGAAAGAAGGTCTAAAACCTTGGGCTTGCTGCCTCTTGAGTGTAACCAGCTCATTACCTAAATTTTGCAATTGCTTCATGACTTCTTGAAGTTCATTTGAGGCACTAGAAGATGAAGTAGAAGCTTCACTTGAATTCTGATTTCTAGGAGTGGGAATAGGAGCTAAAATAGGCACTTGACTAGTACTTGGGCTCTCTAAACTTGGATACAATGGCATTGGAGGCCTAGGAGCTAGCTTGCCAGCTTGAATCAAACAATTTTCAGCTCTAATGGCAATTTTATAAGCAACAGGGATAGTTGTGCCCCCATGGATTGAATTAACATAGAAATATCAGAATTTAAAGCTTTAAGGTAATATAGAAAAGCACCTTCTACGTTGTTGGCCTTACTGCCATTGGAATTCTCTCCCAAGTCATTTGAAACCTGAAGTTGAAGTCAGTCAGCTGCTCATTGGGAGCTCTCTTGATGGTTGTCAATTGTTCCAAAAGGGACAAGTTATCTCCCTTTTCTCCAAACTGCTCATGGAGGGCTATACATAGCTGGTTCCAATTTTGGATAGAACCTGAGGCAAGACTCCTGAACCATTGCAAAGCTTTCCCTTTGAATGAAGATGCCAGTAGTTTGACAACAACTTGCATCTCATTAATCTCATGGATTGCACAAATATTAGCAATATCCTTGACATGATCACCAGGAGTGGTCTGATTCTCTCCAGTAAAGTATGGAATGTTCTTCAATGCTGCAACTGGGATTGGATTTTGTGCATTGAGAGCAAGTGGGCTGCTGCTAGTGAAATTGACATAGGGGTTGTGTTGTGCCATTCTGATTGGCCTTAGAACCCTTGTTGATTGAATGAAAGGCCTACCAGGTGGAGGAGTTGATAGAGTTTTGTTTGGTGGAGATGGAGACCTTTGAATTCTCCTCCCTCTTTGCCTTCTTCTTGGAGATAACTACAGATACTCAAACAACACCTCTTCTTCTCCAACTCTTGACCTTGTGGTGATTCTTCTCATGAGTTTTCAGGTCTGCACTGCTAAAACCAGTTGATTCTTCTTCCTTGGAGTCGCCAGATGTGTAATTTAGGGCTCTTTTAAGCAAGAAACTTGCAACAAATGCACATCAATTTTGTTTGTAATGAAGATGAAGACCTCTAAGGTCCCACTGGGTGTGCCAAAACTATTGGTGCAAATCAGCACACCCCTGGATGTTGATCAGATTTCTAGTTTGACATTTTGGACATCCAGTGTGATTGCACAACATTGAATCTTTTCCCCAAGTGTGGGACTTGTAAAAATGGGAAAAGAATCTCTAGAGGTTAGAGGTTGGTTCCTCAACTCCTCTGATCAGGTGTATTACTTGCAAGTTGCAGAGGTTTTGAATTCAAGATCCTACTCTAAATTCCAAGGGGACAGAGATAGAGAATGCAAAAAAACTGAAACTAATGCTAATAAGGTGATGCACCAAAGGAGTGGTGAACATTTTTACTTCTGCAAATTGACACAGATCATAGAAATGCAACAAAACATCATGCAAAACTGATAAAATGTAATGAAAGGTCAGAAATGAAGCAAACAACACAAACAGAGGATTAAAACTCATTCACAGAGCTTGCATTGTCATTTCCAATATCAAAAACACATGCATTACAACATCTGAGAGGTAAAAAAATAGGTTGCAGTCTTGGAAGAGGTCTGATATTCCACAAAATCACTTTTCAAGGTGAAAAAGGGAGCCTGCAATACATGAAAAATGTTCAACCCTTCAAAAATGAGCCAAATCTGGCTTTTACAATGCAAAAAACGAGCCCAGGAGAGAGAAACATGGGAAAACATGGGAGAGCTTCAACCACCAACCAAAAATGCAATAAAACAGCATGGGCATCCTTACAGGTCCATTCCTGACATTTTTCCACCATGCTGGGAGAGAATGCGAGCCATTCTTCATTAAAAATGGTGGTTGAAATGTCATTTTGTTCATTACCACATGTGAGAGGTTTTTCAATTTTATCTCTCCAAAACTCCATCAAAATACAAAATTGACCCTGGAATCTTGTAGATAATTTCACCATCTTTCCGTTGATATAAAGAACGTGAAAAAATGAGCTCTGGATCGAAAGTTATGGCCATTTGAAAATTTAGGGCAAAACAGGGCCAAAACGGGTTGGCGGGCCAAAAATTTGAAATTTTCCCACTTTTTGCATTTGGGAAAATTTCCCAAAAAATCCCCATGCTCCACCGCTCCTGGTGCCACGTGGCATGTTTTGATTGGATGCGGGCCTTTTGTGCTTCATTTTCCACCATTTTGGCCATTGGAAAATTTTCCAAAAATTCTCCGCCGGGCCGATGACCTGAGGACACGTGGCAAGAGGTGATTCGCTGCGGGCATTTCCTCTTAAATTTTCCATCATTTTTGACCATTTTTTTTGACTTGGACACATGGTGAAACCCCATTGGTTGTGGGCTTTTCCCTTCCCTTTTTCCCTCGGGCTGTCTTCTTGCATTTTTGCCGCCACATGGACACGTGGCACGATCCCATTGGCTCGCGTTTAGGGGTGGACTTTTCCTTTGAAATTTTTCTTTGATTTTGCTTTGGGAAAATTTCCCAAATTTTCCCCCACTTCCACGAGCTTTGGTGACACGTGGTGAGCTCCATTCATTGGATCGCGGGCCCTTGGGGTGAACTTTTCCTCTTTGCGCTTAACCTTTGGGAAAAATTCCCAATTTCCCAGTGCGAAGCCATTCAGGCCCCAGTGACACGTGGCGTGATCTCCTCATTGGCTGTGGGCCTTGGGGAAAAATTTAATTTTCCTTTCCTACCGAAACACTTTGCAAAAATTTCCAAATCTTTCCCTCCCTCCTCCCCTTCTTGGCCTTGAGACACGTGGCATGAGGCCATTGGATGCGGGCCTTGCGGGATGAAATTTTTTGACTTTTGCGCCCTCGCAAAACACTTAGTGCCAAATTTTTAATTTCATCTCCACCCTCTGCCACTCCTTTCCTCTAGAGGACACATGGCATAATGTGATTGGGTGCGGGCTTGGCATGAAAATTTTTTTGTATCGAAACACTTAGGAAATTTTCTAATTTCTCCCCCTTGGACACGTGGCAGCATCAATTCATTCCGGCGGGCCTTCGGGGTGAAATATTCCTTTTGAAAACTTTTCCAAACACTTGGTAAAAATTCCAAGTTTACCTCCACCCTCCGCCCTCCCGAGGACACGTGGCCTCATCTTATTGGCTGTGGGCCTTTCAGGGGAAAATTTCCCACAAAATCTCCAGTTGAGCCATAACTTCAAAAATACATGGAGTTAGGAGGAAAACTTTACCTTTCTGGAAAGCTGAGAAAAATCTCTATCCAATGGTGCCATTTCCAGAAGGTCTTGAGTGCTGAAAAAAAAAAATTATGACTGAGGCACAAGGGAGGGAAGAATGAAGGGAGTTAGCCACAAAATGAGCAAGGGGCTCATTTTGGATAACACTTCCAGTATGGGGGCATAGAAGATGTTGCTAAACATGTGCATATGATCTTGTGGTGCGTAAAAGGAATCATGGATTCCTAAAGATAGGGTAATCCAATTTTATGTTACATTACAAGGGTGCACACAATTGGTACATAAATTTTGACCCTGATCAGACTTGTGTAGACTATACAACTTTAAAATATGCTTTCCTTAAAGAGTTTCACATCCCTGAGTTTGAGAAGAAGAGTATAAGTGCACTCAAGGATATTAAGCAAGGCACTATTGAAAGTGTTAGAGAGTATGATGCATGGTTTAAAACACTATTGTTAGTGCAAATTCACAAGCACCCCCAAATGAGTTATGGATCTGATTTTCTAAGGCAAACTCATCTGGTGTGAATGCACAACATTGAGTTTTCTCCAAGGTGTGGGACCTTGCAAGGTGAGAAAACTCTTCAGATTGAATTTGGTTCTTACTCCTTTGTTTAGGTGTATGCATGTAATTTTTTAGAGGTTCTGGTTCAAAATCCTATTCTAAAACTACCAAGGAGACAGGGTTGAGAGAAAAACAAGGAAATGGAAACAAAACTAAGCAAAAACAACATAGAGATGATACAAAAAAGGAGTGCTAAACTCTTTACTTTGAAAAATAGACACAAATCATGAGGATGCAGCAACAAAACATGCACAAATTACCTAGAATGCAATGAAGGATCAGAAGACAATAATAACTACATGAGAGGATTGAAAATTGATCACAAAACATACATTATCATGCCCAAATTTGATACAATTTGTTCCATTGGAAAAGAGGAAAAAATGTGTTACAATCTCCATGGGAGGTCTGAAACTCCTTCAAATCCACCTACTAAGGAGGAAAGAAGATCTTTGAAGCAAGAACATCCAACATTACAAAATGAGCCAAAACTGGTTTTTAACCATGAAGCAGAATGGAAGAAAAGAGAAAACATGGGCAAATCTGATTTTAGATCTCCAACCACTGACAAGATTCATTAAAATGGAAAGGGAACCTCTGCAAATCCACTTCCCAATGCATTCAATCCCACAGACAAGAAATTGCCCATACCTCATTAAATTTGGTAGATGAAAATATGATTTTTTTGTCTTTTCCAGTGCTAGGGACATTTTTCCAATTTTCTCCCATGAATCTTCACCAAAATCCAAAATTGAGGGGTCCAACATGTAGATAATTTCACCAGCTTTCCAATGATATAAAGAACATGAAAATCTGAGCTCTGGATCAAAAGATATGGCCCTCTAAAGATTTAGGGCAAAAATGGTGAAAACAGAGTCAAAATTCGGTCGGGGGTCAAACCTTAAAATTTTCCCTTTTTTGAATTTGGGAAAATTTCCCAAAATTCCCCATGCCCCACCACTCCACTACCACATGGTGCTTTCCCATTCATTGATGAAAACGTGGGCTCAAACCTTGCTTTTCCCCTTTGATTTTTATTGGGAAAAATTCCCAAATTTTCCAGGGCTCCATTGTCCCGGTGACATGTGTTAGCTCTTGGTTGCTTAGTGGGGTGCACTTCAAATTTTTCCTTTATGCCTCTATCACTTTGGAAAAAAACCAAATTTTCCTCCATGCCTCTAACTCCCACCACTGTCATGGACACGTGGCGCCTTCACATTGCTCAGTGGGCCTTCTAACTTTTCTCCATCCTCCTCCGTGGTCCCACGGAGCCGGTTTTTCCTTTGCAACCTCCGCCAACTCTTTGGAAAATATTTCAAATTTTCTTCACCGACATGACCTCTGCCACCACATGGCATCATTTCATTGGCCATGGGCTGTAAGGAAAATTTCCCCAAAAACTCGTCGAGCCATAACTTTCAAAATATTTGGAGTTAGGAGGAAAATTTTACCTTTCTGGAAAGGTGAGAAAAAATCCTATATGATGGACCCATTTCCATAAACCCTTGAGTGCTTGAAATGTGTGAAAATTGAATTTTAAGCACAATGAAGGAAAGAATGAAGGAAAGTTAGCCAAAATAAGCAAGGGGCTCATTTTGGATAATAATTTGGCGACTCTCAGGGGTCATTTTGCTGCTAGATGAATGATCAGTGGCCATTGAAGCATCCATTGGGCATGGAGTCAAGCTTGATGAACTGATTCTAATATGAACTATGAAAATATGACCTCTGAGCTATTTGGAAACCCACTAAAACTGAAACTGATCCTCACCAAAGTGCCTCTAAAATGAACTGTGCAAGAGTAAAACCAGCACCACAAAAAACTATCTACAAACTGAAAATCATACATACTCCAAATGGAACATGTAGAGTGTGCACAAGCACTTCTTCTACTGAAAGAAAACCTATCTACTCTAATCTAACTAGAAGTAAAGGTGGGCTAAACAAACCCCCGCAATCGGTTTGTGCAAAATAGCTTCCTTTTTCAAAATTGGTAGCCATGCAAATGATTTGGAGCTGATTATGGCTGCTTGGATGAGTGGAAAATCAACAAGAAGCTGGTCTTCTACCCAAATTAGCAAGGTGTCAACTAAAAGTAAATTTAATACCTCTTTTCTTTGCTCTGCATTTAGATTGAAGAGGTATGACAACTGATCCTTGGTACTTTGTAGCTCATCCTCATGCTTAGAAGCAAGCATGACTGGTTGTGACTTCTCCTTTGGCTCCAATGAAGCCAAATACCTTATTGGGCAAGGTCTGATCCATTTGATATGCCCATAGCTCTGATTTTCCATTCCAAAAATGGAATCTTCTTGCAAACCTTCTTGAATGGATGGTGTGGAAGAAATGGTAGAAATTTTCTGCCCTTTCTCTTCCTCTAATGAAGAACATGGAAGATTTAAATCTTCCAATATTGATTCTAAAGAGCTGTTATAAGATGTAGGCTGCTACAAATGAAAGTTCTCCTCCATGATAGCAGGTTCTTGTGTTTGGAAGATGGATGATGAAGGAGAAGATGGTGTGATTTCAACCGGTTCTTCTTCATCAAAACAGTCCTCCAAATCAGATAGGTAAACTGCCTCATTGTTGTCCTGCTGCAAATGTTCAACCTCTCCCATGGTGTTCTCTTGATCTGCAACTTGATCACCATGGTTTATTTCATCCTCCAACATTGATTTTGAGAGATCAAACTCTTCTTCAGCACTAGAACTCGAGAGAGATGAAGTAGAAAGAAGAACTGAAGGTTCTTATATATCCTGCTTTGTGCTCAAATCCTTTGGATCTACTTTTCTCCCCACATGCTAGAATGTGCTCCTCTTCTTTTGGATTTGGAGTAGCTTCTCCTTCCTCTACTACTTGAAGACAATCTTGCTCTTGATTGAACTCTTCCTCTAGCATGAAGTTTTTCAAGTCAAACTCTTCAATCTGCTGCTCTAGAGGACAAGTTGGGGCTGCAAGATCTCTTTTAGAGCTTTCCTCTTCCATGGCTGATTGTGTAACTTGAATTGGATCAACATCTTCTTCAAGTAGAGTGCCAACATGGACACTACATTCTGAGCAAATTGATTGCTGATCTGCCTCTTCTTTTTGCTCTTCTTCTGCTGCAACAAAATCAGTCCTAACCACCACTTGTTCTTCAACCTTTACCTCCTCTATAGGCTTCACCAGCAAAGGAATTTTCTCAATCCCATATCTAAGAGCCAAGCTTACTAAGCTCTTAATCATTCCTTCTTTTCTTGGTTCTTCCTCTTGCTATCCTTCATGACTGATTTTTGCAATTTCTTCTTCCCCACATGGAATTGGGAATGCAAGAGGAGGGGTGGGTTGGAGTTCAATTGATTTTGCAATTTTTTGTGGTGGTGGAGGAGGTAGAAACTCTTGTTCCCTTGGAGTGGAAGGTATTTATTTTAGCTCTTGTGGAGGGGATGACTATTTGGAAGGGAAAAGGATAGAAGAATTGAGATGGGGTGGAAGACTAGGGGATGGAGAAATGGAATCAACATTTGGGACAACATATGGGAAACTTGAAGCTTGACACTACTAAAATGAAATAGATTGGGAAAGAGGAAAAGAAAAGGAATGAGATGGTGTACTTACCCATTGACAAGGTTGCAAATACTCCTCTCATACACCTCTATTCCTTCAGTCCATTTTGTAAGTAATGGTAGTGTTGCAACAATGAAGTCAAGTTTCTCTTGAGGGTTGTAATGCCTTGGAAAAGGTCCCACCCATGGACAAGGTGCTCTGAAACCGATTCCAAATGCTTTCATTTGTTCTTGAGCCTGGATTGCACCATGTTTACCTCCATCTTTTGGATCTTCTCTAACATATCTGTATTTTCTTCTTGACTATCCTCATAATCTGTGTACCCTTGTGCTTGACATGCTTCATAGCCAAACTAATTTTGGCATTGCTCATATGGATATGCATACTAATTTTGAATTTGATCAAAATGTTGATCTGGAGGATTTGAAAAACATGTTGGAGGTGGAATATATTGTTGCTGTTGTGAATGAAAATTCCATGATGGAAATGAAGTCATGATTGCACAACTTCATGGAATGAAAGAAGATGGAAGAGATGGAAAGAAGAATGAATGGAAATGAATGGAAAATAGGTCCATGCAACTCGGAGACCGAGTTATTTACTAGATAGAGTTGCGGATGTACTTTTGAATATGCCTCCAAAGGTTGAATCTTTAACAGGAACACACCAACCTATCAAAAATAAAGTGGAAGACCTCTAAGGTCCCACGGGTGTGCCAAAATTGTTATTACAAATTCATAGCACCCCCAAATGAGTTATGGATCTGCTTTTCTAATGAAAACTCATCTCGTGTGAATGCACAATATAGAGTTTTCTCTAAGGTGTGTGACCTTGCAATGTGAGAAAACTCTTCATATTGAAGTTGGTTCTTACTCCTCTATTTAGGTGTATGCATGTAATTTTACAAAGGTTCTGTACAAAATCATATTCTAAAACTACCAAGGAGACAGGGGTTGAGAGAAAACAAGGAAATGGAAACAAAACTAAGCAAAAACAACAAAGAGGTGATACACCAAAGGAGTGTTGAGCTCTTGATTTTAAAAATAGAAAATATCATGAGGATGCACCAAAAAAACATGCACAAATTACCATAATGTAATGAAGGATTTGAAGACAATAATAATTGCATGAGAGGATTGAAAATTGATCACAAAACATACATTATCATGCCCAAATTTGATACAATTCATTCCATTGGAAAAGAGGAAAAAACATGTTATAATCTCCATGGTAGGTCTAAAACTCCTTCAAATCCACCTGCTAAGGAGGAAAGAAGATCTTGCAGAAGCAAGAACATCCAACATTACAAAATGAGCCAAAATGACTTTTTAACCATGAAGCAGAATGGAAGAAAAGAGAAAATGTGGGAAAATATGATTTTAGATCTCCAACCACCGACAAGATTCATTAAAATGGCAAGGTCACCTCTACAAATCCACTTCCCAATGCATTCGAGCTCACGTAGGACAAGAAATTTCCCATACCTCATTAAATCTGGTAGATGAAAATCTGATTTTTGTCTTTTCCAGTGCTAGGACATTTTTCCAATTTTCTCCCATGAATCTTCACCAAAATCAAAATTTAGGAGTCTAACATGTAGATAATTTCACCATCTTTCCAATGATATAAAGAACATGAAAATCCAAGCTCTGGATCAAAAGATATGGCCCTCTGAAGATTTAGGGAAAAATGGTGAAAAACGGAATCAAAATTCAAGTTGGCGGGTCAAACCTTAAAATTTTCCCTTTTTTTGCATTTGGGAAAATTTCCCAAAAGTTCCCCATGCCCCACTGCTACATTGTGCTTTCCCATTTGTTGATGGAAACACGGTCTCAAACCTCACTTTTCCCCTTTGATTTTTATTGGGAAAAAATTTCCAAATTTTCCCCGTGCTCCGCTGTCCCAGTGACACGTGTCAGCTCTTGGTTGCTTGGTGGGGATGCGCTTCAAATTTTTCCTTTACACCTCTATCACTTTGGAAAAAAACCAAAGTTTCCTCCACACCTCTAACTCCCGCCTCTATCATGGACATGTGGCACCTTCACATTTCTCAATGAGCCTTCTAACTTTTCTCCATCCTCCTCCGCAGGGCCCCGCGGGCCAATTTTTTCCTTTGCACCCTCCACCAACTCTTTGGAAAATATTTCAACTTTCCTCTGCCAGCCCAACCTCCACTACCATGTGGCATCATTTCATTGGCATGGGCTGTCAAGGGAAAAATTCCCCAAAAACTCCACCGAGCCATAACTTTCAAAATATTTGGAGTTAGGAGGAAAATTTTACCTTTCTGGAAAGGTGAGAAAAAATCCTATCTAATGGAGCCATTTCCAGAAACCCTTGAGTGCTTGAAATGTGTGAAAATTGAATTTAAAGAAAAAGGAAGGAAAGAATGAAGGAAATTTAGCTAAAATAAGCAGGGGGCTCATTTTGGATAACAACTATTATCTAAGATTTCTTATGATATACACATAAGCCAGCATGGAAAATGGTTCCTTGGGGTCCTGATTACCCCTTTTATGAGGGAATTATCACATAAGACATACAATGATATACGTGAATCACTTGAAGCAGCCCTACGCACCGAGGAAGTTGGGAAGCATATACACCGGGTGAGCCAATTTTAGAAGCGTAGATCGCATCTATGGAAAAATAGTTGTTGAAACTATCAAGCAAATTCATCACATGAGATGTGCATAGGGATTTGGTACATAGATTGTGAATTATAAGGACACACAAATGATATTTTTCCTCACATATCGAGTGTGATCGTTGTTGATGGATTGTGAGATATGCCATTTAAACCATGATGTTAGCCGTTGCCCATTATTACAACGCGCGATAAGGAATAATGTTTCAAGCTACTATAAAATATACAGGTCCATGACTCATGACATGGAAGATTGCTAGCTGATTGGTCATATCCATGATGCTATAGATATTGGTGTATGACAGACAGGAGTTTCAGATAACTTTAAGGGTAAGAATGAGCATCAATACCTGAGATCACAATGACGTGTTATGATCGGAATGAAGGGCATTTTGAAGGCAATCGTGGTAGAGGTCGAGGATACCATGGTGGATTCGGAGGATGAGGCCATGGTAGTGGAAGAAGTGAGTTCCCTCATGGAACATGTTATACATGCAGATCTCCTTACCACTACAGTGTGAATGTCCTCAAAATATTACATGTTCTTTTTTTTATGGAAAGAACCATAGCTATGAGGAGTGCCTAGACTTGTATGAGCATCTTATTAAGTAGCATAAACAAGAAAACAAAGGTGCAGGGATGGTTAGGATACATCACGTTATTGAAAATTAGTGGATGCCTAAGTTGGAAGTAGATTCTGAGGCATTACAAGTGAATATCATGACCACATGTCGAGGTGCACATGCCAGAGAAGCATTATAGTAAAATCCTACCATCACTAAAGAGTAGGTTTATACATGCATGGTACCAGATCCTTTCTATCGAAGTAGGTTTATTAGGAAACCATGGAAGTTCTCAGAATATTCAAGTTGATATACAATACTTAAAATATCAATCATGGAAGATGGAGCAAAAGAAAGAATCAAATAAGGTCCAAGATGATATAGCTGACTTAAGAGAAGTGTGTAAAATGTTGCGCCAGGAAAATATCATTCCATTTTTAGGGGATTGGCTAAAGGGAAACACTCGTGTGCAAGTATTGAGACTAGAACGGTATATCCTACATGTGAATCTTCCCCCTCATAGCCTAGATTATGAAAAGGAAATCACTCTAAATTTTGTTGTGGATGGGTGGATATTGAGTAATATATTGATTGATACATGCATGAAGTCAATGTTCTTACCTTAGATGCATGGGTACAAATGGGAAGACCCCCATTGTAGCCATCCTCTAATGTATTGTTCATGGCTAATCGGACTAAGGCCACTTCCATCAAGTTTTGAAAGATGCATCCATTACCATACAATGAGCCAAGTTCATTGGAGAATTTGAGGTTTTAGCGCTGGCAGAGTCGGATAGCTTCCCAACTCTATTGGGGCATCCTTGGTGTTATGCAAACAATGTTGATCTTGGTTTAAAAAGGGTTATATCGAGTTTTGAAAACAAGGAGGAGAGAGTTATTATTCCTATAATAGATGGAAAATATGTGCCCTATGTTGATCCCTTAAGTGAAGAAGATCTAGATAGGATTTATGTATGCCATCTAGGATCCATAAGTACTTGAGCCATCTAAAGAAGGAATAATTTAGTGGGAGGATGCATAGTCCATTAGTGATACTACAAGTGTTGCTTGTGATAATTGGGCTCATAGCACTTATGAGTTGGTAGGGCACGAAGTAAAGAGAAATTTTCTAGAGGCAGTAAACCACGTTATGTCAGGAGGATAGGTAATAACTCAGTACCTTGTTACACCGGAGAAGGATATCCTATGGTATTCTTGTGCAACATGGAGGAATAGTGGATAGGCCTATTGGAAATAAGAAATATGGTAGCATATAAACTACACATGATAAGAAAGCACACTTGTGGGTGGCCCACAAGGATAATCTTGTAGGATGGAATGAAATAAAGATCACTCTTACTACTAGGTTCTTTAGGAGTAATCCACCTACTCAAATTTGCACTTATCATGGTCATCAACATGTTCACCACCACGTTTAGAAGTGTGAGAGACTCTGAGCAGAGGGGAAAGAAGCTTTACCACCTTCGCTATGGGTGCACAAGTTTTATTCCACTTTACAAGGATGTGTGTGTTCTTGGTATGTATATGTAAAACTCCATAGAGAGACTAGAAATTGGAAGGATTTAATTTTAGGAATGGCCCGGACATTTGACTTCTTATCTCTACTAAACCTTGGCTGAAAGAAGCATTGAGAGTCATAAATCGCTTAACTATGGGAGATAGTGCCAGGCTAAAGAACTCCTTCAGGAGTTATTGGATAAAAGAAAATCTGGGGGAGAACATCTTGTTGAGGAAACAAAGGCCAATGCCACACTACTTCAACATGCTTGTATTGAGAAAGAAAAGGGAAAAATGGTCTACTTAGTGGATGATGAAGAAGTAGAAAATATGGATGTAAATCATTCAACAAGTAGGTGTGAGGTATTAGACAAGGTGTAGATACGACCACACATGCCTATCATGAATCTATGAATAAAAAGAAGGTTAAAATTGGATCAGATGTTGAGCCAAAGGAAGACATAGTTGGGGACTATTGATTAGACTCTAAATTGGCCAAAATCATTGAGTTACTAAGGGATTATAAATAATTACTCCCTGGGGGTACCATGAACTTAAAGGCTTGCATGAATTGTTAGGGGAGATGAAGATAAATCTTAAAGAGGGTGTGTGTCAGTGTTACCAAAATATTGTTCATAGTGTGAACACTTAGGAGTGGTTTGGGTTATTTTGTAGTAATATTTTTTAATATTTATAAAATAATAAATGAGTGTGCACAATTAGTTGTCATGCACAACTCATAGAGATAGGAATGTGTGAGAATATCTTGGGATTGAGAGTAAGACTAGGGAATAAAGGAGAGATATGGGGATAAAATGATAAGACTTGACTCCATTATTTTAGGAGCAAGCAATTCTATAAAACACCCTCTCATATTTAATAGAAATTGCTCCATTCTATTTACATTTGGTTTCTATCTTCGTAGTTTTCATTTCATGTGTTGATTTTAATTAATTATTGCTTAATTTATTTATACAAATCTAAAGATTTATCATCATCTGGTATCAGAGCAGGTTAGGAAGATTTATGAGAGTGATTTCAGGACAAAACCATAGCCTCAAGGATGTAGATCTGAGATTTTTAAAGCTTCCATTACCATTTTCAATTGATTCGATCTTTAAAAAAATCACTGGTAATTTGTGTTTTTCTCAAAACCCAGATTCAGAGTTTTTTGCAACTTTTTGGGTTTGTTTATTTATATTATGGGAAAAACAAATTCAAAATATTATAGAAACCCATTTTGTATTTTAAGATAAATTGTGGAAACAATTCTGACATTTCTAATTATTTTGTAAAAAATAGTGAGTGATTTCCAAAGCAATAAAACTCTGATATGCTTTATTATTTTGGTTAAATATAAAGTCGTTACTATTGTAAGGGTGCATTATCAGTTGAACCGACACCCAATATAATTGTAAAATGATCCTCAAAGAAAAATTTGGCTGAGTTAGCAACATCACAATGGAGGATGGAGGCATAGGAGGATGGAGGAAAATTGGCATCTCTTGTTAGTCACCAACAAAGAGATTGCTTCATGGTATTGGTGACCTTTTATTTTTGTTGTGTGGTGTGTTTACTTTATGTTGTAATAATGAATAGAAGTAACATTCTGTTTAAAGCTCCTGCATGAGCATAATTTTTATTTTGTAATCCCTCTAAGTTAGAAACAATGATGTGAGCAAAATAATGTACACTGTTATGTAGTGGTTGGTTCCACTAGAAAACCATTTTCTGAGTTGGAGGTTCTCTTTGAAAACCTCATATTGTTTGAGTTATTGGTACTCATTGAAAACCTTCATTTCTTTGTAGATCATGAGAGTAAAGAGATAGCTTTCCTATAAATTTCACACTAAGGGGTGAAATACTAAAATATTGTTCATAGTGTGAACACTTAAGAGTGGTTTAGGTTATTTGGTAGTAATAGTTTTTAATATTTATAAAATAATATATGAGTGTGCACAATTAGTTGTCATTACAAAACCATATAGAGATAGGAATGTGTGAGAATATCTTGGGATTGAGAGTAAGACTAGGGAATAAAGGAGAGATATGGGGATAAAATGATAAGAGTTGACTCCATGATTTTAGGAGAAAGTAATTATATAAAATGCTCTCTCATATTCAATAGAAATTGCTCCTTTCTATTTACTTTTGGTTTCTATCTTATGTAGTTTTCATTTCATGTGTTGATTTTAATTAATTATTGCTTAATTTATTTATGTAAATATAGAGATTTATCATCATCCGGTTAGAAAGAAACTCTATAAGATGAACCCCAACTTACGCAGAAAGGTCAAATAAGAGATTGACAAAATGTTGAAGTCCGGAATTATCAAGCCCCTGATGAGTCATAATGAATTAGTCAATGGTGATCAATATCAAGAAGGATGGATAGATTAGGATTCACATTGACTATGGGGAGATGAACGCTACATGTGTGACTGATCCCTTTCTATGCCATTCACTAAGGAAATACTCGGAGGGCGTTGGTGCATGAGATTTATTCATTTATAGATGGGTTCTCTAGGTATCATCAGGTTAGGATTGCCAAAGAGGATTGGGAAAAGAATACTTTTACTACTGAATGGGGTAGCTTCACTATAATGTAATGCCTTTTGGTTTGAAAAATGCACTGTTGTATTTTCATGCATAGTTGTTCAAGCATTCAAGGAATTTATTCACAACTTCTTATAAGTTTATTTGGATGATTAGATGGTGTATGGATTAGTTAAAGATCATTGTGACAATATGCACTTAATGTTTGAAAGATGTAGACAATTAAGTATTTCTTTGAACATCAAGAAGTGCATATTTTCTACACCATTTGGAATACTATTAGGACACATAATCTGTAAGGAAGGTTTGTTGGTTGATCCAACCAAGGTTGCAGTCATTATAGGCCTAAGAGATCCTACTAGTTAGAGTGAAGTGCGTGGATTTTTGGGTCATATAGGATATTATAGGAAGTTTATTAAAGGATATGCCAAATTTTCCACACCATTGGAAGAGTTACTGAAAGGGAAAGGTACATTCTACTGGGGAGAACTATAGCAGCGTGCATTCGAGACATTATAGGAAAAACTTACTATCATTCTTGTTCTACATTTTCCTTCATGGGACCAACCATTTCATGTACATGTTGACACCTCTGGCATGGCTATTGGCACAGTGTTGGCTCAACCTGGAGAAGGTATTGTAGATCATCCTATCAATTTTGTAGTATAAAGTTGACTCCTATAGAACAAAATTACACAACTACAGAGTGCAAAGCTTTGTCAATGATCTATGCGCTACATAAATTCCACCAAGTACCTACTAGCTACACCATTCATCTTTTATACAGATCACATGGAATTGAAGTATTTGGTAAATAATCTTTCTACAAGGGCATATATTTTCGATGGGTTCTCTTATTTCAAGAATTTAATTTCAAAGTTGTGGTAAAACTAGGGAAAATTAATTTTGGACTAGACCATCTATCCATAATACAATCAGGAGAAGAAGCACATGCAATTGAAGATACCATGCGAGATGCACAATTATACAGGTTACAATGAACGCCATTAGAACTAGAGGAATTTGTTTTCTTTCTATGAACAAGGATGGCACCAAAAGGAATAAATCCTTGGAGAAGAAATAGCTTTCTATATGTGTAGCCCCTATATGTTAATTATTAGCGGTGACCTGTATAAATTAGGCCAGGATGAAGTATTGCGTTGTTGTGTATTGGAACATGAATGCACATATATTATGGAAGAAGCTCATGGTGGTGCATTGCAGTGGCCACTATGTAGGTGATGCCACGCACGTAAGATTCCACTCACTGGATTATGGTGAGAGACCTTGTATAAAGATTGTAAGGAATTTTGTAAGGCATGTGATCATTGCCAACACCTTGGGAAACTAGTCAATGAGATGAAATGCCTCTAAGACTCAATACTAGTGCCAAACCATTTGAGAAATGGACTATAGATTTTGTGGGTATTATTACACCAGCTACACATAGAACTAGATTGTGCTACATCATAACTTACATAGATTATCTGAAAAGGTGGGTAGAAGAAGCACCTACAAAGGATTGTACAATGAGCTACATCATCCGTGTTTCTTTGGGAAAATATTATTACAAGGTATGGATGTCCTTTAAGTTTGACAAGTTGATGAGATGGGAAAATATTTTCTTAATGAGACAATCAGAATTTTATTGGATGAATTCATGATTGTACACCATAAGACTACACCCTATCATCCTCAAGTGAATGGGACTATTGAGGGTTTCAACAAAATTTTGAGCCATACATTGACAAAAATCTATGATGTTGGAAGAAAGGATTGGGATGATAAAGTATCTACAGTAATTTGGGCATATCAGACAACATATAAAATGTTGAACAAAGCCACACCATTTCAGTTAGTGTTTGGTGTAGAAGCAGTTCTTCCTATGGAATTTATGTTACCTTATTTGTGTATTAAAGCACTAGAGGTCTAGCTGATGAGAAAGCATTAGAATAATGGATTGAAAAATTAATCAAGTTAGATGAGCGGTGAGCCATAGCAAGTTAGATTCAAAAACAAGAGAAGGTCTGGGTAGAAAGCATGGCATGATAGGAACATTAGGGATAAAAGTTGGAGATAGGATAGATGGTGCTCCTTTATGATTCTAAGTTTTTGTACCATCCAGAAAAGCTCAAGGTACATTGGTTGGGGCCATATGTTATCACTCACATACTTGAATCAGTGCACTTGTTAGTTAGAGGCACTTGATGGAATATGGTTACCTAGTTACTTCAATGGGAGTAGGCTGAAGCCCTACTATAAATAAGTCTTCTTGGTGTTTGTAATAAGGTAATGTTTCCATTTAGATTAGGTTTTAAATTATGCATTTCCTTAATGTGTTTCTTTCTTTGTTGCTATGCTTTGTCAATTTAGTTGGTGTGTTTGTGTAATAAGCATGTTTACGTGCCATAAGCTAATTACTATTTGAAGAATTTTTATGCATAAAGGACTACACATACCCTTAGTGTGGGGTAGGTTGTTGATATCAAGTACAAGACTGTTGAAAATAAGTACACATGAAAGGAACTATCTACGAGTGCTACTCAAGGTTGGAGAATTGAAAAACAAAAGAGATTGCTTCTAGACATAAGGACCATAGATAGAGAGGAATGAAGAAACAAGTATAACATGAGGTAAGCAGAGGTCGGGAAGACTACCAGTGGAAGGTGCAGTGATGAGGTACTCAGGCATATGGAAGTGCATTGAAGAGAAGTCTGCAGCCAAAAGGTAGAAGGGCACACTAGAAGGTTATAGCTTGGGTGCGAAGATGTATCGCGTGGAAATAATGAAAATGGTCAATTAATGAGAGGATTTTGGTAGTGGAGGAGAAATAATGCACTAAATTTTTTGAAATTATATATAAGGACAGGATACAAGTTCATTTTTACCTTGCAATTGAGAGAATTTGAAAAGGGTTAAGTGTGAACAAGCCAAGAAATCATTTTGAGGTTCATAGAGTGTCAAACCATACATGGAGAGAAGATTTGTGTGTAAGAGAAGCTTACATTCCCATAGGTGAAGGGTTTGAGTGAAGCAGACATGTTACAAATGAGATAGGGCACATGATTTCCACTAGGGCACAAAGATTTAAACTAGGGTTTCAAATTTCTCGATTATAGAGGAAAGAAAAGAGAGATTCTATTTCAAATGGCACCAAAGAAAGCACCCATAGTAGGAGATAAAGGGAAGAAGAAGGTTGAAGTGGAAGAAGAAATTTCTCCCGAGAGTAATTTCTCAAAAATGCGATATCAGAGGGCGTGATTGTGAATGGAGAAATCAAAGAAGCTCAAATCACGACATACCCGAAGCGCTGAAGAAGAAATGGCGCGTAAACACGGTGGAATGTCGAAAGGGCTAAAATGAAGGTGCATTGGCGCAGAAAATGGCGCGCGACACGTGATGTGAGTGTCGCAGAGAAAATGGTGCGCCCGGCGCACATGGAATGCGCCGAATGGCATGCACGAATGGTGTCGGTTGAATGGATGTCGGAAAATGTGCCCCAAGCGCGCAGAAAGGTGGCGCATGACACGATGTCGGCAGGGAAAATGATGCGCCCAAGGCACATAGAAGTAGGCGCATGACATGGATGTCGGCCGAGGAAAAATGGATGCCCAGGCGCAGAAGTGGCGCATGACAATGGATGTCGGCGAGGGAAAAGTGCGCCCAAGGCGCAGAAGTGGCGCACGACATGGATGTCGATAGGAAAAAGGGACCAAATGGTGCGCCGAGAAAGCGACACGAAGTGCAGGCGCAGAAGTAGTGCACAACTTGCGAAAGTGTGCGCCCAGGGCATGGGCACAAGGATGCACACACGGAGAGGATGTCGACACACACATGATGCGCCTTGGCGCACCTTCGGGAAGCATGACATTTTGAGGCCGGCGGCTTGAGCAGACAGACCACAGCGCGAGATATTCAGATGGCCATAACTTTTGACTGGGAGCTCGGATTCATGCAAGGTTGGACTTTTTGGAAAGCTTACGAGGTCCTCTATCCAACTATGACTGGATATCTTTAATTGGGTGAGAAAAATTCTTAAAAATGCAAAATACAGTTCGCCACTTTTGGGTTCGCTGGGGTTCTCACCTACCACCATAATGAGATAGTTAAGTGCATTCTGGAGGTGGTTGGGGTAGTTTTGGATTTCTCTCTCTTTTCTCTCTCATTCTTCCTATAAATTGTAAGGAGGGGCTTCTTTCTAAAGGTTGGACATTCTTGTTTTGCCCCTCCCTTCTTCTCTTTGGCAGGTGAACTTGTGGAGTTAAAACCTCCCATTTGAAACTGTAATGCAACCTTGCCTCTTGGCATTTTGCAGTGTGTTGTATCAATCTTTGGAGAAAATTAATGCATGTCTGTGGATGATTCTCAACCCTCTCTGTATTCATTTGCATCCCCTTGATCTTTCACTATGAATCTGGCTATCTGTGCATGATCTTGCATTGCATTTTAATGGTCTGTGTTTATTGGCAAGACAGGTGTTCTTCATTCCTCGGTGCATCACCTTTGTAGTTTAGGTTTTATTTTATGCATTTTCTTACCCTGTCTCCTTGGCAAGTTAGATTAGGTTTTTAGTAAACCCTCTGCATTTTCTACGTGTGCATCTGAACAGAGGAATAGGAACCGGCCTTCATCCGGAGAGCTTTTCCGATTTCGCAAGGTCCCACACTTGGGAAAAGCTCCATGTTATCTGATCATCTTGAGAGTCTCAACCCATCGTGTTGCGAGACATTCGGGAAGTGCTGTGATTCGATCATCAATAGTTTTGGCATGCCGGTGGGACAAGAGGTCATTCACAAGATTTGAAGGAATTTGAAAGAAATTCGGACTTAAAAATTGCAGGTTTCTGATTTGAGTTTTTCACCTTCAGGCTGAACTTTGAAATCAATTTTCAAGGACTTAACTTGCTCAAAACAAGTCAAAATTTCACGAGTTGATAGATCGGGGATAATCTTCAAAAGAGGTATTCTTAGATTTTGAGATTTTGACTTTCAAAATTTCATGGTTTTTGATTTTCGGATTTCGGGTTTTGGAAGTCGGCATTTTTGGGTTTTGGATTTGTCATTCCAAATCAAATTCCAAACTCTAAAATATCAAAAATACGAGTCTTTCAAAATTCTATTTTTAAATATTGTCGGAGTTTGGTGTGTAACTTGGCAAGGATCTAGCCTTTTGAGGCTCACTTTCTAACACATCTGGCGACTCCGAAGGGGATAGAATTCAGCGGTGTAGCAGCAAAAGTTGCCCAGGCATATGAGAAGAATTCAAACCAGGTCCAATACTCGAGAAGAGGGGCTATTTTTCCACTTGCAACTTTCACCAGGCAGAGGAAGGAGAGGAAGAAGACCACAAAGATCACCATCTCCACCTAACAGGACTTTGTCTACACCTCCACCTAGTAGGCCTTTTCTCGCATCGACCAGGGTTCTTAGGCCAATCATAATGGCACATCTACCACCGAATCCCTTTGTCAATTTCACGGGTAGTAGTCCACTTGCCCTAAATGCTCAGAATCAAATTCGATTTTGCGGCACTAAAGAATATACCCTATTTCACGAGGAGAAAATCATACTACTCTATTGATCACATCGAGGATATTGCTAATGCATGTGCAATTCACGAAATAAATGAAATGGATGTTGCGGTCAAGTTGTTGGCTTCATCTTTCAAAGGTAAGGCCTTCTGATGGTTTAGGAGCCTAGCGGCGAGGGTCTATTACAATTGGGACCAACTTTGTTCGGCTCTTTTGACCAATTCGGGGGAGAGGCGGACAATTTGTCTTTATTGGAGCAGTGACAACAATCAAAAGGGCTCTAATGAACAAATGACAGATTTCAACTTGATTCCAACGGACATGGGACGAGGATTCCAATAGCCGTTAGACCCGACCCGAAGGAGCATTCCTTTATTTCTTAAAGGCTATAAATTGAGACATAGCCATGATGATCCAATCGATGGGAGGAACAACGCTGCTGGGGGCCTACGACACGGCTATCGGAGAGAGAGAACTGTTTGATCAAGTGGCAAAGCTTGCACCAAGGCCACGATGCCTCTCTATCGGATATGGGAAATCCTACTGACAGTCAAGCACGAGTTGAATCCCATTCCAACTCCTAGAAATCAAAGCAATAATGAGGCGTCGACTTCTTCAAATACTTGAAAAGGAATTGCGGGAGGTCATGAAACAATTGCTGAGAACCTTGGAAATGAGCTAGTGACTATCAAAAGACAACAAGCTCAAAGTCTTAGACCATATCGGCCTCAAGCACGGTGCAAGCTAGGCCCCCATACCAACAAAATAGACCACCACCTCGGGCTGCAAATCAAAACCAAAACCAAGGACAACCTCAAGCTGCCGAGGCCATTTCGGCCGTATGATCCAAATGCAACGAGCGTCCTCAAGAGCTTTGGTCGACGACACAAAATAACATGGCACGGGAGTACGGTTGGTGTTACCCTTGCAATCTACCTCACAATCGGTCGGCATGTTTCAATGGTGCACTAAATCGAGCCTTGATGGTGCAAACCATTGGTGTTGCCTCAAGAACCAAGCCGGGAGGAGAATCAGCGGCAAGAAATGCAACAAGAAGGACCTCAGCGAAACCACATTGGCAATGGCAAAGCGGAAGACTTACGTGGAGTTAACAACATGACCTTTTCAAGGCGTGGCTGCAACACACGGTCAAAGAAGAGAAATATAGGAGAGGGACAACCGTGTAATCGAGTTGTTTCTCAACCCACTCTTACACAACAAGGGTCGATAGACCAAACGCAGCTCCAAATGTGCAAAATCAACCTAAAAGGTACTGTTGTAGCAACACACGCACATGCTCGAAGCTCGAGAAAAGTTTGCACCAAGTAAGGGACAAGCAAAAGGACAATTCATCCCCTTTTGACATCATTGATCAAATGAAGAAGACGAATGTGAATATATATCAATGTGGGAATCTTTATCCATCCCGGGACAAAGAGATTTTCTACAAGCTGCCATGAAGAATTGGTCAACTTCGAACCGAGGCCCATATGCGAGAAGGTCCTCACACGAATCTTTGCTTGCTCGGCTGAAGGGAATCATGGAGGACAACAAGGTAAAGTTTTGAAACCCCCTCCATTCTATGTTTCATTAATCATGGGGATAAATTAGTACACAATTGCATGATTGATTAAGGGCAAGTAGTTCGGTGATGATGCCAAAGCAAATAGCGGATCAGCTGGGTTTGAAATATGAGCGATCTTTGAAAGGAGTAGTGCTGACTAGATGGAGCAGCGGTAGGAATAGTTGGGGTCATCAAAGGGTTAAGCCTAACACTACATTCTGTCCTAATGTTACTGATTCTACGAGAAGATGTATACGTGATTGACCTTAGCCACTCTTTGCGTTGTGTCTATCGAGAGACTTCACTGCAAAAATCGGTGGATATTTATCTGCAGATTGGTCACACATGATTTTAGGACAAGGTATGGAGCAAAGCAGCAATCAGTCAGAACCAATTGCCAATTTCCATATTGAGCCTCATGTACCAAATCCTATCAATGCAAATTGCTCGGCTTTTGATCGGGAGGAGTGTTCAAGTGATCTAGAAGCAGTACTAAGGTGAGGAATTCTGATTTAACTTTGGATGAATGGGCAAACAAGAGTCATGAATTTGACCCATCTGAGGAAATTGAAGAATCGAATTGGGCGTGTATTGTATACGAAGAAAATTCACCCATTCGACATCATTCGGCTGAACAAAGGATGAAAACAAAGTTTGGAAATTATTTTTCGATGGTTGAGAAGCGAGACAAGGTCTTGGAGGTGGTGCGATGTTGATTTCACCACAAGACATCAAATATTTTTCAGCTTTTCGTTTCAGTTTTCTGTTCAAACAACACGGTGAATACTGAAGCATTGATTCATGGAATTCATTGGGCGGGAAAAGGGGCATAAAGAACTTGCGAGGTGTTTGGAGATAGCGAGCTAATCATCGACCAAGTTAGGGGACAACATGCTAAAAGAGCGACTTGCTTTGAGGAGCTGAGAATAGGGTATGGGACCTCATTGAGGATTTGAAGCTTTGACATTGTGTCCATACCCGGGAAGAAAAATGAAGTCGCGAGATAGGCTCGCGCGGCGGTTGGAGCAACGTTTGATGTGGTTGACAACATCGAGAAGGAAAAAACACAGCCACATATCCATGTGATTGTGAGGCCAGCGATTCGAGATAATAACACAAGTGGCGAGTGTTTGAGAGCGATCAGCGAGATCGTCAATTTCTTACAAGAAGAGGCTGAATTCTCGGCTAGGAATCGGGGCAGATTAGAGCAGCGGTATGGGGATCAAGTAGTGCGGTTTGTGGACAAACAAGCTTCTAAGGGTTTAGTAACATTGGAGTCTATCTTGACCCTAACGACCGAGTTCCGTAAGGAAAAGGCTAACATACTGAGTCGAGAGAGAAGATTGAGCCAATTCCGGTTGGGGAAGGCAAAACACTTCAAATTGGTAAAGTGGCCCTTTGAGCGGGAGAAATCAGATTTCATACTGACTTTGCCAAGAATTTCAGATGTCTTCGCTTGGAGCTATGAAGACTTAAGAGGATTCGATCCAAATTTGGCACAACATACCATAGAATTGGATCCGGATGCTAAGCCCATCGGGCGAGCGAGAGACAGTCAACCCTCACATTGAACCTCTAATGAAGAAAGAGCTAAATAAGCTAATAGAGGCAAGCATTATATTCCCGATCAAGCACTCAAGTGGGTTGCAAACTTGGTTCGGTCGGGAAGAAGAGTGGAGAAATCAGGTTGTGTGTGGATTTCAGAGACCTAAACAGGGCATCTCAAAGACCATTACCCACTTCCTTGATGGAACAAATATTGCAAGTAGTATCCGGTTCGAGAGAGATTCTCTCTCTAGATGGCTACTCGAGAGTGCAATCGGGTGATGGTGAAAGAAGATGACCAATTCAAGGCGACTTTCACCACGAATGGGGGACTATGCCTCTGAAAATGCCATTTGGGCTATCAAATCTGGAGCCACCTTCGAAAGGGCAATGGATATGGCATTTAAAGGGTTGATCAATAAAATAGTTTTGATATATCTTGTGACATCTTTGTATTCTCAAAAAATGCGGCGGATCACCTCTGTCATTTGAGGCAAGTATTTGAGAGATGTAGAAGATTTGGGGTATCATTGAATCCCAAAAATGCATATTTTTGGCTCACGAGGAAAACTTCTAGGCCATATTGTTTCAAAGGAGGGTTGACGATTGACCCGAGAAAGAGTTGAAGCAATTCGAGCATTGCCATTGCAAGTCACAAGAAGGCTCTTCAAAGCTTCTTGGGAAGGATCAATTTTGTCTGCATGATTTGTTCCAAATTTTCTTTGCTCTTGTAAAGCCAATAACGCTGATGTTAAAAAGAAGAGCATGGCATTTAAGTGGACATCGAAGGCAAGGCAAGTTTTGAGGCAATAAAAGAGGCTATATCTCAAGCTCGACTCTCGTCAATCGAGACTTCTCCAAGGACTTCGTCTTTATATGCCTTTGGTGGTGGGGACACGATTTACTGCAATCTGGTACAACAAACAAAGGAGGATTAGAACAACAGTTGCTTTCTTGATCGAAGGCTTGGAGGAATACGAAACTAGGTACTCTTTCATTGAAAAGCATGTCCTTGCAGTAATCAGGAGCTTAAAGAAATTCAAGCACCTAGTCTCAAACAACAAGATCCAATTATTGGTCTCTCATGCGGGAGTCAGGGACTTCCTTCTAAACAAGGATCTGAATGAGAAACGTGCAGGATGGATAACTCGTGTCATGGAATATGACATCGAGATCAAGGTCACCAAACTAGTACGTGGGAAGGGACTATGTGAGCAGCTAGCCTTGAGTCAACAAGTTGAAGCAGGTGATGAAAAAGAGAGTTGTCTTGGTACTACAGGATGGTCAAGAACAAGAAAATGATGATGTGCCTACTCCTTGTTGGACTCAGAATATGATACACTTCCTACAGACAGGCCTATGCCCCCAGAAATGAGCAAAGCAAAGAGGAGATACTTTAGATTACAAGCCATTCCATATGTGCTTGTTGATGGTATTTTGTTTAAGAAAGACATCAATGGAGTTCTATTGAGGTGCATTGGGACAAGTCAAATTGAGAGGGTGTTACGAGATTTTCACGATGGAGATTCCGGAGGACATTTCGCCCCATGAGTAACACTCTCAAGATAATGAAAGGGGTATTATTGGCGGCGAGTCTTGATGGCTTGCTATACATGGATAAGAAAGTGCAAGAAATGTGCACTCTTCACGAGGAAAAGAAAGACTAGCAGTGCTTCCATTGCACCCAATTTTGGTTGACCAACCATTTATGCAATGGGGATTGGACTTCATCGGGGTCATCAACCCAAACTCAAGCCAAGGCCACAAGTGGATTCTCACGGCAACAGACTATTTCACCAAGTGGACCAGAAGCGGCGGCGCTCGAAAAAGAAGCAAATGAGTCTAACATACTAGACTTTTATGAAGGAATAGTGACCAGGTTGGTGTGCGGCCACTATCATATCGAGACAATGCATTGGCATTTATAGGTTCAAGATTACTGAGAATGGGCTACATCGAGAATGGAATCTATTTGAGCACCTCTTCAAATTATTACCCGCGGGGGTAATGGAATGAGCGAGTCCACGAACAAAAATTTGCTAAGAATCATCGGGAGGACTACGGATGAAAATCAAAGAACATGGCATACCAAGCTAAAATCAGCATTATGGGTGTGAGAATAACACCAAAGAGGTCTACGGGTAATTCCCCTTACAAGTTGGTCTATGGAAAAGAGAGCGTGTGCCTATATCATTAGAAGCTGCCTACATTGGAGTTCATGAAGCGGTTGGAGTTGGTGAGTTTGAACCAATGGAGGCTAGGTATGCGAGTTGATGGAATTGGAAGAAATTAGAGAACATGCGGTTCAAACAATTGAGAAAGATCGAGGCCTTAGTAAAAGATGGTTTGATAAGAAAGCAAGAAGCAAGGACC
Organism: Taxus wallichiana var. yunnanensis; assembly: GCA_018340775.1. Classification (NCBI taxonomy): domain Eukaryota; kingdom Viridiplantae; phylum Streptophyta; class Pinopsida; order Cupressales; family Taxaceae; genus Taxus; species Taxus wallichiana. The sequence goes on from CM031240.1 coordinate 1,018,240,629, forward strand.
TTCGAGGAAGGGGACCTAGTTACGAAATGGGATGCGAGATCGGGCAAAACCAGGAAGGCATTCCAAGTTTGATGCCATTTGGAGTGGCCCCTACATGGTCACGGGATGTAAAAGTAGTAATGCCTTCCCGATTGTCTACATTGGATGGAGAAGAACTCCGATTCGGTTAACGGAATCCATCTTAAACATTCTACTAAAAGGAAAAGGTTTACCCTTGTAAATATTAGCCTAGATTTCAATTCCTCTAAGTGCGTATGCACATTGTCTTGTTGTAGTTAGGTTTTGTTTCCCTAAGTGCTTGGCACGAGGTTTTGTTGCTCTAGGTTGGTTTCTCTGAGTTCAGCGTGCTCTCGAAGAAGGAGTTGCGATATCGGGATCGGGATCGGATATCGGGTTGGTTTAGAGTTATTGCTTATGACTCCATGCCCGATGGATTGCTAAAAGGCCAGCGATCTTCTACCTAGCGGGCGAGGTGATCCCATTGAGTCGCCAAATTGTTGTATATATCTTTCCCCTGGGTAGATATAGACAAGCAGGAGAATGGAGAAATCAAAGAAGCTCAAATCACGACATTCCCAAGGGCGCACGAGTGGCACATGCACGACAGGGGAGTGTCGGGGAAAATGGTGCATGTGCCCAAGGCCGAAGTGGCGCATGACACGAAGTGCGCACGCGAAAAATGTCGCAGGGAAAATGGTGTGCCCAGGCGCGTGCGAAGTGCGCGCACGAATGGAGTGCGGCAGGGAAAAAGTGCGCCGAAGCGCGCGATGAAGAAGTGGCGCACGACATGAATGTATCGGAGGGAAAATGGGAAATGCGCGCAGAAGTGGCGCACGAAGTGGCACATGTGCAGATGTCGGCAGGGGAAAATGATGTGCCAAGAGTGCGCAGAAGTGTGCACACGACAAATGCGAGCGTAAAGGAATGCGGCATGAAGTGGCGCACGCGCAGAATGAGTGCGCAATGCGCGCGCGAAAAGTGGCGTCGACACAGAATGTCGGCAGGGGGAAAATGGTGCGCCAAGGCGCACGAAATGGCGCACGACACGAGAATGTCGATAGGGAAAATGGTGTGCCCTTGGTGCATGAAAGAGGATGTCGACACACACATGGATGCGCCCTTGGCGCACCTTCGGGGAGGCGCTTGACATTTTGAGCGGCAGAGAAGCGAGACCACAGCGCGAGATATTCAGATGGCCATAACTTTTGACTAGGAGCTCGGATTCATGCAAGGTTGGACTTTTGGAAAGCTTACGAGGTCCTCTATCCAACTACGACTGGATATCTTTAATTGGGTGAGAAAAAATTCTTAAAAATGCAAAATACAGTTCGCCACTTTTGGGTTCGCTGGGGTTCTCACCTACCACCATAATGAGATAGTTAAGTGCAATCTAGAGGTGGTTGGGGTAGTTTTGGAATTCCTCTCTCTTTTCTCTCTCATTCTTCCTATAAATTGTAAGGAGGGGCTTCTTTCTAAAGGTTGGACATTCTTGTTTTGCCCCTCCCTTCTTCTCTTTGGCAGGTGAACTTGTGGAGTTAAAACCTCCCATTTGAAACTGTAATGCAACCTTGCCTCTTGGCATTTTGCAGTGTGTTGTATCAATCTTTGGAGAAAATTAATGCATGTCTGTGGATGATTCTCAACCCTCTCTGTATTCATTTGCATCCCCTTGATCTTTCACTGTGAATCTAGCTATCTGTGCATGATCTTGCATTGCATTTTAATGAATTGTCTGTGTTTATTGGCAAAGATTAGGTGTTCTTCATTCCTCGGTGCATCACCTTTGTAGTTTAGGTTTTATTTTATGCATTTTCTTACCTGTCTCCTTGGAGCCCATGGTGCAAACTGACATATCCCTTCATAGTAAGGTATTTAAGTGCATCTAGATGTTCACTAATTTTCACATGCACACCACCTAACCTTCAATGTAGATAAGGTAGATTGTGACTACCACACTCTGAGAAAGAAATATGTATATCTAGGGAGGAATGCCTACATTGAAAACTTATTCCAATATTATAAGCATGAGGCCTATAAGCTTGGCATTTAGGGACATTAGAGTAGTGCTTATGTACCTCTGACTCAAACCCAAGTTGGAGAACACTATTATGTGGAGAATGAGTTTACACTCCCCCAAGGCCGCAAAGGGTAAGCATACAATGGAAAATGTTCCAACACCTAAGCCCACACAAACGATTCAAGTAGATGATGAAGAAGAAGATCATGAAGATAGTGGTGGTTTGGAACACGAGAGAGAGATGGTAGCCTCCAAATAAGGAAGAATTTGAGTGCGCGTAAACTACACCACCACAACCACAAGAAGTATATGATGAGGACTTGGATGTAGTCTAAGGAGAGCACCATTTCAAGAGAGTATTTAGGAGAACAAGGACCCAAGGTGCTAGTCCATTAAAAGTGTGTAGATTGCCTCGAATCTCTCCAGAAGGAGACAAGCGAGAAAAGAAGAAGGAAATTGAAGTTTAATGAGGAAGTGGAATTCCTGAGAAAGTGTGCCCAATTCTCTTACACCTCTAGAGAAATTGGAAGAACAAAAGATGAATAAATGAAGGATGAAGAAGAGGGAGAAAAAGGAGCGAGATGAGACAACAATGAGACTGCTTTAGGACATAGCCACATAAGTTACAAATATCAAATCCCAAGTTCCTAAGTAGCCTAGATCAAGAATAATAAGTGGGCGGTATATTCCACCACGCCATTAGCTACACCAAGGATACGGGTAAAATTATACATGTACATGTTTGCTTTCTAGAAACAATGACACAAAAGGAGTTGTATGGCTAGGAGTTGATGGATGAAGATATGGTAACAATGTGCAAAAAGGAAGTAATTGTCATGGTTGATGCACATGTACATGGATGAACCTCAATTTGATGTGTGTGAGGATTCATGTGTGTCAAGGAGGTTAAAAAGGACACCTCAGTGCTAGACACATAATAGTAAAGGCTACTCTTATCGGATGAATAGGTGAGAAATGCTTTGGTAAAAGTCTTGACAAAATTCACACGATGGAATATGGATAAATCTGCCAAAATTAGGGCTCTAAGGGAGAATATCAAGACTAAGGATGAAGAAATAGCACACCTAAATCGGGAAAGAGATTTGCACGAGAAGAAGAACATTTTGTTTATCAATATGGTAGAGGATATTGGGGATAATGTCATGAAGGCTAGGCCACACTTAGAGCCAAAGGTACCCAAGATGTTTCCTTCGGAAATACATTATGTAAGTACATTGGTGGACTTAGTGCTTGAAGATGAACCTCTACACATGCCAAAACAAAAGGATCTAGTACATGAAGTAGAGCAGGAAAAGGATTTAGTGATGCAGAAGATTACATCATATGAAGGGTTTCTTTAGAGCTTGTGTAGGAGGAACTAAAGAAGGCATATGTGAGTGGTCATCTTGAATATTTTTTACAGCTTCCGAGAAACCATATAAGGACAAGGTGTTAGGAATTAGAGAACAAATATGCATAAACAATTCCTCAAATCACAATGTAGGAAACTATATAGCAAGTTATACTTGAAAAAATATAACAACATAAATAAATAATGCACAAAAGAAGACAAGACAAGATTTAATGTGGTTTACCCAATGTGGGCTACGTCCACCAAGAACTTTCTCAGATTTTATTATCAACAAGAGTAAAACAACTCTCATAGTCTTCTCTCGGTTATGAACTCACAAAAAGTTTCAAAGATGTTAAACCACATCTAAACCACAATTGACACCCAATTGCTTAACCTTGATCACTCTTGATCACCTCTTGACCATTAATACTCGGGACCTCTTAAACACTCAAGATATCTTCAAGATACCCTAAAACCTCTATATATAGGATTACAATCCTTTTAAGAAGTCCTAAAAAGTTGACCCTAGAAGTTTGAAAGTCGTGATCTTTCAACTTTCCACGCAAAGTGGAAAAATAGTCCCAACGTTAACATCCTTTAACATGTTAACAACATATTAACAACAAAGCACATCGAGCGGTGAAAATCATGACAATGTCATGCGGAGAAAATGATTATAGAATGCTCCTAAAGTCTCCAAACTTAACCATTCGAGCTCCGGGAAGAAAGACTTCAATACTGATTCAAGAAGACCAAACAATAGGCTCCACACCCCAACAATCTCCCATGAGTGGAAAGAGAGACTATTCCTACTAAGCAAAGTTCTCAACCCTTCATTATCAACCATGAAGGCCGATTAAAGTTGAAAATAACTTCAAAACTTCTCTCATGTGACTACCTTGGTCATCATATCCATAGGATTTAAACTGGTATGAATCTTTTCCAACTTCAACTTATCTTCTTCCAAAGATGTCTACGATGAATGATGCTTATCACCTCCCTCCACCCTGCTAAAAAAGAAAAGAATGATGATATCGAAGCATCTATTTTTACGAATCATTTTCATAGAAATTACATTATTAGCTCATTATCTCATCAACTCCTTGGAGAAATCTATAAGGGAAGTTTGAATGTGCTTCGTCCCACTCCACCCCTAGAGTGGAAAAGCAAGTTCTTCGCCAAATGAATAGCATTGCTCTAACTATCACCCAAAGAGGAGGAGGATTTGTGTAGTCTCCCAACTTCCTTCTTATGACCCAACTCATCAAATAACTATTGTAGCCAAATCATCTCCTTGCTTACCTCTATGGCAGCAATATACTGAAGCCCTCGTGGTTGATAAAGCCACAACCTTTTTGTAAGGACCCTCTGTGAAATCCAACTCACCTTTGTATCACGAACCATAAATACATAACCTATCGTACTCCTCCTGCTTTTTTATCCAAATCTCTGCCATGTTCAAATCTACATAGCCATGGAATGTAATGTCTATTCCACTTTTTGAAACACAATGTTTCTCCCATGGTCCATCTCAAATACCAAAGGATCCACTTTCTTGCCTTCAATGCTCTCTACCGGATCACTCATAAACTAAACTGCTCACTACTCCCACTACATGGGAAATGTTAGGCCTAGTGCATACCATAGCATACATCAATTTACCAATTGCTGATGAGTATGGTACCCTGGACATCTGGATTCTATCCTCCTCAGATCTTGGGACTCTGCTCCTTTGATAATTTAAAGTGACCTGCAAAAAGTACCAACCATTTTAGCATCTTGCATACTAAACCTCTCAAGACCTTCTTTATGTACTCTTCTTGAGATAATACCATCTTCCTATCCTTCTGTTCTAAGTTATTCTCATATCAAGGATTTTTTTTTTGCTGCTCCCAAATCCTTCATAGCAAAAGTCACCTAGTTTCTTCTTGAGTACCTTTATTTCCTACATGTTCTTCCATGCAAACAAACATATCATCCACATACAAGCACAATAATAATATAACTACCATCAAGAAATTTCTTGATGTACACACTTGATAAGTCTGAGTGACACTGGAGTAACCTACTGCTCCTGCATAAACTGCTCAAACTTCATGTACCACTATTGTGGAGCTTGTTTGATCCATACAAGCTCTTCTTCAATTTGCACACTAACCTCTCCTTCCCTGCACACTAACCTCTCCTTCCCTTTGACCTCATAACCCTGTGGCTGTTGCATGTACAATTCCTCCTCCAACTCACCATGAAGGAATGTAGTCTTCACATCCAACTATTCTAAGTGTAGGTCTTCTACTGCAACTAAACCAAGAATAGTCCTAATAGAAGTCATTTTAACAACCAGGGAGAAAAATTTCATCAAATTCTATACCTTTCTTCTATGCAAATCCTTTGACCACCAACCGGGCCTTGTATCATTTCCTACCTCCATCTTCCTCTTTGATTCTATACACCCACTTGTTCTACAATTCTCTCTTGCCCTCGGGTAGCTCCACCAGATCCCAAGTCTAGTTTTCCATAAGAGATCTATGCTCTTCATCCATGGCCTACTCCCACTTCTTCTGGCATCCACCTGCACTGCTTCCTCAAAGCACTCTGGCTCTCCACTGTCAGTGAGAAATAAATAATTCAAAGATGGAGTAAATCATTTAGGTTCCCTTCTTACCCTAGAATACCTTCTCACCTCAGGAGTTTGGGATTCTTGATGAGTAGGTACTGAACTAGTTGTGCCAAAACATGTTATACTGAACCACGGCCCCTTGGACACCTTGCTATCCACAATGTCCTCTAACATTGTGTATTATTTCTTTGATTCCTCTTTTTGTTCTGTAACTGATCTTTATACATGAATTTTTCATTAAAGACAATATCTCTAGACTGAAATATTTTCTTTTTTTAAGACTCCAAACACGGAAACCAAAGTCATCTTCACCATATCCAACAAAGGTGCATTTCTTAGACTTAGCCTCTAACTTGGTCCTATCATCTTTATCAATGTGAACAAATACCTCACATCCAAATACTCTAAGAAATGAGTAATCAATTTTCTTACCAGACCAAGCCTCCTCAAGTATACCTCCATCCAAGGCCATAAAGGGTCCTCTGTTAATTAGATAAACAAGCTGTGCTTACCGCTTCCACCCAAAACATGAGTGGCAGCCCCGCATGTAACCTCATGCACCTAGCACGCTCCATGATTGTCCTGTTCATTCTCTCTGACACTCCATTTTCCTATGGAGTATTTGGAACCATTCTTTTCCTGTGGATCCCATTTACCGAACTAGTAATCAATAAATTCATTGCTGCAATATTCCCCTCCATTATCCGACCTAAGACATTTCAGCTTGAGACTTGTTTCATTCTCAACCAAGGCTTTCCATATTTTGAAAGTTTCAAACACATCAAATTTCTTTCTAATGCAATATACCCAAAATTTTCTAGTTACATCATCAATGAAAGTGACGTAATAACATGAACCACCAATAGAGTTTACCTTAGCTGGCCCCCATACATATGTATGCACTAACTCCAACTTACCCTCCTTCCTAGTAGGTCTAACCTTGAGGAATCTCACCCACTTCTATTTCCCATAAACACATTCCTCACAGAAGTCCAAATCTAACTCCTTTAATCTGGGAAACCTGTCCTTTATAATCTACATGCCCTTATGACTCATATGATTGAGTCTCTAGTGCCACAAAGTTGCATCTCCATCTGCAGCAACTAAATTACAATAATCAGCACCACTAGTTAAATAAAAGTACCAGTTTTCTTACCTCTTGCAACCACAAGAGCTCCCTTGGTAACCTTCCAAGAATCCACTATAAAACTAACCATATAACCATCACTACCCATCTATCCCATTGATATCAAGTTCCACCTCAACTTAGGCACATGCCTGACATCCTTAAGTAGCCATGTGTTCCCATTCTGCATTTTCACTGAACACAACCTTTCCCTACTATGTTGCATGGTTCATCATCACCAAGATATACATTTCCAAAATCACCTTGAACAAAATCAGTAAAGTAATGTCTATGTGGGGTGGCATGGAAAGAATCCCTGAATCTAACACCCAAGATTCAACAATATTATCTAAAGAAAGAATTAAGGCATCTTAACAAACATCACCTACTACCAAATTTACCTCTTTAGTTTCCTCCTTGTTCTTCTTATCCGAAGAGCCCAGTAATATTTCTTAGCATGACCAACCTTCCCACAGTGCCAACATTCTAACTTACTCTTGGACTTTGACCTTCGTGATCATTCAACTTCCCACGGTTACCTTTCCCTCTATTCTTTTGTCTCCCTCTATTCTCCACCATCAAAGCATTTCCAGAAGTATAAGAATCTTCAGTGCTCTTCCTTCACATTTCCTCACTTAGGATCACACCTATTACATCCTCAAACTTCAACTTTGAGTTATTAGAGACTAAATTACTTATAGCCATAACCAAGTTGTCCTAGCTATCTGGTAAGGAGCACAAAATCAACAAAGCCTTGACCTCATCATCAAAGTAAATTTTTACCGAGTTTAACATACTCACAACCATATTAAATTCATTCAAATGATCAACAATAGAACCATTCTTAGACATATTCATATTAAATAACCTTTTCATCAAAAATATTTTATTATAGGTAGAGGGTTTTTCATATAACTTCCCCAACGCACTCATGAGACCTTCCATGGTCTTCTCCTGCGATATGTTGAAATCAACCGAAGATGCAAGGCATAAAAAATTACCCCAAATTCCTTTCTATCAAGCAACTCCTAATCCTCATCCGAAATGGATGTAGGTTTCTTTGATTTTCTAGCCAAAGGAACATGGAGGTCCTTCTGATATAAGTAATCCTCCATTTGCATCTTCCACAAACCAAATTTCTACCCATTGAACTTCTCAACCCTCGATCTTCCCTCATTTTCCATAGCTCCCACTCAAGCTAAACTTTCCCTATGATTTACAACTTCAAAAAAAAAACCACCAAAGCTCTGATACCAATTGTTAGGAATTAGAGAACAAATATGTGGAAACAATTCCTCAAACCATAGCAGTAGGAAACTATATAGCATAATTATACTTGCAAAAATATAACATCATAAATAAATAATGCACAAAAGAAGACAAGACAAGATTTAACGTGGTTCACCCAATGTGGGATACATCCACCAAGAACTTTCTCATATTTTATTATCAACAAGAGTAAAACAACTCTCACAGTCTTCTCTCAGTTATGAACTCACAATAGAATTCTAAAGATGCTAAACCACATCTAAACCACAATTGACACCCAATTGCTTAACCTTGATCACTCTTGATCACCTCTTGATCATTAAGACTCAAGACCTCTTGAACACTCAAGATATATTCAAGATACCCTAACACCTCTATTTATAGGATTACAATCCTTGTAAGAAGTCCTAAAGTCAACCCTATAAGTTTGAAAGTTGCAATATTCCAACTTCCCATGGATGGAAAAATAGTTCGAACATTAACAACCAATTAACAACAATATTAAACAACAACACGGTGATAGTGACTACACAACAATCACAAAAATGCATTGCAGAATGCTCTGAAGTCTCCAAACTTAACCATTCGAGCCCAAAGACTTCAATATTGATTCAAGAATACCAAAAATAGGCTCCACACCCCAACACGAGAACCATTTTGGAAGACAATGAGGTCCTAAAGGCCATGAAGGATGAGACATTGGGCCACACAGAATGATTAGCACTTTATAAGAAGAATCATGAGGCCCTTACAATAACTCAGGAACCACACAAGGAAAATTTGGATGAGCTTGGGAAACTCATCACTCAAAAGATGGACTTGTTGGAATGGAGAATGATTGGCATGTCTAGTATTGTGTTGGTCTTACAGAATGAGAAGGGAGAGATTGCGAGGATGAATTAGATTAAATTGTAATGGATATTCTAGAGAAGGAAGAGGTCACACTCAATGGTGAGAGAACTTAAAGGTAGAGATAAAATAAGAATATCTAAATTAATTATTTAGGTTGAAGTAGAAGACATTGCAAAGTAAAGAAATTCTTTTATTCATCAAAATTTATTCTATTCATATTCTTTGATTCATTTTTGAGACAACCATTGCTAGGGCGTAAATGCAACTAGTGTGGGGTAATGTTGATCATTCATACTCTAACACTTAGTGAAGAAAATATAGAAGGTTCACACACGAAATCAGAGTGCATTCAAAGGCGCGGGAGTATCGAGATAGGATCACGTGCGTAACAGAAATAGGTTCGGGAAAACCATTTTCATGGTGAGGATCTATTTTTGGAGATAGTGTGTGGAGCACATAAACCATTCAAATACTTGCGTAACACACATTGGCTATTTTTGGAGGATCAGATATGAATCGCTTTATATGGACATAGGATGGGAATATATCTACTACTATCAATTAACTAAAAGTAGTCTATTTTTAGCGCACTTGCATGTATGGCTATTTTTGTAATGGTGTGTGGCTAATAATAGCATGTGACCTATTTTGGATTTAGATAAGTAGTGAAGGAAAATTCCCCACCCATATAAATGTGTATTGAACTGTGTAATAGAGAGAGAGCATAGATATACATGTGAGAACTAGGTTATAGTGAGATTATGCTACTAGATTTGTTACGCGCATGAGTGTATACTACCATTATTGTAAGGAATATTCTATTTATTTACTATAATTACTATAATGGAGACTATGGACTGAAAAAAGGTGTTATCATGGCTATATTTAGTATTTCATGCTTGATTCCATTATGGTTATATTTTAAGTCTGTTATGTTCTAGACCTAGATTTGAATATGCATTGTAGAAAGATATATTAGTCATAGATCTGAATGATTTAAGTCTTCATCATGCTAACATCCTGCAACAACAACCCTAAAGAGGGGCATGGTACCTTTACACACTTCGAGTTGAGAACTTATTTTAGGTGAGTGATGTGCCAAGACACACACAGGCGTGTATTGGTGAATTCTAGGCTACATCATTCCTCTATACCATAAACCAAGTATCCCATTCTTCTTACGCCTACTTTTTTAAACTATGCAGCCCCTTCCTCATGTGGTCTCCAATTTGAGAAATTATTTTTAATCATTACCATCCTTATCACTTACAACACCTTTTTCTTTTGCTTGTGCCCATCTATTAGACAACATTCTTTCTATATATCATCACATGCTCATTTTCACCATCCTCACCTTGAGTCATATTACCATAAGACTTATTTTTTTATGCATCCACACTTGGTTCACCCCACACTAAAAGTATGCAAGGTCCTCTATGCATCAACTTGATAGATAGTAATTAGCTCCCACATGTGAACACGGTTATTACAACAAAAAAAAGAAGAAAAAAAAACATTAAAGGAAACATTTTCTAAGTGGCAATACTTCCTTATTAAAAATAAAAATAATATTATTTATAGTATGGATTCAGCCTACTATCATTGAAGTAATCGGGAAACATGGTGTCATCAAGCACTTGCGATTGGAACACACTGATTCAAGTATCGAGTTATAATAAATGATCCAAACCAATGGACCTTCAACTTCCTTGGGTGGTGCACAAACTTGGATTCATACAAAAGTACCTTCTTTCCAACTTGATTTGATTCGTAAATGTAACACCTATGGAAAATTGTTAACTTTTCCTCTTTTATCATTGTAATATTTGATATGTGATTTGTGCTTTGAGAAGGTGTATTATTTTGATTTTCATGAAAGGGACCTAAGAAGTCATGGAAGGAGTATGAGATGTTGACAGTTCCAAAGTCATTTTATTTGAGGATTTGATTTTTTTTGAATAATACATCGGTGCTGTCGGTTGGATAAAGGCATGGAAAGTAGAGGGGATCCTGGTTGCACCATCTCTAAAGTTAATAAATGCATGTTCTCTTTGAATTTGGACTCGCTTGACTTTAGATAGGCGGTGGCATGGAAGATATAGAGTGGGAGATTAGAAGTTCGGCAACATTTATGTGGTCATCATATTAGAAATCATGCTTGCCATGGATAATTTATTTTTGTTCTTGGATTCATTTTTATGAAACATTATTTCTTGCAAGGAATCAATTTTGTTGAAATAAGAAAAATTATAAAAGGTAGTGATTGTTTGCAGATTATATCTTTGTTATAACAAAACCTTGATCAATTTCATTGATATAAGGTATGTTTTAATTCTTCTTTTACGATCTATATGGTAAAATGACATTCATTGATCTTATTGGAAGTTTTTTTCTTTGCATTCCAATTAAGTTTTATTGTAAGTAGTGTGTGTGAATCGGATCTTCTTGTCTTTAATAATTTCTCTAAGATGTTGAATGGTGTAAAGAGGATGGAGGCATAATTTAGGAATATTGGGGGTAATAAACTAAGTACTTTATCTTTAAGATCTATCCTAATGGGATTCTAACCTAAGGTAAACTAGACCTACCTTATGTCTATGTTACACTAATCTTGTTGCATCCTAACCTAATTTGTATGTTTACAAAATGGGGGATTTGTAAATAACCTAAGATAAGATAACTATGGTTTTATTTCTAACCTACTTACCTAATGCTAAATTGGTATAGGGTATGGTCTATCCTAAGATGGAAAATTTACCTAAGGTCAGATCCTAAAGTTAATGATATCTATCCTAAACTAATGCAAGGATAGAAAGGGACCTAAGGGGAGTCGCATGGTAAGTATGAGATGGTGTTGATGGTTCCAAAGTCATTTATTTGATTTGATTTTGAATTTAATAAATTACAAGATCTTGTCGGTTTCTTTTCTTGTAAGAGGCATGGAAATTAGAGGGGATCCTAGTTGGCACCATCTCTAAAGTTAATAAATGCATGTTCTCTTTGAATTTGGACTCGCAAACTTTAGATGGCGGTGGCATGGAGATATAGGTGGGAGATTGGAAATTAATGACATTTATGGTCATCATTTTTGGTGAGAAAACTTCCTTGGAAACCTTGCAAGTGGATTTTTTTGGGAGTTGTTTAGTATTTCATGTATTCCGATTATTGCTTTGCATGGAGCTATCTGAGTTTAATTTCTTCGAACCAATAGTTCTATTTTTCAGTTTGTTGTTATTTTTAACTCCCTTGGACTATTTTCGATCCAATATAATTATATGAGGAATTTGAGAAGGAAGTTTTGGGTTGTTTATTTCATTTTGAGAAGGAGTTATGAAGGCTCGGATGGAAATCTTCTTCGAATTTCAGGAGAACTATCAGGCATGATAGGATCTATCCATTAAGTTGCTTATGCTTTTCTCTAAGTGTCTTCATTAAAAAAACTTTTCTCTCATGAGATAAATGGTTTTTTATTTCTATGATGGTTATTTGGTTTCTTGCTTGAATATTTTATGTATTCTCTGATTGAGGAACATTTTCTTGGAAAGATAGTCATAGTTGTTTTCCTGTTTGGTTTATGTTGAATCATGTCATGAAACTACTTATGATTTGAGTAATGTTGAAATTGTGTGGATTTGGCTTGTCTCCCAGGATGGGTTTATGGAATTATGTTGTAGCTAATATATCATTTATGCGGCGGATTATAATATGGAGTTATGTGTTAATCGGGTTGTCATTTTGGTTGGTAGAAGACATGAATATTATTTATATTTGTTACTTCTCTGATTTTTCGAAGTAATGTAGCTTCTGTGTAACTACCAGTAAATGGATGATTTGCTTCGTGTTGGGTAAGTCGAGTTCATATAGACAATAGTAAATAAGTGTTTTATTCTTGAACTTCTTGTATAATATAACAATTCTTTGAATTCGGTATTTGAAAAATTTAAGCTTAATTAACTTTGAGTTATGGGGTGTTTGGAATCTCTGTTTTTGTGGGTTCTTCTTGTATGGAAACATTAGTGAATTTTTATTATTCCTTTAAACTTTTTAGTTTAAAACTAAGTTGCTCAAATTAAGTTCTTGTATGGAACTATGTGATAGCATCCTTTTCTTGGACCCTTGGATTTCTAGATGTTACCTTGTTGGGAATACTTTTGTGTGAAGTCTATATTATTTGATCTTATATTTATTGAGTCTTTCTATAAGTTCTTGAATACTTAATGAAGGGATAAATAGACGAGGTCTTGTTGGTTGGGGACATTTTTAGAGTCGGCTTTGTTGGAGTCGATGCTTGGGTTATTCTTGTAGCTTTGTTTGAGCTTTCTTTATGTTGTTCGTGCTGTCTACTTCCCTATAGAAGCAGATGTTGTTGGTTTTGTATATCTGTCCCTGAACGAGGTTAATCCCTTGAGTTTCTTGCTTGAGTAAAATTGTTAAATCCTTCCTGATTGGGATATCATGAAACTTTAAGGATGTTATTCGGACTTGTGGTTGTTGTTTCTTAATTTAGAACTAACCATATCGATTTTGAATAAAGGGTTTCTAGACTCCTCCATTTCCTTGATCTTTGAGTAAGATTGTAGGGAGTAATTTATCTTGTCAATTTCGTAGAGGTGTGCAGATTGAACCTATCTATAGAAATGCAATGAAAAGAATTTATATTTTTTTGTTGATAGCTTCTATGCCTGTAGCTAAGCCATGTTGATTCTAGATTGCACCTTCTTTGGAATCGAACCATGATGGAACTTTCTTTGTCCCTTCATAAGATGTATTTCTCTCACCTCTGTGAGGATTCGATTGAGATTCTATCTCACTGATCATTTTACTTTTGTCTTGAATTAATGGTCAGTCCGTGGATCCTTGACTAAAACTTTGACATTCTTGAATGACTGTTGGAGACTGTAATTACCCTGTATGGCATTTAGAAACTTTTTTCATTGCATATCCTTTTTGATATGGGTAAAATATTATTGTCATTGGTTGTCCATGATGGGGAAACGTTGCTTAAATTTTTTCAAATTCAATAGTCACACATTTTGTTTAATCTCTTATATGTGCTTTCTCTTATAAAGGAGTTGGGGATGTAGTGATTGGGTCTGCATTCATCCTTTGTGACCTTCTTCACGTGTGAAAGAATGTAGGAATTCCCTTATGATCATGTCATTTGACTCCTCTTTTAGTCTCTATGGTAAAGTCTAATCACTACTTTGGAAATTATAGGAGGTATGTGTTGAGTTATCTTTTCTAAAGTTGTGAATGGGGATTCAGTTAACCGAATTATAAAGGAAGTTCTTAACTATTTTATCACAGTCATTCTTCTTCTTTTGGTAAATCTTGTCATAAGATTTAATTGGATCAGTTGCATTACTCTCTTTAATGCCCTTGTGTAGTTGTCTTTTTATGAAACTCTGTAAGCTGAGTTAGAAGGTTCCTACTTTTGAAAGTAACTCTATTTCGGTTAATAGTGAAGTTAATTTTGTATTTCAAATTCAAATAAATTGTGAAGGAAATAATTAAAAGTACTTTTAGATAAGGAAAAATGTATTGGATGGAACATTATTTATCGATATCATGATGTAGATTTTTATTACATCATGATATTTCCTTGAAAGTTATTCAAATTGATTAAATTTTTTTCTTCTATAGTTGTTATTACTTATGATTTATTTGTTTGTTTGACCTCACTATTTCATAAAATCATAGTTGGTTTAATGAAACAATTAGTTGAAAGCATTTCATTTTAATGCATAGTGCTTATCATACTCGGTTACATGAACTAACCCATGCTAGAAATTTTTGTAGATGGAATTCATAAATGATAAAGGAAATAAATTTTATGATGTATTGGTTTCTTGAAAGTCTGGACCATTTATAGAGAATTCAGATTTATTTTTGGGATGTATTGAAGGAAGGTTGTATTATTTAATGATCTTGATGTTGTTGACATGAAATATGGTAGTAATGCTTAGTCTTGTAAAATGTGTACTTATCATGATGAATTGTAAAGACTAAAGTTACTTAATTGATTATGTCAATTCTCTTGTTCATAATATGAAGGAAATTTGTAATCATGTCTGTGATGTTGTCATTCATATCGGATTGGACCCTTATTTTTTGTTATTGAATAGGTTGGATAAATGGGAATTAGTACGATTTCCCTTACTTGAATGCAACTTACTAAGTTAGATGTATTGATGTTCTTTATCCAATTTTGTATGGTTTATTATGATGTTGAGAACATATAGTTAAAATATCAAGATGTGTGAATTGGATAAGGGTATAATAAATCTTAATACTTAACCATAATGAGGAATGTTCTCCTCCTCTCAAAACGATACAAAATAAATGAGTGGTATATGAGTTTGATAACCATTTAGACTTCATACTTATGAAGTCTCTCATAACAAAACCTGTTTTATTTCTTATACATTCCTTGAATGGTTAAAACACGTTAATTAAATCTTATGGTAGATGTTGTTTTTATTTTCGATTAATTACATGTTAAGAAAAAAGTTAATGAACTTAATAGAAATCATAGGTTATGAGGTTTCATATAATTAAATAAACTCTAATAAGGATGGAAAACTTAAGGATTGTTGGGATTAGGGTTATGCAAGGTTGATATGATTTGAATCTTAATCCAATGATAATTAAGTGGATATGACCTCTTGAGATGTGTAAATCATGATGAAGTAGTTCTATTGGATGTTAGCACATGCCAACTACAAAACTGTACCTTTGTGAAGACTTGGTTCTTCACGAGGATACAATGTTGTAGTTGATATGTTACAACACCCTTTAGCATTGGTTCATCTAGATCTACTCCAACCTGGACTTGAACTTAGTTTCTCTCTAGATCAGGCCAAGGATATGATTTAGCATAGGAAGTGACTCCCAATGACTTAGGGTAACTAGATACATTCAATTGACTTTGGTCAAATGAGTATGCCCATATACCCTAGGTCATTGTGAGTGGTTCCCTATACCAAATTATATCAATAACTGGGTTAGGGTCAAACCTTGGACAAGTGGAGTGACAGAAGTTAGTAAAGACCATTTTAGATAACAAATGAGTGGGGTGAAGGATGTATTCCAATTAGATGAGTATGTCATCTAGGAATAGTAACATGAATAGTATGTTGGAAATATTTGTCCAAAGTATCGCAAGCTGTTGGTTTTGTTGTCCTATGTCACCTAGTTTGAGAAATGAGATTTTAGATGAATATGGTAAAAATATTCAGATAGATTTCTTAAACAGAACACTCAATACCCAGAATAGGGTAAGAGAACCAAGTATACATAATATACCCATAGTATTCAATAATTAAGTTAACATGAGAGATCGGTAGCTCAATGAGTCATTTATAGCTACATATGGTTATCTTTTATGAGATTGATTGACATGGAATGTGTGTTCTAAATTATGATTATCTAGGACAAAGAACATTATGTAAAAAAATTCCTTATTTCTAAAGTCTTAAAATGGGAATTTATAGAAAAATACTTGTTCTTGATGTGCCTATCATGGTAATCCTTTTGTCATGCTTTTTTTTTTCTTCTAGCTCCAATGTGAAATCATGTTACTCATCTAATTACATCAATTTATTAATGTGTTCCTGCACATCTCTCTCATTAGATAATCCTCCTGTGCACACAATACGTAGGGATGGTAATAAAAACTCCATAGGTAAAACATCCTCTATGTCAAAGACCAACTAAAATTGGGTAACCTTATTCAATTTTTTATAGTTCATCCTATATGCCAAAGAACACTTGATACCTTATCATCCCAATCCTTTCTTCCAACATGACATATATTCATTAGTTTTTCCCAAGATATTATTGAAAGCTTTGGCAAGTGTCATTTGCTTGAGGGTAATAAGGAGTGGTCTTATGGTTTTCCACCATAAACTCTTCCAATAGAATTTTGATGCATGTTATTTTTCACTTTGGTTTGATAGATGACATATCCCTTTATGCTTTACACATATGTGTTCACACATTATATTGAGCTTGATGTAGGATACACAGAGTGGTACACAATGAAAGGTGTTGGCCAACCCTTTACCCATACCTTTTATACATCTAGGGGCATCTATTATACACTACACATAGGTGTTATTGTTCCATTATAGTTCCTTTCTACTTCCTCATTATGCTTGATTACATATATTGTGTACATGTTATCTTTTGAGATAATAGGTAACATGTGTATTTTATAGATTTGACACCTATTTCTTCATATGTTTCTATCTATAAAAATTATTGTATCATTTCATTATATTCAGAAAATATTGTTTTCTATACATGTTTTCTATTTGTGTATGTTATTACTCACTTATTTCACTTATTATGGCTTTTTTCCTTGCTTGTCTAATGACATCATGGGTTTCTAATGTTTATTGATGTATGTATATCTTGAGTGATTGTGTTTGCAAGTCTATGGTCCTTGATTGTCTTATGATACCATGGTTGTCTCATTTTGAGGCTATACACCTTTTATGTCACATTGTTTGTATATTATTAACTCTAACTTTACTTCTATTATATTTTTGTACTTATTTTCTTATACATGTGTTATTATCATTGTTATTGTTTTGTTATTTCTCTTTTTGCACACTATGGTTGCCACTATGCATGTAGTTCACCAAATAAAATCAACTTAACTATAAAAAGTATGGAATAACTTGTTTTGAAAGAATTAATGAGAACTGAGTTTAGATTTACATCATTGAAATTTGTTTCATCATGTTACACCACTAGGCTTGTGCTCTTGTAACATGGTAGAAATTAATAGTCAACAAGTTCAGTTGATGATTTAATTGGAAGAGCTAATAAATCTATTCCAAATCCTATTTAAAGTTCAAGTTTTAAATGTGTGTGATGGTTTAACATGTAGGCTTTGATTATTATGTGGGATTAAGTCTAAGTTGGATAATCAAGTTAAGTAAGGGATATGTTGACTAGGCCATATTTAATAGTCATCGTCAAGGTTAATAAGGACTCTTAAATTTAAAGTTTCACACCATAATCAAGCTAAATATACTCACCCAATTAAGTGCAATGTAAGATCTAATGGGGCCCTTGGATTAAATCACTTTCTTCCATTGGATTCCTAGGGTTGGTAAAATCCCTAGAAATCATTATGGAATAGTATAATTTTCCTTTTCTATTCTCTTTCTCATTTATTCTCTAGTTTTTTTACATGTTGGAAGGTGGATCTCTCATGGATGCATCCACAACTAATTTTTCATGGATTCATTTTTTCCTAGAAGGCGAGCTCTCATGGATACATCCACAACTAATTTTTCTTGTATTCATTTTGTATCTCTCTCTCTCTCTCTCTCTCTCTCTCTCTCTCTCTCTCTCTCTCTCTCTCTCAAACCATTATATATAAGAATATATATATATATATACACACACACACACACACACACACACACACACACACACACACACACACACACACACACACACACACACAACACAACACACACACACACAGACCCACACCCACACCCACACCCACACACACACAACCATATAATAGTGTCCCTTAACACCTCATGGGTTAGATTTATTAGCATAGCCACAACTGTGATAGGATAGTGGCCCTCGGTTCATGGTGGTAGTTGGGGTTTTAACCCAAGGTAGGTATGATCCCTATTCAAAGGATATTGTGGATTGGCCACATGGAGGGGGTAGGTCATCATATATAGCTACTTAGGGGATAGGTCATGACTTAACCACTTGGTTTAGTTCAATTTTTATATATATATATATATATATATATATAATATTAAATATATACCTATTTGATAAATCATTCCCTCTTGTTTTTTTAACATATAAACTAACTACCTAGTATGGTATAACTTAAATATTTTATTTAATATAGCTATTATAAACCAATTATTAATATAACCATATTATTGCATGTATAAAAATCTCAATCTCTATCTATCTCTCTATCTCTCTCTCTCTATCTATCTCTCTAAGGTTAATGATTAAAATTTCTAAAATAATTGTGTAAATATATATTTATATATTCCATCATAAAACATACACATATTTATATACTTAGAAATGTGTAATTATAATTCCACCAATGGATCAACTCATATCATGATTTCTTGCACAATGTTTGAATAAAACTACAACAATATGAGCCACTTTCGATAAGCATTAAATGAGGTTTGTATTTCCTTCAATTAAGATTAACAAAACAAAAATGGTTTACAATAAGCCACACAGTGCACTTGTTTAAATTCTTCAAGGAGGTAAGAATTGAGATAGATTTTTATAAGAGCTTAATTTTTAATTAGGAACCATCTTTCTTTGACAACAACTCATATGAATGTAACCATCCTATTATTCCATTTCAAGAAACATGTATATAAAAGTAAATTTCCTAGAGACTTGAGAGAGAATAAGAGAGTTTTGTATGTTGATTTTCAAAAATGTATCAATTTGACATTGTATCTAGTTCATAAAAAAACAAAAAAATTTATTATCATACTTGCAATATTACAAAATACCAATGCCACTACCATGCTTATTACAAATTTTCCATATTTGACTTTCAAGTAAAAATACAACAATGTGCATGGATTTTAAATGCAACGAAATAGATTTCAAATATTTTTCAATAACACTAATTTTCACATACATTACAATGCCTCCAAATGATTAGGTACAATTTTCTACTTGTTTCTATTACATGACAAAATGATCACAACTTGCTCCAAAAATAAGAGTCTACAATATGACATACTTGTCATAATAACCATAAGTTTTACAATAATGAGAATGCAATGATAAAATCTTTTCACTTTGAGGTCACGAAGTGTCAAACTAGATTTTTTCATGTTCCTCCATTCTTCTCAAAAACTATCATATCATACCAAAAAGGAGGTGAAGGTGGCATTCACCTCCCATCTATGTAATATGGATAAATCTCATCCCCATTGTCCCATAAATGCCCTAACTCATAAAAAGGATCCACAACCAACAAGAATGCTTGCAAAAACACATAACCAAAACACCCACATGCACATCCAAATGCTCCAAACAAAACAAGAAGAAACTTGTTTAGGACATAGGAGAGAGAAAGAGTTATCAATCTAAAACATAATAAATGCACTATCAAGCCAAACTAAGCTTACAACAAGAAAATTACAGCATCCCTTGCCACTCATAATCTCCACTAAGGAATGGAGATTAGTCTTTAGATACTCCCTAAGAAAAAAATAACTTGGATCCACTCCTTATGCCTCCCTAAACCCACAACCACTTATGATCTTCATGAAGGCTAATCTTACATTCCTTTGATTTCTCTATTTAGTTTCATAAAAAAATTATTTTCATCATTTTTCGACACTTTGTCCCTCCAAATGATCTATAATTTACTCCATAGGAACAACCATGCTTACTATGCCTACATTGGGTGCTTAGAAAGTAACACAACATCGATGAAAACATGACATGTGCTCAACTGAGCAATAAAACCACAACAAGCCCTCAAGAGGGAGAGGAAAGGAGAGAGGAAATAACCATGTCACGTAAAACTAAAACAAGAGGAATGTAACTCACCTCTTATTCATATTGTTCCACCAAAATTTCAATCAACCAAGCGTTCCTAAATCACTTCCAAAAGTAAACAAAATCCAACAACACCTTCCTAAATCAAAAATCTTCCCCAAAATAAGAGAAAAGGCTTGTTTAGATAGGAAAATTCCCAAATTAGAGCATTCAATAAGATAATTCCAAGTGGTATCTTAATCCCCAATGAAAATACATTCCCTAAAAATGTAATAAATCTTCTTACATGCCCACATGATCTTTTGCACAAGAGGTGATAACCAAATCAATTCCACAATCCAAGAAGCTCCCAAGGAATAACAAAAAGGAAAACTCGGACAAAAATGACTATCATCACTTGATTTATAAGAAATCCAAAAGGGTCAAATCTCAAATTAAAATAAATTAAATACACGTCCCAAATTTTTCCTTCAATAACAACTTGTAAACAAAGTGCCCAAGGCCTTACAAAAATTGAATTCAAAAGGTGGAGAGAGGATGTTAAGGCTCATTATGGGGTCATTTTGAGTCCCCAAATTGTCAAAAGGTCCCAAATAAGTACACTTACCCCATGAGTAGGTGTATGGGATGGTTTTGGGAGTGTGGGATAATGTTTACTTGTCCCACACACCACCAACAAGTGTCTTACAAGGAGAAATTCAAATTTTCCATAAATGAAAAATCATCACCAACCCAATAAAAGCTAAAACAACCCAAAATAAGAAGGAGGTTAAATCATTTATACACACACAAATATAGTTTAATAATATATCAACAACATTAATTAAATAAACTTAAACATCCTATAAACATGGGAAAATATACAACAATGCAAAGATAAAATTAAGTTGCACATGGTCGCCATACACATATCCAAAAAACTGTCTACTTTCAAACTGTCGACCTATGTTTTTGGGGAGCTATGTGGGAGTTAGTCCCCCTTCATCATCCTTGGTATGTTTATGTTTATTTCTTTATTTATTGTTTTTGAGAACTTTTTACCATCTGCACAATCAATGTTATACCATTTTTAGTTCATCAACAAAATGGGGATAGCCATTCAAATTCCCATGTTGATGGACCTGTTAAAATCCAATTTTTGTTCTAAGTATTGCCTTGAAGATTCCTTTTTCATTCCTTTTGTCAGATTTTGGGGTTTCATTTTTATTTTACATGTTTAATGTAAGATATTTCCCTACCTCGAAAACCCAACACACCACAACCTTTCGGGTTTTAGGTTCCGATTACATTGGAACATCTTGATCGGAAAACACATTCATCATGTCATGTGTTTCCCAAACCTAAACCTCAAAACATTGTAGTATGTCAGATTTTCAGGTTCTTGATCATCATAACATATTGATCGATTTACATGTTATATGTCTATTGATTTCTATACCCAATTCTTGACTATCTTAAAGTCTTCTTTGTATCGGTTTTTTGGGACCCGATGACACATTTGCATGACATGCCTAGTGTGGTTAAACATCTGCCCCTGAGTCAACACAATAAACTTGAGGGTGCATTTGGTGGCCCACAACTATCATCTTAGGTGTAATTAATTTTATTTCATTTATAAGTAGGTAGGATTTCAACGTCATTTGTACCTTGTACTTTCTCTAAAATTTGGATTTCCCTCCTATTTTTGCACTTCACAAACCTAATTAGTGTTTTCATGGTGTTTTTGATCAATTTTCTTAGATTTGACTTCTATTTTTTCATTTGGTAAGTGTTTTCCTTCTTTTTGATGCACATTTTTCATTTTGGGAGATTCTTTTCTTATTTTAATCATTTGAGGAATCGCTCTTTAGTTTTCCAATTTCTTCTTTCTCACTCCTCATTTTTACTTCTCCCATTTTGTTTTTATTGATAAGTATGCCAATGACCTCAACATGAAATTTTTAGGTTTTTTACTCACTTTTTATGGTTAAAATTCTAAATAAACAAGTTTTAAATAAAAACTTATTGATTTTGACTCAAAGTGGTTTTTGGGTTTTCTCTTGCGAGACAAGTCCCTTTCCGATAGTGTGTCGAATAAGGTTGAATCTCTACTAATGTTTTAGGATTTGATCATTTTCAATCAAGGTCTAACATCCGATGTTCTATTAGAATTCTTAAGCTCCGTAGCAAGGATTATTTCCTACGAGTGGTTCAGTTCGTAGTGTTACATAGTAAGGTCCAGTGCGATATACGGTCATGGAGTATAAGGTGAAAATGAAGTTTGAAAAATCGATGGTATATCGGGTTTCCAAAGCTACAAGTCAATATCATTCTTATGAATTTGTGTCATACTATCAAGGTTTTTTACGGGGCAAAACCCGACTCTCTCTCATAAGCTTTGGGAAGGATTTTTTAGGAAAATTCTTAACCTTGATCGCTCATGTCTTATTCAGGGAAAGGAAAGGGAAAGCAGATACCTCCAAAGAGATAAAGTATAAATATCAAGTGGTTGTTTCTCCTCGATATTGATTTGAATATTTATATTAGAGATATTAAATTAGAGCATATTGACATTTGAGAATTTTGGAACAGAGTGAAAAGTTCCTCTCGGACTACTTGGATGCAATTTATATGCAATAGTTGGCTACCCCTAGTAGATTTTTTTCCAATCTCTTCTCGGTGTCCCAAACTCATTCTTATGGATGCCAATCATTATGACACCGAGACAAAGGATTTTCTAAATCAGGTTGGAGATGTGGTAATCCACTTAAACACTTATAATTTTGATGATCTTCTCAAGCTTCTTAATTTCACCACATACATCATAATAGATCTCAAAGCATCCCAACAAGCTTGCAATGATAATGTGGCTTATTGCATCAAGTACATCAATAATAAATACTTTGTTAAACCAAATCCTTATGTATTAATATTTCCTAATATTGGGCCCTAGAGTGAATTTAACATTGATATTGGTGACATCATCAAACTTCGAGCAGATTTTTGGACTCCTGCGGCGATAGAATTTGTTGGAATAAGACCCAACACAATTGTGGTTCTTATAAGTTCATTTTTTCCTAAGTAGAGCTAACATCACAAAGAATGGTAATAATCTCTTATAAAATAAATATTTATTCTTTATTATACATGAATAAACATAACACTCCACACATTAATGGTTCAAAGCATAAATATCATGCATATATTGATCATAATTTCATATAATTTAGAAATATATGTTTATATCGATTATATTCATATCTCTCACTTTTTACATTGATTTCTCTCTTTACTCTTCATGTTTATATCATCTCTTCTCACTCATTTTCGTGATATCCTCTTTCCCCCTCATTTTACATCATTATATAGCCTTTAAAAGGAAAAATTTATGTCTTTTCACTCATAATGACCCATGGTAACCATTGGTTAACACTTATTTACATTATTAACTAGTAATTAGTGGATATTTACACATATATCATGGTATTTATGCATTTTCCTTGTGTAAAATATTATATATTCTTCATTATTATCATTCTAATATGTTTCTAGATTTTGTGGTATATTATAATGCTCATATAAATCCCACAAACATCATAAAACAACTTCATAATATGAATAACTTTGTCAACAAAATTCAAAGGATGGATGTACCAATTCCTCACCATTATAAAGAAAAACAGCAATTATTTGATTTGGGTACATTCAAAATTGACACAATTGATAGTAAAATGAGATAAGTGTTGAGTATGGGAAAGTTTTATATGATTTCATATGTCTCATATGCTATAGTTGGAATGAGGTTGTACCCTAGATTAACAACGGTGGGTTCTAGACCTTCGGATTATGTCTACAAGTATTATTCGTAGTTATCTTTTAAAAGAAGTGAGACTCATTTCTAGATGGTTAATAATCCTTTCTTATAAAACATCATTTGTATATTAGAACCAAATCTCTCCAAGAAAAGGGTTACTAATGTTGCATGGAATGTGGTGCCTCACTTTGGGAGGTTGCATATTCTTACAATTTCAAACATTCACCTATCTTTGGGTCGAGTATTCTAAGGTTCCCAACTCATTTTTCTATATTTCCAAGTGATAAATGGATCCTCGTGGAATTAGTTAGAAAATTTTAATATCTACACAAGTTCCAAAATCAAGAAAAAGTGGGGATTCATTTCCCCTTTTCCATTGGAATATATACCTACACCTCCATTGTTAAAGCCAAGAATTTCATAATTGAAATGCAAGAAGAAATCAAGAATTAAATGCCTCCTAGGATGGGTTTTGACTATAAGGGAATTATAAAATCTTATGGAATACCTGCAGTTCCATGTTCCATACTTTAAGGACATTTGTGAGGATCTCATGGATGAAGCAACCATTAGAAGAAAAATATAACAACAAATTAACCATGAAGAGGTAATTAATTTTAATCTCAATAATGTTCCTAAAGGTTCAATTGATGATGGAAACATATTGGACTCTATGTATGATAAAATGTATGGTGAAAATATTTGATTTCCTCCCATCAATTGGTCTATTAAGGAATTTATGTCTATTGAGAATAGAGCTGCTCAAATCCTCCTTAGACCAACACCTAGTTATATTCATGGAATATTCATCCTAAATATCCATAATTCTTAAAGTTTCCAGTCACTTATGTGTTAGAGGCAGCCCCCTCACATGAGGAAAAGGATAAAGATGAAGCTTCGGGAAAGAAGTTCAAGTTCAAGTTCAAGTTCTACAGCAATGGAACCAAGACTCCTTATTCATCTGATGTTCCTACTTCATCAGTTGTTTTTATTGATTCTCCTTCTCTCAACATACACATGAGACATCAATTGGTATTTTGGTTACTCAACTTTTCCATCTTCTTCCCTTATCACTCACACATCCCCTATTGTTGTCTTGTACCCTCTCAGGTAACTATTTTCGTCATATCTCCTCCTCGTATTATTTTTCCTCATCTTTCTTCTTCCATGTGATCTTCTTCCTTACATATCTAAGTATTTGCATATTTTTCACCCTCTTCTCCTCCATCACCCTCATCTCCTCTCATGTCACTCATTCAAATGTATTTACATCCCTTTTCCCCCTTTCAACAAAAAAATGATATTAATTTGGTATCTCCTCACGTGACCCAATTTCCATCCCCTTGTGTTGCTCCTTTTCATATAGCTTCTCCACCTCCCACATCTTTCGTCATGATAAATTCCATATTTTCCACTCATCCATCCTTAGTAACCACTTTTCCCACTCTACCTAGTACCACATTGATGGATTATTGCACCTCCACACAAGCTTCATCCTCCTTTTTCCATCTTGGCTAGCTAGCTAAACCCTAAGGAAAAGGAATATTTTTGTTCCTCCCGAGGCATTCAATTTCCATTCTATAAAACCTACACCCTCATGCATATAAAATAAACCAAATACCATATCCACATCACTATTGATTTATCTAGTCAAAGGTTTGTTGATATTGATGTTCTGTTGTTGAAAAAACCAAGGAGGATATCATGGCCTCGATTATCAAATAACCAATGTAGCACTCGGTAAGGTTACAACTGAAGGTACACAACAAGATGTGCAATAAGACAAATATCTTCAAGAAGATTAAGGAAACTAAGGCTTTAAATGATGAGCTGAAGGAAAAGGTATAACAATTGACTATAATTTCACTTAAACTCTCTAAACCCACTTAGATCCAAATCCCTTCTCTTGCTCCAATCAGTTTTGATTTCTAATTTTTTCCCAAAATTGAAAATATCATTCAAAAGGGTAGGGAGTGGACAACTAGATATAACATCTCCTTACTTAAGGAAAAAGGATAATAAAGGATGTTGTGGATACCTACAATGACATTGAAAAAGTAAGGCTAGACATTGAGAAGTTGAAAAATGAACTCATGGAAGAGTGTGGAAATTGGGAGTTGACATTGGAAGCTATAAGTGAGCTTAATAAGGTTAGTACCGATATCTTTCAAAGAGAGGAAATTTTAGATGATGGGGATAATAATTTCAAGTTTTTTAAATCCATTGACTTAAAATTCAAGATTCTTCAAAAATCTTGTGAAAAGCTTCAATAGGGTAAAGAGGAAGCAGTTGATGCCACCAACGACATTGATGATGAACTAGCCAAGATCCTTAAGAATGTCTTAGATGATGGATTAAATATATTACTTGTTGATGACCTCTTCAAAAATTTCAAGGACTTGGTTGAAAAATAATCTTTAGCTGAAGAATATTTTGGCTTGGGAGCCATTGATAAATTGATTTTATATGAAAAATTTTTAAGTAACTTGGCCAAATTCATTAATAATTATCAGAAGATTCCTAGAAATATGGGCAATGTGTTCAAGATGTGTGATGTTTTGAATCAATACTCTTGTGGACCAAATTAAATAGAAACACATGATATGATCCAAAAGTTACAAGAATTTCACCAGAAGCAGGCAGAGCTTGAAGAGGAAAAATATAAATCTGATTAAAATATTTATCGTGTTGTTTCTTTTTCACATTAAACATGTTAATTTTCAATATGTTGAAATATCTTTTAGATTTGCAAGTTGACTGGGTCATTTTGTGAGAACTAGTCAAATGAACTATTAATGTGTATTTGTTATTTTTAGCATGCAATCCAAATTGTTTCCCCTTTTCTCTCCTCCCCTTCTCTATAAATGTAAGGTGATAAGGCATTGTAAAGGATTGGATATTTTTGCAACAATAGATCCTGGAGTTAAAAAGAGAGAAAAATTTGTGTTTTCAATATTTGATATTGAGGAATATAAGAGATATATATTACAAACTGTGTGTTGTGGTATTATTTTCTTCATTTAAGGTATTGTTCTTATGTTCAATGCATTATATGGTTCTTTAAATTCCACTATCTTTTTATTGTATCTTCAACACATTATTACTATTTAATCTCATGTTAATATATTTGGATCTACATTTGCCCAAGATAAATCATGCTTCTACGCATTCTTTTCTCATGCTTCTAACTCTCTATAGTCATTTATTTTCTTCTATTTTCATCCATCTTCTCTTCTATAAAGAATAAATCTCCCAATCCCAAATGGTTAGATTAGTGTAAGTATTGTAAATATTATTTAGTGTGGTTAGATGAGATCCCAATCCCAAATGGTTAGATTAGTGTAAGTATTGTAAATATTCTTTGGTGTGGTTAGATTAGTAATAAATAGGGTCCATCCCTTTATCTGAGGAGGGACTTTGTCCCACATACTATGGTTAAACCTCATATTTTGTCTCTGAAACAATATCCAACCAACATTTTTGGAGACTCTACGAGGATTATGGATAATTAAAACTAGCTTTAGTATAATTATTAGTGACTCGTATTTGATTTATCCTATTGTTTCTTCCCATATTCAAGCTAGCAAGAATATTGTTTACTCAATGGTGATGAAAAACTAGCACATAATTATTATTTTTTAGCTTGTGGAGATGAAGTGGATCCTATATTTGAATTATTTCATAAATATAACTTTAATATTTCTCCTAAATGGCGATTTCCTCTATGCACATGCGTGCAAATCAATATGTCACTTGTTCATAGGAGAATCAAGTTGATCCATAAGATCCAAGAATGTTCTCCAGGAAAATATATATCTCTAAGCCACATCAAACCCCTAGTCGCATCCATGATCTTCTCTGGATGGGATAACACTATTTTTATCGATACTCAAATTCCTTTAAAACTGGCGGCAAGACTTTGGAGGCTTTTCATAAGGACTCGACACTATCTTGGATTAATCTCACTTTTGCATCCTCTATGACAAGGATGGTTGCACCTCTCAGTGGGGAACAACCCATTGTACAGGCGAAAATACCCATGCTTTGATCTCGCAGATTTGGAGGGGCCTGCCAGGAGGTTAGACTTATATCCGTGTGCTAAAGGTATCCTCATTGTGACTTTTCTGAAATAGCTGATAAAACCCCATGGTCCTATTGTATTGGCCCAACCCTCTACGTGATTTACCAAATGGATCACCAAATAACTTCCCCAAGTTCAATGGTGATGAAAAACAACATCCCGATGAGCACATAGTTGTGTTTTTAGATTGTGGAGTTATGGGCGTAGCTCATGAATATGTATATGTTTGAATATTCATTAAGATGACCTTTTTACGAAGGTGCCACGATATGAAGTGGTTTTATCATCTTTCCCTACATCTATGGTGGAAGGAAAACTTTGCAAAAAGAGGTGACTATGAGAACAAGGTTTGAAGCAAGATTCAAACATGTAAAGGATGCACATGCATTATGTTAGCTCGGATCAAACAAATGGAGAAAGAATCGCATTTTGCATCCATGCATGATTTCATGAAAAATTTCAACAAGTTGATCCATAAGATCCAAGAATGTGTGATCCCCACTCTTGAAAATCAAAAGTAATTCTTTTTCAATGCCCAACTTCCCTAAGTTAGTTCATTACTAAGAAGGTCAAATATTCCTAACTTTTCAATGGCCATAGCATAATCAAAGACAAATGATAATGGAGATTGAGGATGATCTAATCATGGCTGGAAATATTAGAATATATTCTTCCAAATATAATAATAATAGTACATCTCAAATTACCACCTGATCCTATGATTCAAAGCCTAGATATTGAATTTTGAACTTAAAAATGCATGTCTTAGGATGTACCAAATTCTCATTATTGGGATATTCTCGAATAAATTTTAATAAAAACAATGGTGCCCCTATCAAAGATAGAAATCGATTACCCACCACTCATCCCATATTGGTTATTTAAACTCTTCATGTTAACATCATTAAGTAAGTAATCGATGAAGGAGAGGAAAAATGATGAAGCCAATGATTTCTTTGAAACCGGTTATGTTGATGAATCATACAATGAATCAAAAAATCAAAGGAAAGAAGTGGAGAGTCCCAAGGAAAATGCCCAAGAGAAGGGAGATCCAATGTTTATTTTAAGGGACTCCTTTTTACCTACTCAACCTAAAGAGAAATATGTTGTTAAAAAGTATACCCCTACTTTTAATCCTTCCTCTTCTACTACTCATAAGACCAGTTCCTCTCTTACTCAAATAATATTTCAGGGATATGAACCTTCAATTATTCCATCCCACACTACTTTTTACATCATTGATCATGTTAAGAGAACCAAAATCAGATGTCAAAGGTGGAGTGCCTTTATTCCAATCCAAAACATTTTCAAAGGCTAGTGAAATTCATTAAGATTAAATTTGTTATAACTCCTAATGCTCCATCTAAAGGACTTCTTCCTAATCTTTTCCTCCCTTATCTCATAATAATATGAACTTAACTTCTTCATTTGCTATGTTTCTGTAGAAAAGGGTCAATATGACTATCTTGGTTATAGATATTCCATTTTGCTTATGGTGTCTTGTTAGGGAGAGTTTTTGTAAATATGTAGGAGGAGAAATTCATATGGATTGGTCAAATGTGAAGATATCAGTCAATGGAATCTTAAACATGCTCAAACCTAAATTTCAAGATGAAGTATTTCATCATGAAATCTTATGATTGGAAGGCACAAAATATTTTTGAAGACACTAGTTTGGGAATTATTTTATGACCTCATAGAAGAACTTTTCATCCAATTTGGTCATGAGAGAGATTATAATGAAATATGGACTTTGGAATTTGATGGTAGCTATTCAAATTTTGGGTTTGGTGTTGGAGTGATAATCATATCTCCTAAATATTAAATATTTACTTTTTATTTTAAATTACAATTTGATAATACTAATAACACCACTAAGTATGAGGAATTGTTGTTATGACTAAGAATGGAAAAAGAGAAGGGAGTTAAGAATCTCAAATCTTAAGGAGACGTTGAACTCATTGTGAATTAGGTCAAGAATGTTTATCAGGTGAAAAATGATCGCCTGAAACATTACAAAAATAGGGTATGGGATTGTATTGAATACTTTGACTCCATTTCCATTAAGGTATTATCCAAGGATCAAAACAACAAGGTAAATTCCTTTGTAGTTCTTCTTCGTTACTTCTACGTCATCTAGAGTTCAAGGAAGACAAATATACCATTGAGATAGTCTATCAGCTAAGCATTCCTAAAAATTCTTCCTCATTAGAAGGTATTCAATGATGATAACATATCTTGAATTTTCTAGAAAAGTCTAAGAATTTCAGGAAACTCTACTTCGAGGTTTCTCAATCATGTTTTCATGAATTGCCTATAAATCATGTCAAGAAATAAATGGGAATTTCTCCAACTCAAGGGAAAAAATTCCAAAATTATTGGTGTCTCTTGAAGGATTGTTTGATAAGAATGATCGCTTTATTCAAAATAAGTAATAGTATGAAACCAATTCTTCTACCGAGGTCGAACATGTTAATCTTAGCTTTGCAGAGAAACCATGGATGTAAGCATTAGCAAATGCTACTCTCACGAAGAGAAGAGAAAATTTGTGGCACTTTTAAATAAATGCATCTATGTTTTAGCTTTTTCTTACGTTGACTTGAAATATTTCAAATTGAAATATGTTCAACACAATATTCCTCTCAAAATGGGTGCTTATCCCTACCGATAAAAACAACGACATTATAATCCAAAGATTTCGACACCATTCTTGTAGAAATTCAAAATATGTTAGATAGAAGGATAATTTTTCTAATTCATCACTCCACATGGGTGGATAACATCATCCCGATGAGCAATAAAAATGGAGAAATCCACATTTGCCTTGATTTTTATAATCTCAACCAATCTTAATTAAAATATAAGTATCCCTTGCCTATTATGGATCGGGTGTTGCAAATAGCAACTAGTTTAGAGATGTTTTCTATGTTGGATTATTTTTCAAGATAAACTAAGTTGAGGTTGTGTAGACACAAAAACATACACTTTAGGTAATTATCTAGTCATAATTACATATTACTATTCATGTGATTCCTAAGTAAGAAAATTACTAATTAACCCATGTCTTTGGCCACATTTATGATTAACTAAAATTAACTAAAATGTGGAATAATAGTAGTTAATATAATCTAAAACAACATGTAAATATAGTAAATAAATACGATAAATAAATATGGAAATGACCCAAGCAACTAAATCTAATGGAGACAAAACCCTAATATGTAAAAAGAGTAAGGAAGTGACTCAGCTGATTTGATGAACTTGTGGGACTATGTCCTAGAGCAAATAGAATAATCTAGAAGTGGGAATGATTGTTGAGTCCTAAAAGGACTAAATTTGGTGATTCTCTGGAATGGGGAGCCTAGAGAAGGACTGGAGCTCCTATGGGTACCATGTTCTACAGTATGGGCACTTTGGTCTATCAAGAGGTCTAAAGCGAGTTTTATAGGTTTCATCAAGTGGTCTAAAACCCTTGGTTGTGTCACATCAAATTCACTGCACTATGCCAAATGTCATTGATAATCCAAGATGAAAGAAAGACCTATAAAAGACCACAATAAGTATCAAACCCTTAAAAATGTAAATAAATAGGTTGGAATGACCTCAATTGCCACAAAAATGGACTTACTCAATGAGTGATGCACTACATTCCAAACCCAAATGTAGTTCTAGTGTGTGTGTGTGAATCATGTGCCCTAGGTGCTCTTATGTCAACCGCACTTTGTGAAGTATTGAGCAATAAATAGATGTAAAATTTTAGTAGAATGGTGGATGGAATATAATAGAATCCCATCCTATGTTTTTGTGATGCAGATAAACCAACATTGTCCTTTGTGATGGAGCTAAATATATGCAAATGATTTCTCAATGCCTTAGATGAATGCAACCCTAAGTGGATGATAGTAGTGATTAGTGCTTGGTCCCTCATTATAGTATCATAAATTTATATTTATAGGGTTCTCTTGATATAATTTCATAATTAACCTTGAAATGGCCGAACACCAAAAAAATAAGAAGCTAAAACGGCTAGAAAGTGCCCAAAAAGTGGCGGGAAAGTTCAAAAGGATCGAGGTGCCCCTAGTGGGACCAGTGGCACCCCAATCAAAGATAAAATAACTAAAATGATAAAATTTGACTGGCATGCATGTGTAAGAGGTCGGGAATGAAGAAATAAAATAAAGTAAGATACCCAAAACACAAAGGTTAATTAGTACTTTCTTCACTCAAAAATACTTCTAAATAGTAGTATGAGACCAGGACTAAATAGTGTCTAAAGTACATGATTTTGCGCCTACATTTTCCCCCACTTTATGTTGGTGAGTGGAAAAATTAGTAACATAAAGTAGATAGAGATGTGTACCTGATAATCCATGTAGAGTGATGTAGAAACACATTGAAGGAATAGACAAAGCGTGGAATGACAAAAAGATGATGGAGTGTAGAAACTAAAGATGTAAAAGTGAAAAAAGTGATGAGAGTGAACCTAGGGTGGAAACTCATGTGTGGTTACTAATGTGTATAATTACTTGCATGGTTAGTATGGTGTATGATACCAAAAATGCTATTCTTTATGATGTTGTTGTTGTTATTATGGTTTTTTCCCCATTTGACTATTTGTTTCTCATATGGTTGGACCTGCAAGGATAAAATGATCAAGTATTCAAATATGTATGTATGTATGTGTAAAAACACAATGTAAAATACACATGTATATAAGTGTAAAAATAATGTGAATTTAAAATACGCAAATGAAAAAGTGTAAATGAAACATGTGCACTTGATTCATGTCAAGGAAGAGAGTGTATAAGGTTATCCTGTACTGTGGTTATTTTGGATGATCCAATGCCATAGGATAAAGAAGTGTAGGGAGGAATTTTGTTGTATCCTCCAACTTGTAACTACTTCCCTTAATGTGTGTGAAGAGATATTTTTACATCCTAGTTTTTTGGGTGATCCAACACCACTAGCTAAAGAAGTATAGGGAGGAATTCCATTGTATCCTCCAACCTTTAATTTCTTCCAAGAATGCTAAGGAAAACCATGTCCTATAAAATCCGTTGTGTATGGGGTTTGTAAACTAGTTTAAACCCATGCATTTTATATAACCCACAATTCTAAAGTCAAAACGTGGACTGAAATAAACCGGTATAAAAGCACTTTTTTTATGTGAAACCCCAAATTATTCCCCCTATTTGGGGGGGCATGTGACATCACCGATAGGATAACATGACCCCAAAATAGGACCAACCACATGAACTCTTTAACTCTACCTGCATGTAGAGGGAAAGGAATGCACTTGGTAGAAACCAAGGCGTATGTAAACAAGAATGTTATCCAAAGATAAGTGTTATTATAAAAATCATGCATGTATAAAGTAACATGTAAGCTACCAAGAAATATAGTAATGTAAACACACAAGAAGACAAAGTAAGCTACACAAAGTGGGTTTCAAACATGGGATATCACTCACGATGTCACAATACAAGCAATTCTATCATGGCCACATATAAAAAATAAGTGTGCACATCAAACATAGGGAAAATGCCAACATACAAGATCAAATAATAACATATAATGTAACAAACAAGTATGGAAGTAAATATCCATGCATAACAAATGTTACACATGAAGCACCCATTAGCATGTTAGAAAGATAACTAGTATGTCAAAAGCATGTATAACCAAGTAATGTAAAGTGCTAAGTACAAAATGAAACAATAGCACATGTGAGAGATGAATGTGGATGCCCCCAATGACCAGTGTAGGAAGGGTAGAAGGTGAGCATCCATGTTACATGTAAGAGACATGTATCTATGATCACAACTAGAAAAATATGTGAACACACATGTGTGGATGATATAGATAAATGACATATAAGTAATCTAACTATCATGTGTAATAAAGTGATCATGAACAAGCAAAATTAAGAAAGAGTAAAAACAACCATAATATGTAGTATGTTGTGGATGGATGGAATGGAATACAAAATGGAGTGATAAGAGCCACGTCCCCTTGAGTGAATGGAAATGTATGTAGTGAGGTTCATTTGGTTTTCCCCTCAGCAGTCAAGAATGAATCATAAACAAGAGTGTGTCATTAGGAAATGGTCAAAGTGTGTGTTGTGTCTAATGCACTATGATGAGTGTGTATATGTGTTGTGACAATATGTGACCTAGAGATGATGTGTGACCTTATATCTAAAGCTGTATATCATGACAGGATGAATGTATGAGTGATGATGTATCCTAAAGCATATATCACTACTAGATGAATAAATGGGAGTGATGACATAGCCTAAAGTATATACCACTACAAGATGATAGAGTTGATGACCATTTATCCTATAGTGTATGTCACTATCCTAGTAATGTCACATGATATAAGGGTGAATTATGAACATGTAAGTATGATAAGTTCCATTTGATTTATAAACCCTCGGTAATCAAGTATGGAATGAGGAACTAAAGTGCATCATAGGTAGTGAGTGCAGCAACGTGTAAAAGACAATGTAATGCATGATGATAATAGATGACTATGTGATGAGTAGAATGTGTATAGTACTTAATGCAATATTTGTAGTTTTCCTAAGATCATATAGTATGTAGGATGCAATGCTAGGTGAGTATGATGAAGATTAGTAAAATGGATGATGTATAAATGTGCAAATGTCAAAATAAATGTATAAAGTATGGTGTATGACACGTAATGTGTGAATAGATGCAAAGTGTGTAAGCCCTATAGTGTAGTGTGTGGAGTTCATGTGTATATTATTCCCTCAATGAGTCAAGTGTGAACCAAATCACAAGAGTGTATCATGGTGAATGATGACGCTAAAGTACAAATGAGTATACATATGTTAGGAGATTGATGTATGAGAATGCAAAGATGGTAGATATTAACATTAATGGGGGAGGAATGTGTTCGATGTTATGCCTCCCAAGTATGTACATGATGGAGTTTTAGTCAAAATACACTAAGTGGATCAATGTATGGAGTATTTTCCTTAACAAAAGTGATGGGATGTGATAGAGAAGTATGACCATCAGATGGTTCATCATTATAGTAAGCATCATCTGGATCCCAATCATCAACATATGTACAATTTATAGTGGATGGTGGAATTACAAGTTTAAATTTAGGTGGTGATTGTTGTGTATGAAATGGTGATGTGTTTGATACCTTGAATGGAAGAGTAGTGAGATCTTCCTTAAGATGGGGTTTCTTAGTTTGATTTTGTACAATAGATGAATTAGTAAGAGGACATGATTTAGAGAAAACCATGAGAAGTGATGGCTTGTTTTAATTTGGTAATGTTTTAGAGGACAGAGTAGGAGGAGGTGGTGACTAATTTTGAGATGTTTTTGCTTATGTTGACTTGGTGATGTTGTGGGTGGTTTCTTAGGTGAATCTTGACTATCCAAAGAAGGCACATGAGAAGTAGTATGGTGATGCTCATTAGATGTAGAAGGAGTAGACTTAGGAGCCCATTGAGATGTAACATGACATTGGGAAGTGAATGAGATAAACCCTTGACACTCAAGATGTTTGACTCTATACGTTGTAAAGCATAGAAATCGTTGTCATTATGTCCATTTATTTGATGATAATTGCAATATGGATGACCCTGATACTTTGTTAGCTGATAAGGAGGATAGTAATGAGTAGGTGGTAAAGTGATCAATTGACGACTAAGGAGCGCAGTAAGAATGTCATGTTGCTTAGTATTATGCTCAAATATGAGAGGCTTAGGTAATGGCATGACTTGAGGTTCAGCTATATGACATGTAGTGGACATAGATTGAAGAGGAGATGTAGAGGAGAACAAACATGAGCCTGAGAAGCATCCCTAAGCTGTTGGATTTCAGATTTGAGAGATGTGATTGTGGATTCCATAGCCATAAATTTGTCTTGAAATAAAGCATGTAAATATTGAATTGAGTCCAATAGGGGTTGATTAGATGGAGAATCACTAGGGTCGTTAAATAGAAAAGAGGTCATAGGACTTATTTTGTGTGGTGGCATATTGTCATCATAATACTTGGTGTCTAGGGATTTTTTCAAAATAGCCTAACAATTGAGATATCTATTAAGTAAATCAGATAAATAAACTTGAGAAACCTTACGACCCATGATAGAATAAATATGAGGATCCTAAGTGTGAAAGACATCGGGTTCACTAAAATGATTAACTAAAATTAACTAAAATGTGGAATAATAGTAGTTAATCTAATCTAGAATAACATGTAAATACAATAAATAAATATGGAATTGGCCCAACAACTAAATCTAATGGAGACAATAACCCTACTATGCAATAAGAGTAAGGAAGTGACTTAGATTATTTTATAAACTTGTTGGACTATGTCGCAAAATCAAATAGAATAATATGGAAGTAGGAATGACTATACATAAGTTCTAAAAAGGAAAGATTTGGATTGATTCTCTAGACTAGGGCACCTAGAGAAGGACTAGAGTGCATGTGGGTGCCCTAGTATGTAGTATGCAATGTATATGCAAGAGTTTTAAAATTGAGTTTTAGAGGTTTAGCAAGTGGTCAGAAACCCTCATGTTGTGTCATATAAAATTCACTACCACAAGAATTAGCAAACCCTAAAAAAAGAATGAAAATGAATAGGTCGAGAATGACCTCATATGCCACAAAATTGGACTTACTCATTAATCATTTTGCTAAATTTGAGACCCAAATGTAGTTCTAGTGTGTGTGTGTGTGTGAATCATGTGCCCTAGGTGCTCTTGTTTTAGTCACACTTTGTGAAGTAGTGAGAAATAACTAGATGTAAAAATTTAGTAGAATGGTGGATGGAATAGAATAGAATCCCTTATATGCTTATGTGATGTAGATGAACCAACCTTGTCCTTTGTGATGGAGCTAAATGTATGCAAATGATCTCCAAATTCCTTAGATGAATGCAACCCTAGGTGGATGATAGTAGTGACTAGTGCTTGGTCCCTCATTATGGTCTCATAACTTTATATTTATAGGGTTCTCTTGATCTAATTTCGTAATTAACCCTGAAATGGCCAACCACCAAAAAGATAAGAAGCTAAAATGGCTAGAAAGTTCCCAAAAAGTGGTAGGAAAGTTCAAAAAGGATCGGGGCACCCTTGGTGGGACCAGGGCACCCATGGGTACCCCAGTACTAGCTTAGGCACCCCAGTCAAAGATAAAATAATGTGAAATGATAAAATATGACTAGGCATGCAGTGCAAGAGGTTGAGAATGACAAAAGAAAATAAAGTAAGATGGCAAAATATGGGGGTAGTACTTTCTTCACTCAAAGACCTTCTAAATAGTAGTATGAGACCAAGACTAAATAGTATCTAAAGTGCATGATTTTGTGTCTACACTTTCTTTTCTTTTGTTGCTACTTTCGACCTAACACCCTTACTTTCCTAGTATTCCTTTTTATTCTTCAAAATTTTCATCTTAGACACCAACGCCTAGATAGGATGCCGCACTATGTGCCCTCATACCCTATGGGCACCCTTGTCCTCTTTGTACTTTACTCACACTTTTATGGTCCTTTTAGTTGTTTACATCTTATATTTTTTGTAGTTGGCCTTTTTAGGGTTAATTACGAAATTTAAGCAAGGAATCATATAAATATAAAGTTATGTGATCATAATAAAGGACCAATCATTAAGCATTAGCTATCACAATGGACACAAGGGCTTGTTTTCTACATCACACTTCATAGGAAGGAAGTTCATTCTATTCCATGTACACATTTACTACATTTTACATCTAGATAATTACTCATTATCCAAGTGCATTTGGAACAAGAGCAACCTAGGGCACAATTTTGCACATATGCACACACACATAGAACTACATTGGGTCTAAGATGTAGTGCATTACTTAGTTATAAGTTCACCATTGTGACAAGTGAGGATGGACCCCTCATTTTTCATCTTTCGTTTTTAGGATTTGATTTTTATTTGAGGTTTTTGTAGGTTTGCAGTGACCTTGGTGATCTTCGTGCAACCTCTCGAACAATCAAAGGCAACTAAAGGTGAACATCTTGCAACACCTCAAGGGGGTTTTCTGAGCATTTCCACACACCCATGTGCCCAAAAATAGGCCTAAGGTGCCCCACGGACACCCCTATCCATCTCCAAGTGCCCCATTCTATAATTTCCTCTAGATCTACATTTTTCTGAGCTTTGGTGTGACAATTAGTCCTTCATCTTTTCCAATTTTGCAACTCTGTGCATTCTCTAGAACTCTATGAATTAGCTAAGTCATCTAATTCCTTCTTTGCACTTATGGATTTAACATTTTATTTCTTTTTTTTTTTAATTGTATTGTTGTACTTAATTTATCATTCATTTACTGCTACAATAACAATTAGATTAGGCTTTTATTTACATTTTAGCTTAATCATTTTGGTGAACCCCACTCGTGATCGGTATTTGGATCCTTCTTTGGCACATCATCTTTTCTATCATGGATCCTAAAATTTCTCAAATTTATTTGTATGATTTAATTCAAATGCATCCTAATTA
This sequence comes from Taxus wallichiana var. yunnanensis, assembly GCA_018340775.1. Lineage (NCBI taxonomy): Eukaryota > Viridiplantae > Streptophyta > Pinopsida > Cupressales > Taxaceae > Taxus > Taxus wallichiana. Next base: position 1,018,279,806 of record CM031240.1, read on the forward strand.
TCAATTTGTTCTAAAAAAGTCTTATACATCATGTATCTCCTAACAATACATCGCTGCATCAAGTGAGTGTTATTTTATATTGTCTATCTAAATACCCTAGTCTTCATGATCCTTCATACAATCAATCCATGTTGGACTCATTCCAAGCTTTACATTCTTTATTTCAAGACAAATTTTAGGCTATGGAATCCATGATTACATCTCTTAAATCAGAAATCCAACATCTTAAAGATGTTTCTCATGCTCATGTTTTTTCTCCTTCTACATCTCATCTTCATCCTATGCATGTTACATGTTTTCATATTAGTGAGCCTCAAGTCATACCATTACCAGAGCCTCTCACCTTTGATCACAATACTAAGCAACATGACATTCTTACGAGATCCTTAGGAATCAATTTCACACTTTACCATCTACTCAAGGATATCCTTCTTACCAATGAAAAACATCTTGTCCGTCCATATTGTGATTATCATCGAATCAATGGACATAATGACAATGATTTCTATTCTTTACAACAAAGAATCAAACATCTTGAGCGTCAAGGTTTTATCTCATTTGTTACACAACCTTATTTTGTATGCTCATCTACAATCATTACATCCCAATGGGTTCCTAAATATGATTTGTCTATGTCTAATGAACATCATTCCATTACTTCTCGCATTCCTTCTACAAAAATCAAGTTCCACCTAAACAACCTCCATTAAAACTTATTCCAACACCTCCTCCTACTAAGTCATCTACAATATTACCAAGTCCAATTAAGAAACCTCCTCTAAAGATCAATGCAACTCCTCCACCTCTCAAGTCATCTATGGTAAATAAGAAACCACTTGCTACACAAGACTACCAAAATATAGTTAACCTCTTTCAACTTCCACCGCTCAAGGCTCCTCTAACATTACCACCTCAGCGTCCCATCAATTTTATTAAGGAAATTACTACTTATGAATATATCTCCATCACTTACATACTTGGGGGGCATCATAGCTTCTCCCCTTGCATTTCTATCCAATTTCAATATCATCTCATATACTTGACACTTCATATTAATCTTCTCTAAACATTTTTACACACCTCTTGATATATTTTCATCGTCATCTCCTAATGACACACTCGTGTTCTTACGGTTCTTCCATGACTGTTGAGGGATCTCTTACAATAAGAACCTCATTTCATCTTTGCATTACATGCTTCATCAACATCTCTATCTATTACATAATCACTCATACATACATACATTTATTATTATCTATCGCTAGTCTCACATATGACACAATATTTCATCAACTATCACGCAACTATACACTATCAATTACACTTCATCATCTTCACACCTCACCTATCTATCTATTCCAAACATCATTCATCAAATAACACACTCATCATCACACATTTGGGGGTATCACACTTACTCCCCCCACACCTTTCAGCCTTATCAATTGTCATACATCTTACACACATCACATTTAGTATTTTACATTCATTATACACATCTCGATACATTTGCATCGTCATTCCCGATGATGCACTCTTGTTATTTAGTTTACACTTGACTATAGAGGGCATACTAAACACATGAACCTCACACACTGCACACTATACACACAACGCATTCTCACACACTTGACCATATCATACATTCTACACTAGACACATTCACCACACATATCCATAACATTTCTTAGTCACACTACACATTACAAATTTCACACATCGCACATCATACACTTACTACATCTTCTCTTGCAGCATCTACTATACACTTTTCATCTCATTCACTCTACACATTCACACTACACTTCTTCTACATGTACATGCCACATTCATTACCCTATGATGCACTCTAGTTTTGTGGTCCATACTCGATTGTTGAGGGTATACATATCAAATGGACCTCATCAAACTCACACGTTCAATCATTCAATCCTCTTACCATGTGACATTCCTAGTTAGTGCCTTCTTCACACATATTGTGATATACACTTTATGCTAAATCATCACCCCTTTCTATCTTTCATATTCATTCATCTCATGATATATGCTTTATGTTACATCATCATGCTTTTTGGCAGCTTACTCATACACATTATGATATATTCTTTAGGCTACATCATCACACATTCTAGCATATCATCTCTATGTCGCATTTAATATCATCTTATAATCCTGCAATCTACACTTATCGACATCATATTCAATCTTCCACATATGAAAACACATCACTCAGACCATTTCCGATGACACACTCTTTTCTATGGTTCATTTTGAATGATAAGGGGCATAAATAAATAAACCTCATTGCATACATATATACACATCCACTCGAGGGGCATCTTGCTATATCATTCAACACTACATTCTATTTCACCTCATCCACAACATACTACATATCTTGGTTGTATTTACTATTTCTTACTTCCACTTACCGTTCATCTTATTACACATGCTAGATAGATATCTTATATGGCATTATCTTTTATCATACACACATGTGGGTTCACTTACTTTTCTAGTTATGATCATAGATTCTATAGATCCATTGCATGTGTAGTATGGATACTTGGCATAGTACCTTTTATTAGTCTTGTAGAGGCTCCTTGGGGCATCTAATTTCATATATTACAAGTGTTATTATTCATTTTTTTCATAGTACACTACTTTATTGGATTATACATGCTTTGACACACTTTTAATCTTTCTAACATGCTAACGGTTGCTTCATGTGAAACATTTGTTATGCAGGACTATCTATCTCCATGGTTGTCCATTACATTTTTATGATTGTTTTTTCTTTATATGATCTTGTTTATGGGATTTTCACTTTGTCTTGTATGCACACTTGTATTATTTTGGCTAGTACGGCCTTTATTTTCTTTGACATCGTGAATAATGTCCCATGTTTGTAACCCTCTTTTCATGTTCTATATTGTCTTCTTACATGTTTACTTACATCTAAACTTACACATTTTCTATTTCGCTTACATTTCATCTTATACATATGTGTTTTTCTTTGCTTGAACAAACACTTGTTTCCTAGCCACTTTATTTGCATGTGCCTTGGTTTTTACCAAGCACATTCCCTCCCTCTACAAGGCACAATTTCAACACATTGATCGGTCCTCTTTTGGGTCACATACTCCTTTAGTGAAGTTGCATACACCTAAAACAAAGGGGGCATCATGTGGGTGAATTCAACCCATACATCTTTATACACAACACATCATACAGTATAGCATAGTTTTTGGTTTTGGATAGGTCTCATAATCAAACTCAAGAATTTTACGGCCTTTCCTAGATTCCTGAAACCAAGGAGTAATTACACACACAATGTACTTTAGAATAGTCTATATAACTCCACACACAATGGATTTTACAGGACATATGGTCCTTAGCACATGCGTTTATACACACCATATGTAGTGGTGTTCTACATTGCGGGGAAGTAGTTAAGGTTGGAGGATGACACTAGACTATTCTCCCTACACTTCTTCCATTTCATTGGCATGAGATTGCCCAAAAAACTTACACGTTGACATCATCTACAGGATCCTTTTCTACACCCTTTCCTCATCATGGATTAGGTGCACATGTTCCTTTTTCACACTTTCAACATTTTTACATACTTTCCTTACACACATTTTTACATATTTTGATCATATACATGCATATTTGACTACTTGTTTGGCTTCTCTTTTGTAGGTCCATCTGTATGGGAAGTGATAGTCAACATCAACAATGACAACATCACACACACCAACAATGACATCGACATCAACAAAATGTACATTGTGACATTTACACATGCATTTTCACCCTAGGTTCATTTTCATCACTTTTTTCACTTTCTCCTCCTTAACATCCATGCTTCACATTTTTATCACTCCTTCTTTTTCTAATCCCTCAACATTCTTACATCATCGATCTACATGGTTATAGGGTACACATCTCTATCTAATTTATGTTACCAAAATCTCCGCTCACCAACATAAAATGGGGGAAAATGTAGACACAAAATCACACACTTTGGGTAATTATCTAGTCATGATTACATATTATTATTCATGTGATTCCTAAGTAAGAAAAGTACTAATTAACCCATGTCTTTGGCCACATTTCTTTACTTTTTGTTGTTACTTTCATTCTTACGCCCTTACTTTATCACCTGCCTTTTTAATCTTCAACATTTGTCATCTTGGACACCATTCCTAGACTAGATGCCAGCGTCAAGTGCCCTCATCCCCTCCGGGAAAACTTTTCCTCTTGGTAGTTTACTCACACTTTTTAGTTCCTTTATATCCATTTGAGTATTGTTGGTTGGATATTTTGTCAAACCAAAATATGAGGTTCAACCACAGTGCATGGGATTGAATCCCTCCTCAAAGACAGGTGAGGCTGCCTGTTTTATTGCTAATCTAAAACACAGTAAATAATATATACAATATTCACACTAATCTAACCATTGGGGGTTGGGATGAAATCCCGAAATCCACATTCACACGATTCAAGGATATTGCTTTCGTACGTGAAATAGGTTAGAAACTATTACAGTGAAAGAAGCACGGTAGAAAAGAAATGGGAGAAACGTATTTTCTTTCGAGTAAACACAGAGCACGAAATAATCATACGAGTTTTAGATCACAAATATAGTGTCCGAGATAATTAGAAACACTGAGATTTTATGCAAAGAATAGCTCTAAGATCATGAACATAAGAACAATATCTTAAATAAGATATATTTCACAACACAAAGTCTGCAAAACAATATCAACTTCTATTCTTCAAAATGATTGAAAGAAAACACAAAGTTTTTCTCCTTTCCAATAGCCTCTTAATGCTCCAAAAATTCTCGACCCTTTAGAATGCACAAGCATCCCTTTTTTATAACAAAAGAAGCTAGAGTTTAAACAGAACAGATCCTGAAAAGTAGCATGCTAACTAGAGTTTCAGCTTTGCATGATTCTCACGCAGGAGATCAAGTCAAAGTTTGAATTAAAAATAATGACAAAATGGAAATAAAAGATATGACATTCTAAAAATAGAAATGTCATAGGACGTTGGAGCTCAATCCGAGTCATCATCTTTTGATTCTTCTCCTTTCTCTTCCTCCAGCTGAGACTGTTTGTTCCGGAACTCCTGGAACTTCCGAATAATGCCTTGCATTTCGTTTTCCTCAGGTGCAGTGGAAAGATCATTCCACATTTCGCAGGTCTCATGGATATCACTGGCACTGCCGGGAAGCTTTTTCAACCTCTTGCTGAGCTTTCTTAAGGCCTCCAACGTATGCTCAATCCTCACAAACTGACCAATGACTTCAAGGTCGAATCCATCTACAGGTTCATGCTGAATAATCTCTTGAACTTGTTTGAAGAGATCATCTGCTGATAGGGCACTTGATTTCCCAACCGACATCTTTGGACAAATCTTTAGCAATTCTTCCTCCAGATCACTTTTCCCATCGATCAATTTATCCCTTGATTCTCTCAACTTGCTGCAGGCTTCGTTGAGAATCTTTACTCTGAACTTGATGCCCTTGATCAGCTGAAAGTGTTTATCTGTATGTGGAAGAATTGCTTCTTCTACCAAGAGATGTGCTGGTATTTGCTTCAGCACTTGGAGAGCCTCACAAGTCAAATCAAGCTGTCCAAGTTCTTCAGTGAATTCCTCATCCATCTTCTCTCCTTCCTTCTGAATTTCTGCCAAGGACTGATGAACTTTCACCACGTCTTGAATTACTTCCTTCCCTCGTTGGAGCAACTTTTGGATCCACTCATCAACCACCCTTCCTTTTCTGGTAATCTTCTCAATCGTAGGCACCGATGAGAAATCGAATCCGGCAGAAGCAGAAGCAGATGGTATGGATTCCAGGGGTGTTGAGAGTTTAATCAAAACCTCTGTCAACTGCTCCACTTTTTTCTTAAACTCATCTCTGCTGATCTTTGTTTCTTTCAACTTTTGGCACAGCACGTCTATGGAAGCCCGTGCATCTTGTTGCGCTCCTTCTGTTGTTACTTTCCCTAGAGCCACCTTGGTGATCTGATAATCAGCAGCTGTTACATCATCCCTAGTTTTGTCAGCTGAGGGAGTGGCAATCTCTGCGAACTTATCTCCTGAAGCATCTACCAAAACTCTTGAAACTGTTTTGGGTTTCTTGGCTGATCTCGCAGTAGAAACCTTGAGTGAGCTGAAATCAAAGGCTGGTAGGGGTACAATCACTTTCCTCTTCCTCGGAGTTTGTTCGAGTAGCCATGGTGGTGTATCAGAGGAAACTGCCAATGTTGTAGTAGCTGGTATTCTACTCTCAAGGGGAGCAGATTCTACTATTGGAGGGGGAACAGCAGTCAACGTGGTAGTAGGTGCAATGAATAAAGGCACAGGTTGTGGGGGAGTGTTGGTGATCACTTGGGTTCCAGTAGAAAGGGGTGAGAGCCCAGCGAAAATATTGGCCATGCTTGAAGAAGTGGATGGGGAATGAGGAGGCTGAAGTGGTTGTTGAGGGGGAGGCACTGATTCAGTCTCCAAAGCCTTGATTTCGCAGAGATAAGGTCTCTTCAGTTGAGCAATCAGCAAATGGTGAAGTCAAGGGCTGACTTCCTCCTTCTTCCAAATTAATTTCTCCTATTTCTGGTGGTGTTGGTGATTCTGGCACATCCACCGTTTGAGTTGGAGAGACAATTGAAGAGATTTGTCTTTCTTTCCTCTTCTTGGGAATCTTGATTTTTATAGACCCCCCAGTATATTCCTTGTCCTTCTTCTTTTTGGAGGGCCCCACCTCAGGAGCAGCCAATTTTGGAAACTTGTCATCTTTAAAATTCATGCCCCAAGAAGAGAGCCATTTCTTTGTACGAGCTTTAATTAGGGCGACCTATCGGTGATAGAGGATTTTTCGCCAGCCGACCAATCAATAGGCGGAAAACGATCGATCTTCATTAAGCCCATCATAGGACATATCTAACACACTTTCATTGTCCCTTATACCATCCGGAAAATCAGAAATCTCTAGCGTCTCGAATCTCATCAATAGTTAATCTCTGCTATGATCTTTTCAAATGAACCTGCAACTTCATTACGCAGATCTACCCGGATATCCTCAATGTTGGGCTGTGCGATGTAGGGCTCCATAAGTTCTCGGTACTCTCGAATGTCAAAACCATCCCGAGACTTCATATGCTTCTTTAACTTCTCCTGGAGTTCACATTCGACATTTTTAGCTTTTGCCGCTGTTGAGCAAGTATATCTCCCAATAGAAATTGGGAAGGATACAGCTGCCTTATGCTTGCTCTGTTGGAACTTGTGGAAATCCAATAACTGTCTGACCAATTCTATTAGTATCAATCTATCGCCGGGATAACGAGGCAGACGAAAAGGTTCTCCGGAATACATGACCGTTCGAAGGTAGGTAAACTTCTTGAACTGTAAGAAGATACATCCCCACTTAGATACTTCAGCCCATGCCTCGTCCGAGACCCTTGTCTTTCTCAGCCCTGGATTGAGCTGGCAGATGTTTTCATAGAAAAAGGCATCAATTACCCTCCTAAAGTGATCCTTGGACCCCTTCTTCGTTATTTGAGGATAATACTTATAGATGGATTTGTGGTTCGCTTCCTTTAGTCTCCATACTGGATAGCTCCTCATCCACCGCTGCATAGGCCACGTATGAGAACATATAAAACTTTCCGGTTGACAGGACCGTCGTCATCTGGGAATCAATTTCATCACTGATCAGGGTTCCCCAGTCAATCCCTTGCTTGTTCTTCCTAATGGTGACCATAAATTGGTACATCCATCCATGAAATAAATGTGATTCTGGCAAGCCAAACACCCGGCTCAGTAGGGTGATAATATCGTTGATTTCTTGGATGAAATCCGATCTAGGGATAGTTCTTGGAAATCTAGATATTACTGGTTTTGCCTTAACCAAGAACTTCTTATTAACATCCTTAATGCAATTCTCCTGGTTACTGTCCCAGGCCTTCTGAGCCAATTTCATATTTAGGGCTCCATACTCTTCAAAATTTGGTAGTTTCAGGAGATCATCCAAATAAGCCCCATCTAGTTTGATAACTACTTCACCAGCCTGATTCCTTACGGACCGAGAAGCCGAGTCGTAGCTGGATGCACACGCCAAAACAAACTCGACACTTTGGCGGACATAGGAAGCTTCGCAACGAGGGGCAAGCCACCGCCGTCACAACTATAGCTTTCATCCATGGGGTTTGAGAAGAACTCTTCACCCTGTTCCAAAAGTCGTCCATATCTATGTTGCCCATTTCAGTATCCCTGATATCATAATTACAGTCGACATATGACGGGGATTCTGGTTTCTTAAACTTGTATTTCATCTTGCTAGATTTTCCGGCCTTCTCCTGTGATGAACCAGGATCCGACATGAAGAATATTGGAAAGAGAAAAGCTCGGAACTCCGGAGATGCTGTGCACACTGAAAAACCTGATTGACGGAAGGCGTCGGAAGAAGCGAAGAACCCGACACGCAGAAGAAGATATCGGAAAACTTTGAAAACCCGACACGTCTGATATGTCGGAGTCTTGGCGAAACCCGACACTTGCTTTCAATGGCGGAAACAGGGGAAAACCCGGCACTTGCTGTTTAATGACGGAACCTGCCGAAAACCCGGCGTCTACTGTGATGGCGGAACTTAGGAGATGCCCGGCACCCACTGTTGAGGTCGGAATGTTGAAAGACCCCGTCACTGCGAGCTTCCTTTGTATTTCGGACTTTTGAATCTGCAATACAAACTTCAAAATCCAAGAAACCAAAAACAGAGCCTTTCCTTTGAATTTCTACATAGACATCTTCCTTTCTTTTTTGTTATTCATATTCCAAACATTATGAAAGTAATTGGAATTTGGAAGGAACAGCACCAATTGATAATCTCAAAAAGAAAATAAACCCTAAAAACCCAAAACCCCTTTCCAAAACAATACAGAACGAAGAAGGAAGAAAAACCCTCAACAACTGGCAAGAAATTGGAAAGAAAATATATGCAGTCGATCCAGAGAAATCAAGAATAAAGAAGGAACGAAGAATACCTTCGATTCGAGACAAGTAAAATCGAAAACGATCGATCCAGTCTGGTAACGCGAGTTTGCGGGTTTTGGGAGAGGAAGAGCATGCGAAAAATCCACGAATTAAAAATATGAACGGTAAAAATGACGTGGATTTTGGCGTATTTATAAGAAAATCAGTAATAAATACACTTCAGCTCGGCACGTGCCAGCTCACCAACCATTCGGCATGGATGCCACGTCAGCGTGTTGGAGGAGTCCAAAAACCCGACACGAGGAGATTTAGTATATTTCGGGTTTCAGGCTTCGGGAAACATGGAGCACGAAACATGTTTTGGTACATGAATGTTCCGATGCATTGAACTTCCGAAAACCCGATTTCAAAGGATTTTTCAATACAAGGCGGGTTTCGGGTTTCGGAGGTCATAAGACATAAAGCATGTCTTAACACAAGTATGTTCTCGATGCGTTGAATTTCCGAAAACCCGATTTCAAAGGATTTTTCAATACAAGGCGGGTTTTGGTTTCGTGGAGGTCATAAGACATAAAGCATGTTAAAACTTATGTCAAGTGTTAGTAACACCGAAAACCCGATTTGCTCTAAAAGAGATCATAATGCAAAATCACTTCAAAAATTTTGTAGGGGTTATCCGATTGTTCGCCGTCGTGAACTCAAAAGCGGGGATAACAAGTATCTAATCTTTTTGTATTCAGCCTTTTTGGGGTTAATTATGAAATTCAAGTAAGGGAATCATATAAATATAAATTTATGTGATCATAATAAAGGACCAAGCACTAAGCATTAGCTATCACCACCTAAGGTTGCATCCATCAAGGCATATAAGAGATCCATTACATCCATATAGCTCCATCACAAGGGACACAAGGGATGGTTTTCTACATCACACTTCATATGAGGGAAGTTCATTCTATTCCATGCACACATTTACTACATTTTACATCTAGCTACTTATTCGCTATCCAAGTGCGACTAGAACAAGAGAAACCTAGGGCACAATTCCACACACACACATAACTACATTAGGTCTAAGATGTAATGCATCACTCGGTCATAATTTCACCATCATTGTAACGACTAAGGATAGTTTGACCCCTAGTTTTGCATCTTTCTTTTTTAGGATTTGATTTTTATTTGATGGGTTTGTAGGTTCATATTTTATCGCAAGCTTATAGTGACCTCGACAATCTTGATGAGACCTAGAATTTATCAAAGATGACTAAAGGTTAAAATATTGTGACACCTTATAGGGGGTTTTCTAAGCATTTCCATAGACTCGGGTGCCTAGAAACAAGCCTAAAGCACATGTGGGTGCCCCTATCCATCTCCTGGTGCCCCAATTTATCCTGTTCCTCTAGTTATGCATTTTTCTAAGCTTTGGTGTGATGGTCATTCCTTCCTATTTCCTAATTTTTCAACTTTGTGCATTCTCTAGCACTTTGTGAATCAACTAAGTCATTTTATTCCTTTTTTCACTTAGGGTTTTAACATTTCATTGCTTACTTTTCTTGAGTGTATTGATGTAATTAATTTATCATTCATTTATTGCTATAATAGTAATTAGATTATGCTCTTACTTACATTTTATCTTAATCATATTGTTGTTTAAGATTAACACAAGAGGGAATTCTCTACTCCATAGCGCACGTTCACATACCGAAGAATGCCATTCAGATTAATCCATGTCGAGCTACTTTTAGAGGGAAATGGACTTGGCCTTTAGGGATCTAATGGGAAAATTTATTGTATTATACTTGGATTATCTTAAATATTTTTCCAAGAATAGACAAGATCATTGTGATTATATGGAGTATATTTTGATAATATATCGATAGCACGGGATCTCCTTGAATCCCAAGAAATCTATGTTTAGGTTACATAAGGGAAAATTTTATGACATATCATAACAAAGAAAGGAACTAAGATTGATCCTAGACATGGTCTAGGCTATACAAAGTCTTACTTTTCTTATAAGTAAAAGTGGTGTGCACTCATTCTTTGGGAAGGTTAATTTCTTGAGACGATTTGTTCCTGATTTCGCTAATAAGACTCAACACATTGTGGAGATGATGAAGGGTAAAGTTCTATTTCGATGGAATGCTAATGGAAAGGTTTCTTTGCATGAAATAAAATAATCCATTGTGCATGCCCTATTTCGGGTTTTCCTAGATTTCCAAAAAGAATTTATCATGTATAGTTATTCCTCGACTCATATTGTATCTATTATACTAATGAAAAATAATGTTGAAGGAGTATAATATCCTATTTCCTTTATGATTTTCCCACTGAAGGTTCATGAACTGAAGATGTCCCAAATTGAGAAACATGATTATGAAATGGTCCATGTAGTAAATAATTTTAGGTATTATATCCATAATTCCCACACATTAGTCCTTGTTCTCGACACAAAGTAGTAAAATCCATTCTAACTCAATAGGATTTAGGTAGTCAAAGAGGAAACTAGATTTCCAAGTTACGAGAGTAGGATCTAGAGATTAAACCTATCAAGCTTATATGTGGGAGATTTTTGTGCTAGCTTATTAGTGAGAATTATCAGAGGAAAATGTAAATGAAAATGAAGATAGTAGAGAGAAATTTCCCATGGTTTTGTTCGTAAGAATGACCGATAAGTGGTATTCATACATTGTGTTCTTTTTAACTTATGGGAATTTCCTAAACATCAGATCCTAAAATAAAATTAAGCAATCAAGATGAGGATAACTAGGTATGTACTCTAGACAACATCTATACAAGATAGGAATTGATGCATTGTTTCTTCATTGCTAAGTAACTTATCATAACTTGTCCCGTGGAGGAAATTTTTCATCATTTGTCACATCTCACAAGATCCTAGGAGAAATATATTATTGGCCCACTTTATTTCAATATGCATCAGCGTGGATGAAAAAGTGTGAGGTCTGTCACAAGAAATTGTTAGTTGTCCTAAATTAGCAATGTTTCCTCTAAGTCCAGTGCTTATTGATGACCCATCTTGGCAATGGGGAATTGAATTTATTGGATCTTTTAATCCTTTGTCTAACATTGGACATAGTTATGTCCTGACTGAAACTGATTATTTGACCAAGTGGGTGGAATTCATTCCAATGAAACGTGTTACCTCCAAAGTTGTTTATAACTTCATCAAAGAGAATATAATAGTGAGATATAGCATTTCTTATAAGATTGTACCCGATAATGCTTCCATTTTCATCTTATGAACTTATTGAATTTTTATATGGATATGGCACCACTTTTTCCCATGCCTCAAATTATTACTCTTAAGGAAATGGTCAAGAATAATCTATTAATAATAACTTGGTGACTATAATCAGGAAGTTAGTTGATGAAAATTAGTAGACATGGCACAAAGCATTGTATGATGCACTCTAGGTTGATCATATCACCCCTAAGTGAGCTATTGGTATGTCCCATTTTCAAGTTTTTTATGGCATTGATGTTGAGATTCCCATCTCTTTATATTTTATAGCTTTGAAGTTGGCTAGGATGATTAAGGATGATACTTTTCAAGACTCCATGGAGAAAATAATCATGTACTGACATAGTTAGAAGAAAAAAATTCTAAGGTGGTAGACAGGATTATGGAACATCATAGAAATTTCAAGAAAGATTTTGATAAGAAACCTAGTCCTGATATGGGATCAAAGAAGAGATCTAAAATGAATTCATGTAAAATTTGATTTCTTATGGAGAGGTCCTTTCAAGATTCACTAGCTATGCGGATAAAATAGCTTATACTTGTCGTATCTCAATGGAACTCAACTCCCATTTCCTCACAATGGGAAACATCAATTTATTTCGGTAGTAGAACAAGTTTTCTTTATTTTATTATAATTTCCATTTCACTTGTGTGTTTCCCTTCCTATGTTTTTTTCTTTAAGTCTTTTGATTTCACTTTTATGTGTGTGTGTTTGTTTTGGTTATATCTCTTTATTTCACTCTCTTTTTATTCCTTGGTCCAATGGATTGACACTTATGAGATTTACGAGTTTCTCTTCATTTGATTTATCAATGAAAGTCCCCAATCAGAGCCATTTGTTATCTCATTTTTTAGTTCATCAACAAAATAGGAATGACCAATCAAATTACCATGTTGATGGACTGTTAAAATATAGCTTTCATTCTAAGTATTTTCTTGAAGATTCCTTTTTCATTTGTTTTGTTGGGATTCTAGGTTTCCTTTGTATTTTACATGTTTTATTTAAGATGATTCTCCCCCAAAAACCCAACACACTACAACCTTTCAGGTTCCGGTGTTCTGATTACATCATAACATCTTGATCGGAAAACACATGCATCATGTCATGTGTTTCCTGAACTTGAACCCTGAAACACTGTAATGTGTAGGATTTTTTGGGTTTTGATCATCAGAACATGGTGATTGATTTACATAACATATGTATATTAATTTCTAAACCCGAATCCCTGATGTTTTTTAGTCTTCTTTGTATCAGTTTTTGGGACCCGATTACACATTTTCACGACATGTCTCATGCGGTCAAACTTCCACCCACGAACCAATGCAAAAAAATATAGGGTGGATTTGGTGGCCCACACATGTATTCTTACGTATTATTAATATTATTTCATTTATAAATAAGTAGTATTTCTATATTATTTGTACCTTGTACTTTCTCTAAAATTTACATTTCCCTCCTACTTTCACACTTCACAAACCCGATTGGCATTGTCTTAGTGTTTTTCAATCAATTTTCTTGGATTTCAAATTATGGTTATTCTTTTGGTAATTTTTTTCCCTTATTTTTGATGCACATATTTCATTTTGGGATATTCTTATATTGTTTTAATCATTTGAGGAGTCATTCTTCGGTTTTCTAGTTTCTTCTTTCTCACTCCTCATTTTTCCTTCTCCCATTTTTTTACCTTGATGAATATGCCAATGACCTCAACATGAAATTTTTATGTTTTTGAATTAGTGTTTATGTTTAAAATTTTTAAGAAACAAGTTTGAAAAAAACTTATTGATTTTTGACTCAAAGTGGTGTTTCCGAATTCCCCTTATCGAGATAGGTCCCTTTCCGACATTGTATTAGAAATTTAAAAGTTTAGAACAAGGCCAACTCTCTACTAGAGTTTTAGGTTTTCATCATTATCAAGAAATTTATAAAACTCAAAGGTGTGTCGGAATTCTTAAGCTACAAAGAAATTTTGATTTCCTACCAATGTTTTGGGTTCGTGGGGTCGCATCGCAAGGTCTAGGTTCCGATAGAGTGTCAGGATTCTAAGGTGAAAATCATGTTTAAAAACTCAGATGTAAATTAGGTTTTAAAAGCTACAAGTCAAGGTCATTCTTCCGAAAATTTTCATACTATCCAGTTGCTTTACAGGTAAAACCCAACTCTCTCTCATTATAGTCTTTAATTTAAACACCAAATCTATGCATGTTAGCACTTCATTTAACAAGAATGAATTCTCACCTGAAGCGCACATAGCTACTAGGTCCCTCCTTTGTTATGTCTACCATAATGTTAGCATGCATAACCATAATGATAATTGACTAAGTAATCAATCAAGTATACTTAACCATTGCATAGACTTATTTTGGAAACACATGTAATAAGGAAACATAATGATCAAACACTAACCATGATTTGTTATACCATGAGACCTCCATATTCATACATATCAATGATCATAATCCATCCACCATAGTCCATTATAATAAAATTATTACATAATATAAGTTGAATACATAACCAGGATAATGTAATGTTGGTCCATGCACGTAGATGTCAAAACCCTAGACCTAGATAGCATAACAGACTCCAAGGACTAAGAACTAAATATTGGTACTAAAAATGTGGCTTACAATAGGTATATATAAGGGGTGGGGAATTTCCCTCACCACCCATGCACTTTCTAATAATAGGCATGCTCCAAAAATAGACTACATGCATGCTTTAAAATGGCTAATAATAAATCATCCTATAAATAAGACTTGCTTTAATCCTATTAATAGCCTCTATGCGTGTGCTTGATCTACATGTTCATTCTCCAAAAATAGCCTTTACTTGGCCTCCAAGTCATCATGCTTTATCTCTTTTCTTGGTCGGCACTCCATCCTTCTTTCTCGTATTTAGCTCCTAATCAAAGCAAAATCAGCTAAGTTCCGAGTTCTATCTACCTGGGCACGAACCTCCTACACGTTGTTTCCACCTTGCATGTTTGTACCTCCATACCACCCTTGTGCACCCAGATCCTCTACACACTCTTCATACTTAGGTGTTTTTTCTACTCAAAATTACCCCACACTAATGCATTTCCCATCCTTGGCAATGGGGTTCACTTGACTTATCCCTCTAAAGAAAGAATGAATAATGTACACCTAGGAATAAAGAATGTGAATACAAAGAATAAGGTAAAAATAATGAAATAATATACAAAGTGCAACTAATCTTACACTCCTTAATTGGCTATAAGAATTTGGGAACTCCTTATTAAGGGTACTTTCCATCTCACCCCACTCCACCAGACATTTGGTAGTTATATCTAGGACTAGACCAACTTCCTCCACCATCTCCTCAGGGGTCATGTTTATACCCTTATGCTTCAACTCCCTTATTACTCCAACTAATCTTGATATTAAACCCTCCAATCCATCCATATTGTGCATGATAAGGGATCCTAGCTACTTTATCTTGTTTTCATATGTGTCCCTTACTATCTTTAGGGCATCTCACTTCTGCGCAATCTCGTCCAAGAATACCTCTCACTAAGCTTCTTCTCCTTCTTCACAACCTTTGTGCTTACTAGATCAATCTCCTCCTGAGTGGTATATGCTTTGAGAATGGAGTCAAGGTCTTGACTATGGTCAAATTCCCATCCCACCTTCTTCAAAGCATATTTTATTATTTTCAATATGGCTTTATATTCCCTAATTTTTTGCATTATAATCTTCTTATTATTCTTCCTCTCATTTGTTATATATCCTTCACTTGGTCCCTGCACACTTGGTTTCTCCTACAATAACATATGAACTAAATCCTACAAGTAGTGTAGTTATAAGGGATATGTATCCTTGGTTTTCTCTTCAAAACCCAATAACACCTCCAAAATATCTTCTCCCATATGTTCTTCCATGTTCAAAAAAAGCCTTTGTTCTCCTCTCTTATTTCTCTTTCTCCTTCGTGAGCCATTGGAATTCATGTGCCTTATATTTTTTATCTTCCACTAAGGTCTAGATGGTGTTTTCCTTTTCCAAATTCTCGTATGCCATTTCTTCCACCATCTTATTTTGTGTGTTTCTTATTTTCTCATTTGTAAGCTTCATTGGCCTCATTGTCAAATTTTTATTTGGTGTCTTCTTTAGTTTGCACATGGTCACCTATAATTTTAAATTTGGGATCATCCATGTGCATCTGCATGCTCCAAGACAACATATTTCTTGTATGTATGGATGCATCTTCTTCATTAATGACCTCCCAACTATACATTTCCTATGTAGCAATAGGTTTTGAAACTCACACACATAGCACCATAGATTGATCATCAACATAGCTCATCTAAGGTGTGTGTATGACTTCATCCTTTCTTGTCCTTCCACCAATACACCTCCTAAGTGGATAGATGGTTCTCGCTCCTTGTGCACGCACTAGTTACCATGCTTAATGCTTCATCCCTAGTTAGTGTCTTATCTCATTTTTCCTTCTCTTCATGCTCTAGAAGCTATGTATGCACTTGATTAACAAAAATAATTACCTAAAGGGGGATTTAGGGTTCTAATGTTAATCTAAATAGGACTAAAACATTGTATAAATACAATAAATGAAGCAAAGCAATATGTAATAACTACAAATAATTACTCTAAGTGAAAGAGAAACCCTAATATGTAAGAGGAGAGTAGGAAAATGACTTAGCTTATTAAGGTATATTGTCAATGGTTGTCGTAGATCCGGAACTAGAACCTAAATGTATGATGATGACTCAGGCCCCTACGAAGGGTAGATCTAGATTACCCGAAGTGACACAGCACCTAGGAGTTTACTAGGGCACCTTGGGGTTCCCTAGTCTAGATTCTCCGGGCACTATGAACTATGTAAAACTCGTGAAATATGTTTGGTAGTGTCATAAATAGGTCTAAAACCTTTCCTATCTTTCACACTAGATTCATCGAATGAACTAGTTGATGTCCCGTACAATAAGAAGGGATCAAATTGACTTCATCTTCCAAACCAAAGTGGACTTATCACCGAGTGTTTGCACTACACATTCTGAGACCACGATATAGTTTAGGTGAGTTTTTATGTCATTCCCTAGGTGCTCTCGAGTTTAGTCACACTTTGTGTAGTAGTGAGCTATGATAGCTATAGAATATGTAAAATGTAGTATAGAATAGATAAAATCCCTCCTCTAACAATGTGTGAGTGTATTTGATGCAAATTGGCTAGCTATGATGCATGGAGCTATGTAGATGGAAATGGTGTAATGGATGCATCCCTAGATGGAGTGATAGTATTGATTGGATGCAATGACCTAGGACCCTCATTATGGTCTTATAATTTTTATATTTATAAAGCTCTCAAGTTTGATTTCACAATTAATCCGATAATGTTGATTAAGGAAAAGACATGGGAGAGCAACAACTAGAAGTGACCCAAAGAAGAGTGAAAGAGGTTAAACATAGAGAGGGGCACCTAGGGTGGGGCTAGGGTGACTCTTGGTGCCCCAATATAGGTTAGGTCACCTATAATCAAGGCTAGAATATCGAAGAAGTTACGAAATGGGTGGATAGGAATTAGGAAATATGCGGGAAAGATGAAGTAAAATATAACAAAAATGGAAAAAGGTGGGATTAATTGGTACTTTTTACACTTGAGAACCTTCTAAATAGTAGTATAAGACTGGGATAAATATTTTTAATGTGTAATATTTGTGTCTAAATTTTCCCCCACTTTATATTGGTGAGAGAACAACTTGGTAACATAAAGTAGTCAGAGAAGCATACCTAAAATCCATGTAGAGTGTAGAAGAAAGTATGTCGATGGACTAGACTCAAACGTGGAGGAGTGTGGATTCTAAAGATGAAAAATGTAAGTAAAAGTGATGAGAGTGAACCTAGGGTGGAATGCGTGTGTAGTTGTTGCATGTGTGTGGTGTACTTGCATGGTTAGTATGGAAAGTACCATCATGGTGTGTTGTCATTGTCATTGTTGTTGTTTGTTGTTGTTGCCCCCAATTTGACCACTTATTTCTAATACGGCGGACCTACAAGGAGAAAACACTCAAGTAGTCAACTATGTGTGTATGTTAAATTTTTTTGTAAAGTACACTAGAATAGAAAGTGTAAATGGAAAAAATGGAACATTTTACCCTAATCCATGTCGAGAGAAAGAGTGTAGATGGATATCCTATGATGTCACCGAGCTTTTTTGGTGATCTCATGCCACCCGGGTGAATAAGTGTAGGGAGGAAATTCTTAGTGTGCTCCAAATCTAACCGCTTCTACTACAATTACTTGAAGAGATCTCTATACTACACCTTTGGTTTTGGGTGATCCTATGCCACTAGATGGAGAATCGTTGAGAGGCCACCCACTGTAACCCTAAGTTTGTGACTGTTATCCCCGTTTTGAGTTCTGGCAAGAAACGATCGGATAACCCCTACAAAATTTTTGAAGTGATTTTGCATTATGACCTCTTTTAGAGAAAATCAGGTTTTCGGGTGTTACTAACAGCTTGACATAAGTTTTAACATGCTTTATGTCTTATGACCTCCGAAACCCGAAACCCGCCTTGCAATGAGAAAATCCTTTGTAATCGGGTTTTCGGAAATTCAACTCATCGGAACATACTTGAGTTAAAACATGCTTTGTGTCGCGTGACTTCCGAAACCCGAGACCCGCCTTGTGTTAAGACAATCCTTTGTATTCGGGTTTTCGGAACTCTAAAGCATCGGGACATTCATGTTCCAAAACATGTTTTATGCACCATGTTCTCCGATTCCCGAAGTCCACTCAATCCTTTTGTAATCGGTTTGGAAGTTCAATGCATCGGAACATTCATGATTCAAAACATGTTTTGTGCTCCATGTTTTCCGAAGCCCGAAACCCGAAATGCACTAAATTTCCTTGTGTCGGGTTTTCGGACTCCTTCAACATGCTAACGTGGCATTCATGCCGAGTGGTCGGTGAGTTGGCACGTGCCGAGCTGAAGTGTATTTATTACTGATTTTCTTATAAATACGTGGATTTCCACGTCATTCTTACCGTTCATATTTTTAATTCGTGGATTTTTTAGCATGCTCTTCCGCTCCCAAAACCAAAACTCGCGTTGCAGTGATCGGATCGTTTGTTTTCGATTTTACATTCGAAATGAAGGTATTTTTCGTTCCTTCTTTATTCTTGATTTTTCGGATCGAATTGCGTGTATTTTCTTTCCAATTTTTGCCAGATTGTTGAGGGTTTTTCTTCCTTCTTCTTTACGTGTTGTTTTGGAAAGGGTTTTGGGTTTTAGGGTTTATTTTCTTTTTTGAGACTATCAATTGGTACTGTTCCTTCCAAATTTCAATTACTTGCATGATGTATGGAATATGAATAACAAAAAGAAAGGAAGTTGTGTATGTAGAAATTCAAAGGAAAGACTCTGTTTTTGTTTCCCGGATTTTGAAGGTTGTGTTGCAGATTCAAAAGTCCGAAGAACATTGGAAGCTCGAAGTGACGGGGTTTCTCAACATTCCGACCTCAACACTAAGTGCCGAGCATCTCCTAAGTTCCGTCATCGACAGTGAGTGCCGGGTTTTCTCCTGTTTCCGCCATTGAAAGCAAGTGTCGGGTTTCACCAAGATTCCAACATATCAGACCTGTCGGGTTCTCAAAGTTTTCCGATATCTTCTTCTGCGTGTCGGGTTCTTCTCTTCTTCCGATGCATTCAGTCAATCAGGTTTTTCAGTGTGCATGATCTCTGGAGTTCCAAGCCTTTCTCCTTCCAATATTCTTCATGTCAGATCCTGGTTCATCATAGGAAAAGGCCGAAAAATCTAGCAGGATGAAATACAAATTTAAGAAACCAGAATCCCCGTCATATATCGACTGTAATTATGATATCAGGGATACTGAAATGGGCAACATAGATATGGACGACTTTTGGAATAGGGTGAAGAGTTCTTCTCAAACCCCATGGATGGTGGCTTTAGCTAACAGTGGCTTGCCCCTTGCAGCAGGCTTCCCCATGTCTGCCCAATGTCCAGAGTTTGTTTTGGCGTGTGCATCCAGCTACGACTCAGCTTCTCGTTCCGTAAGGAATCAGGCTGGTGAAGTAGTTATCAAACTAGATGGGGCTTATTTTGATGATCTCCTGAAACTACCAAATTTTGAAGAGTATGGGGCCCTAGACATCAAGTCGGCTCAGAAGGCCTGGGACAGTAACCAGGAAAATTGCATTAGGGATGTCAATAAGAAGTTCTTGGTCAAGGAAAACCTTAATATCTAGATTTCCTAGAACTATCCCTAGATCAGATTTCATACAAGAAATCAACGATATTATCACCCTACTGAGCCGGGTTTTTGGCTTGTCGGAATCAAATTTATTTCATGGATGGATGTACCAATTTATGGTCACCATCAAGAAGAACAAGCAAGGGATTGACTGGGGGACCCTTATCAGTGATGAAATTGATTCGGATGACGACGGTCCTGTCAATCTAAAGTTTTATATGTTCTCATATGTGGCCTCCATGCAAAGCACTGGGATGAGGAGCTATCCCACATTTGGAGACTAAAGGAAGCAGAACGAAAAATCCAGTCTATAAGTATTATCCTCAAATAACGAAGAAGGGGTCCAAGGATCATTTTAGGAGGGTAAATGACACTTTTTCTATGAGAACATCTCACACCTGAACCTGTGGACGAAAGACAAGGGTCTCGAGATGAGGCATGGGCAAGTATCTAAATGGGGATGTATCTTCAGCAGCTCAAGAAGTTTACCTACCTTGAACGGTCATGTACTCGGAGAGCCTTTCCGTCGCCTCGCTATCCAGGATAGATTGATATTGCTAGAATTGGTCATGTACTATTGGATTTTCACAAATTCCAACAGAGCAAGCATAAGGCAAACAGATCCTTCCCAATTTATATGGGAGATATACTTGCTCAACAAAGGCAAAGGCCAAAATGTTGAATGTGAACTCCAGGGAGAAATTAAAGAAGCATATGAAGTCTCGGGATGGTTTTGACATCCGAGGAGTACTTAGAACCAATGGAGCCTTACAGCCCGCATTAGGCCCGAGCATTGAGGATATCCAGGTGGATACGTGTAACGGTTGAAGTTGCAGTTCACAAAAAGATAAGCCGGGAAGAGGTTAACTATTAATGAGATTCGACGCTAGAGCTTTCTCGATTTGACGGCTGATGGCACAACTGATAATGAAAGTTTGTTGGATATGTCCTATGATGGGCTTAATGAAGATCGATACGCTTTCCGCCTATTGATTGGTCGGCCAGCGAAAAAGCCTCTATCACAGATAGGTCGGCTCTCATTCTTGCTCGCACCAAAAAATGGCTCTCTTCTTGGGGCATGAATTTTAAGGATGACAAGTTTCCAAAGTTGGCTGAAACGGAGGTGGGGCCCTCTAAAAGAAAAGGACAAAGAATCTTCCGGGGTCTATAAAAATCAGGATTCCCAAGAAGAAGAAAGAAAGACAAATCTCTTCAATTGTCTCTCCAGCTCAAACGGTGGTTGTGCCAGAATCACCAACACCACCAGAAATAGGGGAGATTAATTTAGAAGAAGGAGGAAGCCAGCTCTTGACTTCACCATTTGCTGATTGCTCAACTGGAGAGACCTTATCTCTTGCATTCAAGGCTTTGGAAACTGAATCTGTGCCTCCCCCTCAACAACCACTTCAGCCTCCTCATTCCCATCCACTTCTTCAAGTATGGCCAATATTTTCTCCGGACTCTCACCCCTCTCTCATTGGAACCCAAGTGATCACCAACACTCCCCCACAACCTGTGCCTCTATTCATTGCACCTACTACCACGTTGACTACCTGCCTCCTCCAATAGTAGAATCGCCCTCCCTGAGAGTAGAATACCAAGCATTATTAACATTGGAAGTTTCTCCGATACACCACAATGGCTACTCGAGCAAACCCGAGGAAGAGGAAAGTGATTGTACCACTCTACCACCCTTTGATTTCAGCTCACTTAAGGCTTCTACCGTGAGATCAGCCAAGAAACCCAAAACAGCTTCAAGGGTTTTGGTGGATGCTTCAGAGATAAGTTCACAGAGATCGCCACTCCCTCACCGACAAAACTAGAGATGATATAACAATGGCCGATTACTGTAACTAGGGGTGGCTCTAGCAAAGTGACAAAGCAAAGGGGGCGCAAAGCAAGATGCAAAGGATTCCATAGACGCTCTGGCCAAAAGTGAAAGAAACAAAGGACAATGAGTAAATGAGCTTAAGGAAAAAGTGGAGCAAATGGATGAGGTTTTGATTAAACTCTCAACACCCCGAATCCATACCATCTTCTTCTCAGATCTCCCGCTGGATTCGATTTCTCACTCCGGCCTACGATCGAGAAGATTGCAAAAAGGAAGGGTGGTTGATGAATGGATCCAAAAGTTGCTCCAACAAGGGAAGGAAGTAATTCAAGACGTGGTGAAAGTTCACATCACCCGCGTAGATTCAAGGAAGGAGAGAAGATGGATGAGGAATTCATCAAGAACTTGGACACTTGATTTGACTTCAGAAGCTCTCCAAGTGCTAAAGCAAATACCAAGCACATCTCTTGGTAGAAGAAGGCGTTTCTTCCACATACAGATAAACACTTTTAGCTGATCAAGGCCATCAAGTTCGTAGTAAAGATCCTCAACGAAGCCTCCGCAAAGCAAGTCGAGAGAATCAAGGATAAATTGATCGATGGGAAAAGTGATCTGGAAGAAGAATTGCTTAAGATTTGTCCAAAGGTGTCGGGCTGGGGAACTCAAGTGCCCTATCAGCAGATGATCTCTTCAAACAAGTTCAAGAGACTGTCAAAGATGAACTCGTAGATGGATTCGACTCTGAAGTCATCGGGTCAGCTTTGTGAGGATTGAACATACATTGAGGCCTTAAGAAAGCTCCAAGCAAAAGGTTGAAAAAGCTTCTCTGGCAAAGCTGGGCAAGATATCCATGAGACCTACAAATGTGGAATGATCATTCCACCGCACTCCGAGGAAAATGAAATGCAAGGTATTATTCGGAAGTTCCGTGAGTTCCGAACAAACAAGCCTTCCTCACTGAGGAAGAGAAAGAAGAAGAATCAAAAGATGATGACCTGGATAAGTTCCAACGTCCCCATGACATTTCTATTTTTAGAATGACATATCTTTTATTTCCGCTTTGTCATTATTTTTAATTCATACTTGACTTGATCTCCGTGTGAGAATCATGCAAAGTCGAACTCTAGTTAGCATGCTACTTTTCGTGATCTCTCGTCTGCTTTTATCTCTAGCTTCTTTTGTTATAAATAAGGGATGCTTTTGTGCATTCTAAAGGGTCTAGAATTTTGAAGCATTAAGAGGCTATTGGAAAGGAGAAAAACTTTGTGTTTTCTTTCAATCATTTTGAAGAATAGAAGTTGATATTGTTTCTCACAGACTTTGTGTTGTGAAATATATCTTATTTAAGATAGTGTTCTTATGTTCATGATCTTAAAGCCATTCTTTTTGCATAGAATATCAGTTGTTTCTAATTATCTCTGACACTATATCTCGTGATCTAAAACTCGTATGATTATTTC